>CM060886.1:5332500-5772500 GCA_030762935.1 Hymenopus coronatus | reverse complement strand
GTGTGTAAGTAAGTACGTATGTATGTAAGTATGCGTGTATGTATGTGTGTATGTAAGAATGTCTGTATGTGTGTATGTATGTATGCAAGTATGCATGTATGTATATATGTTTGTATGTATGTGTGTATGTAAGCATGTAAGTATGTATTTATGTAAGTCTGTATGTACGTATTTATTTATGTATGTGTGTGTATCTATTCTCTGCAATTTGGTACTACCCAGTGGCAGAGTTAAATGTACAAAATTCACTTAAAATAATTATCTTAAGTTAAATTAATAATAGTTATACAGCTAACATATTAAATATGCCTTTTTGTTTTTAATGGGTAACTAGTTATTATTCAATATAGCAGTACTTATGTCAATTACCAGCATGTTTATAAACATTTATTATGAAGCCTCAACATTAATACTATACATTACTAATATATGCTTTAATAATAATATACACTAATACAATTTTTGAGATTGTTAATTACTTCACAATATTTACTCAAATGAATTAACATTTATTCTCTTTATATTATTCTTAAAACTTCTTTAAGGTCAGAGGCAATTTATTCCAATCTTCAATGGTCCTATTAATAAAGGAAAATGTTCCTACGTCGGTTCTGTGCATTCTATCCTTAATTTTATACAAATGATCGTTTCGTCCGTAGTATGCCGGATTTTCTGACCTCTGGCATTTAAACCAGTATAAGCTTTAAATAGTGCGACTAACCTATGTGTTTTATGTCTAACTTTTAGTGGCTCACATTTATTCTCTTCACCTTTCGTAAGTTCAAAAACTTTACCTCTCTTTATGATTTTTATAAACTATTTGGTACCAATTGTGGGCTATGAAATTTCTTTGTTTGAGTGAAGGAGTGGCTTGTGCAATGGCAGAAGGCTCTCAAGGAGAACGTGCTGGAGTAGCTACTAGATCAGCTGAGAGAAATAGAGCTGGCACGACCGGTGGAGTGAAACACACATGTACATATCTTATCACAGAGCTAAAGGTTATATAAAAGGGAACACGTCTAAGTAGCCAAGTTGTCACGAGCTGACAAGCGACACAGGTAGGATAGTACCGTTTAGGGTAGGACATTAAACTAAAGGGGTGAGGTTACACTGCTCGAGGCTGAATACTAGTAGAAGAGGAACAATCCCTTTGCTCGTCAGGCGACACTTTTGGCACTTGGCATGGAACATCCGCAGAGCAAAGATGTGATATTTGGGGTCCGTGATGGAGCCGAACAGGCTACGAAAATAGTTAATTTAATACTGTACCAAAAGTAATCAGTAATAATAGGCACGGTTGACTAAAGCGTAACTTAAGAAAAGAACATTTAAGAGGAATGCGTGTGTGCTCCACCTCAGAAAAGGCTGAACTATATGAATAAATGGGTTCAATAATAATCTGGAATCCAAGTGTGTCATATCACACGTGAGAAAGATTCCATGGCAACAAAATCCTGGGCTAGGGCACGCACATCATTCTTTAATAACCAAAACCTGCACCTGGGATACGAACCCGGAACCCCTGTTACCACAGCAAGTTTCAACATTTAAAAACCGTTAATAAATTGGTAGTTAGCTTGCTAAAATTTTCAATCTCTGTGTCAAGCTCTTGTTCTTATGTACTTATTCTGGTTTACTCTAGTATGTTTTTGAATGAGGCGAATTTCATAACAAAATCATGATTGAAGGCCTATTATACTACTAAAAACGATATTGTATTTTTTGAACTTGAGACGGTTCTAGAGTGCAAAACATTCATATATGTTGAGAGTTATTCAGAAGAATTTCAAAACCTTTTATAAATACAACAGCTTCAAATTTTACATCTATTAGAAAGACGTTTTAAGAACGTAACTCTGTGTACATTTATCTAATCAGCATTTTTAATATTTTTGTTAAATCGGTTGATTATTTGTCGAATGTCACGTAAAGTGAATTAAGGGTGTAATGTTTTAGGAAAATATTCCCTTTTCCTATATTCACGGGCTTAAGGGAAATAAAACCATTAATGGGATAAAAGAAATGGTTACAGTACCAACACTCTTAAGTACAGGCATTGTGATTATGCATGAGATGCCCGCTTCTAAACCTTGGTGACCTGCTTGCATTCCCTACTTCATAGCTCATTGTCGCAGGTGTGTACAAATAAAACAGCACAGGTATTGTGATTATGCATGAGATGCCCGCTTCTAAACCTTGGTGACCTGCTTGCATTCCCTACTTCATAGCTCATTGTCGCAGGTGTGTACAAATAAAACAGCACAGGTATTGTGATTATGCATGAAATGTCCGCTTCTAAACCTTGGCAACCTGCTTGCATTCCCTACTTCATAGCTCATTGTCGCAGGTGTGTACAAATAAAACAGCACAGGTATTGTGATTATGCATGAGATGTCCGCTTCTAAACCTTTGCAACCTGCTTGCATTCCCTACTTCATAGCTCATTGTCGCAGGTGTGTACAAATAAAAAACAGCACAGGTATTGTGATTATGCATTAGATGCCCGCTTCTAAACCTTGGCAACCTGCTTGCATTCCCTACTTCATAGCTCATTGTCGCAGGTGTGTACAAATAAAACAGCACAGGTATTGTGATTATGCATGAGATGCCCGCTTCTAAACCTTGGCAACCTGCTTGCATTCCCTACTTCATAGCTCATTGTCGCAGGTGTGTACAAATAAAAAACAGCACAGGTATTGTGATTATGCATGAAATGTCCACTTCTAAACCTTGGCAACCTGCTTGCATTCCCTACTTCATAGCTCATTGTCGCAGGTGTGTACAAATAAAACAGCACAGGTATTGTGATTATGCATGAGATGCCCGCTTCTAAACCTTGGCAACCTGCTTGCATTCCCTACTTCATAGCTCATTGTCGCAGG
Organism: Hymenopus coronatus; assembly: GCA_030762935.1. NCBI lineage: Eukaryota > Metazoa > Arthropoda > Insecta > Mantodea > Hymenopodidae > Hymenopus > Hymenopus coronatus. Next base: position 5,769,618 of record CM060886.1, on the reverse strand, counting down.
TGTGTACAAATAAAAAACAGCACAGGTATTGTGATTATGCATGAGATGCCCGCTTCTAAACCTTGGCAACCTGCTTGCATTCCCTACTTCATAGCTCATTGTCGCAGGTGTATACAAATAAAAAACAGCACAGGTATTGTGATTATGCATGAAATGCCCGCTTCTAAACCTTGGCAACCTGCTTGCATTCTCTACTTCATAGCTCATTGTCGCAGGTGTGTACAAATAAAACAGCTCAAGCTCTGCATTGTCACACCTGGGTATAATGTACAAGTGCAACAATGCTTCTCCAAGTTCCGACAGGTGTAAAAAGGGAGCACCAGGCCTACAGGGTTCAACTGGCGGTTGTCCATCAACCGGGAGAACAGCCACGCTATCCTCTTCACCAAGCGCCGCAAACTTTCCTTCATTCACGTGCCTCAGACGAAGACGAATGGACGAACACCATCACCTACTCGGGGGTGAAGCTTGGGGAGCACATCAAGGAGCTGAGTTGTCGGGGCACTGGGGCTGCGGCCTCCTTGTACCCGATGCCGGTTCCCCTTAAGTTACGCCTTTTGAGGGTTCTCATAGTTCCCTTGTTAATCTACGCCTGTGAGATCTGGGGCATGGCGGCAGACTCCAGTCTGCTGTTGCTTCAGCGGGTACAGAATAGATGCCCTCGGGTCATTCATTCTGTGCCTCGCGGTTTTCCTACGAGACTCCTGCACGAAGCCTCTGCCCTGCCATACCTGGAGGACGAAAACAGGCGTCGGGCAACAAAATTCAACGAAGGGTTACCATTCCATCGGAGCGCCCTCGTTAGGTCTCTTGGGGATTAAAATCCCAGTAACCGCCGCTTCAGGCGATACCGGCTTCCCCGCATGGCTTGCGGGCATCCCGGGTAACAAAGGAGCACCTCCAACATCTGCTACGGCTAAACTCCTTACAATCCTTCAAGAGTTGCTTGAACATCAAAATTTACAACCCCAAAATAAATTTGTTTGCAAAATCATTACACGAGCGGTGCACCCTGACTGGCAGCCGTCGAGGAGCAAAACTGCTTCCTCCCGTCACTCCCCAACTTCAATTTCACCCGCCATCCTGCAAACCCCACAATCCCGTCAGAACGTGGTCTAACGCGCCTATCACTCCTCGGACTGGCCTCAGCTTGTTGCGTCACAAGGTTCAGTGTCGACAGTGAGAAAGTCGTCAACGAGCGTCGAAACGATCAGACATAAATTGCGCTGCAGCACTGAATTAAGATTAATTTATTGTATTCAGAATTTGAAGCGATAAAAATATTTTATTACAGTATCTTTTGTCCGTTACTGCAATTAACAGCAATGTGCAAACGTGTCTTTGCGAATGCAGGTTTTATTGAATTTTATTCAGTATTACCGTCTCTCACTTTGTCTATGAAACAACCAACACATTCAGTATTACCGTCTCTCTCTTTGTCTGTGAAACAACAAACACATTCAATATTACCGTCTCTCTCTGTCTCTGAAACAACCAACACATTCAGTATTACCGTCTCTCTCTGTCTCTGAAACAACCAACACACTCAGTATTACCGCCCCACTTTTTGTCTCTGAAACAACCAACACATTCCGTATTACCGTCTCTCTCTTTGTCTCTGAAACAACCAACACATTCAGTATTACCGTCTCTCCCTTTGTCTCTGAAACAACCAACACATTCAGTATTACCGTCTCTCTCTTTGTCTCTGAAACAACCAACACATTGAGTATTACCGTCTCTCTCTGTCTCTGAAACAACCAACACACTCAGTATTACCGCCTTTCTTTGTCTCTGAAACAACCAACACACTCAGTATTACCGCCGCTTTTTGTCTGTGAAACAACCAACACATTCAGTATTACCGTCTCTCTCTGTCTCTGAAACAACCAACACACTCAGTATTACCGCCTCTCTTTTTGTCTCTGAAACAACCAACACAGTCAGTATTACCGCCTCTCTCTTTGTCTCTGAAACAACCAACACACTCAGTATTATCGTCTCTCTTTGTCTCTGAAACAACCAACACACTCAGTATTACCGTCTCTCTTTGTCTCTGAAACAACCAACACATTCAGTATTACCGTCTCTCTTTGTCTCTGAAACAACCAACACACTCAGTATTACCGCCCCTCTCTTTGTGTCTGAAACAACCAACAGATTCAGTATTACCGTCTCTCTCTTTGTCTCTGAAACAACCAACACACTCAGTATTACCGCCTCTCTCTTTGTCACTGAAACAACCAACACACTCAGTATTACCGCCTCTCTCTTGGTCTCTGAAACAACCAACACACTCAGTATTACCGTCTCTCACTTTGTCTCTGAAACAACCAACACATTCAGTATTACCGTCTCTCTTTGTCTCTGAAACAACCAACACACTCAGTATTAGCTTCTCTCTTAGTCTCTGAAACAACCAACACACTTAGTATTACCGCCTCTCTCTTGGTCTCTGAAACAACCAACACACTCAGTATAACCGTCTCTCTCTTTGTCTCCGAAACAACCAACACACTCAGTATTACTGCATCTCCCTTTGTCTCTGAAACAACCAACACATTCAGTATTACCGTCTCTCTCTTTGTCTCTGAAACAACCAACACACTCAGTATTACCACCTTTCTTTGTCTCTGAAACAACCAACAAATTCAGTATTACCGTCTCTCTCTTTGTCTCTGAAACAACCAACACATTCAGTATTACCACCTTTCTTTGTCTCTGAAACAACCAACACATTCAGTATTACCGTCTCTCTCTTTGTCTCTGAAACAACCAACACAGTCAGTATTACCGTCTCTCTTTGTCTCTGAAACAACCAACACACTCAGTATTATCGTCTCTCTTTGTCTCTGAAACAACCAACACACTCAGTATTATCGTCTCTCTTTGTCTCTGAAACAACCAACACAGTCAGTATTACCGTCTCTCTTTGTCTCTGAAACAACCAACACACTCAGTATTATCGTCTCTCTTTGTCTCTGAAACAACCAACACACTCAGTATTACCGCCTCTCTCTTTGTCTCTGAAACAACCAACACAGTCAGTATTACCGCCTCTCTCTTTGTCTCTGAAACAACCAACACACTCAGTATTACCGCCTCTCTCTTTGTCTCTGAAACAACCAACACACTCAGTATTACCGCCTCTCTCTTTGTCTCTGAAACAACCAACACACTCAGTATTACCGTCTCTCTTTGTCTCTGAAACAACCAACACACTCAGTATTATCGTCTCTCTTTGTCTCTGAAACAACCAACACATTCAGTATTACCGCCTCTCTCTTTGTCTCTGAAACAACCAACACACTCAGTATTACCGCCTCTCTCTTGGTCTCTGAAACAACCAACACACTCAGTATTACCGCCTCTCTCTTTGTCTCTGAAACAACCAACACACTCAGTATTACCGCCTCTCTCTTTGTCTCTGAAACAACCAACACACTCAGCATTACCGCCTCTCTCTTTGTCTCTGAAACAACCAACACAGTCAGTATTACGGCCTCTCTCTTTGTCTCTTAAACATCCAATACACTCAGTATTACCGCCTCTCTCTTTGTGTCTGAAACAACCAACACACTCAGTATTACCGCCTCTCTCTTTGTCTCTGAAACAACCAACACACTCAGTATTACCGTCTCTCTTTGTCTCTGAAACAACCAACACACTCAGTATTACCGTCTCTCTTTGTCTCTGAAACAACCAACACAGTCAGTATTACCGTCTCTCTTTGTCTCTGAAACAACCAACAGACTCAGTATTACCGTCTCTTTTTGTCTCTGAAACAACCAACACAGTCAGTATTACCGTCTCTCTTTGTCTCTGAAACAACCAACACAGTCAATATTACCGTCTCTCTTTGTCTCTGAAACAACCAACACATTCAGTATTACCGTCTCTCTTTGTCTGTGAAACAACCAACACACTCAGTATTACCGCCCCTCTCTTGGTCTCTGAAACAACCAACACAGTCAGTATTATCGTCTCTCTTTTTCTCTGAAACAACCAACACATTCAGTATTACCGTCTCTCTCTGTCTGTGATACAACCAACACATTCAGTATTACCGTCTCCCTTTGTCTCTGAAACAACCAACACATTCAGTATTACCGTCTGTCTTTGTCTCTGAAACAACCAACACATTCAGTAATACCGCCTCTCTCTTTGTCTCTGAAACAACCAACACATTCAGTATTACCGTCTCTCTTTGTCTCTGAAACAACCAACACAGTCAGTATTACCGCCTCTCTTTGTCTCTGAAACAACTAACACATTCAGTATTACCGTCCATCTTTGTCTCTGAAACAACCAACACATTCAGTATTACCGCCTCTCTCTTTTTCTCTGAAACAACAAACACATTTAGTATTACCGTCTCTCTTTGTCTCTGAAACAACCAACACACTCAGTATTACCGCCTCTCTTTGTCTGTGATACAACCAACACATTCAGTATTACCGTCTCTCTTTGTCTCTGAAACAACCAACACATTCAGTATTACCGTCTCTCTTTGTCTCTGTAACAACCAACACACTCAGTATTACCGTCTCTCTTTGTCTCTGAAACAACCAACACACTCAGTATTACCGCCGCTATCTTTGTCTCTGAAACAACCAACACACTCAGTAATACCGTCTCTCTCTGTCTGTGATACAACCAACACATTCAGTATTACCGTCTCTCTTTGTCTCTCAAACAACCAACACATTCAGTATTACCGTCTCTCTTTGCCTCTGTAACAACCAACACACTCAGTATTACCGTCTCTCTCTGTCTGTGATACAACCAACACATTCAGTATTACCGTCTCTCTTTGTCTCTGAAACAACCAGCACATTCAGTGTTACCGTCTCTCTCTTTTTCTCTGAAACAACCAACACATTCAGTATTACCGTCTCTCTTTGTCACTGAAACAACCAACACATTCAGCATTACCGTCTCTCTCTTTTTCTCTGAAACAACCAACACATTCAGTATTACCGTCTCTCTTTTTCTCTGAAACAACCAACACATTCAGTATTACCGTCTCTCTCTTTTTCTCTGAAACAACCAACACATTTTGTATTACCGTCTCTTTTTGTCTCTGAAACAACCAACACACTCAGTATTACCGTCTCTCTTTGTCTCTGTAACAACCAACACACTCAGTATTACCGCTTCTCTTTGTCTGTGATACAACCAACACATTCAGTATTACCGTTTCTCTTTGTCTCTGAAACAACCAACACATTAAGTATTACCGTCTCTCTCTTTTTCTCTGAAACAACCAACACATTCAGTATTACCGTCTCTCTCTTTGTCTGTGAAACAACCAACACATTCAGTATTACCGTCTCTCTCTTTGTCTCTGAAACAACCAACACATTCAGTATTACCGTCTCTCTCTTTGTCTCTGAAACAACCAACACATTCAGTATTACCGTCTCTCTCTTTGTCTCTGAAACAACCAACACATTCAGTATTACCGTCTCTCTCTGTCTCTGAAACAACCAACACACTCAGTATTACCGCCCCTCTTTGTCTGTGAAACAACCAACACATTCAGAATTACCGTCTCTCTCTGTCTGTGATACAACCAACACATTCAGTATTACCGTCTCTCTTCGTCTCTGAAACAACCAACACATTCAGTATTACCGTCTCTCTTTGTCTCTGAAACAACCAACACAGTCAGTATTACCGTCTCTCTTTGTCTCTGAAACAACCAACACAGTCAGTATTACCGCCTCTCTCTTTGTCTCCGAAACAACCAACACACTCAGTATTACCGCCTCTCTCTTTGTCTCTGAAACAACCAACACACTCAGTATTACCGCCTCTCTCTTTGTCTCTGAAACAACCAACACACTCAGTATTACCGCCTCTCTCTTTGTCTCTGAAACAACCAACACAGTCAGTATTACCGCCGCTCTCTTTGTCTCTGAAACAACCAACACACTCAGTATTACCGTCTCTCTCTTTGTCTCTGAAACAACCAACACATTCAGTATTACCGTCTCTCTTTGTCTCTGAAACAACCAACACACTCCGTATTACCGCCTCTCTCTTTGTCTCTGAAACAACCAACACAGTCAGTATTACCGTCTCTCTTTGTCTCTGAAACAACCAACACAGTCAGTATTACCGTCTCTCTTTGTCTCTGAAACAACCAACACACTCAGTATTACCGTCTCTCTTTGTCTCTGAAACAACCAACACAGTCAGTATTACCGCCTCTCTTTGTCTCTGAAACAACCAACACATTCAGTATTACCGTCCATCTTTGTCTCTGAAACAACCAACACATTCAGTATTACCGCCTCTCTTTGTCTGTGAAACAACCAACACATTCAGAATTACCGTCTCTCTCTGTCTGTGATACAACCAACACATTCAGTATTACAGTCTCTCTTTGTCTCTGAAACAACCAACACATTCAGTATTACCGCCTCTCTTTGGCTCTGAAACAACCAACACATTCAGTATTACCGTCTCTCTTTGTCTCTGAAACAACCAACACATTCAGTATTACCGCCTCTCTTTGTCTGTGAAACAACCAACACATTCAGTATTACCGCCGCTCTCTTTGTCTCTGAAACAACCAACACATTCAGTATTACCGTCTCTCTCTGTCTGTGATACATCCAACACATTCAGTATTACCGTCTCCCTTTGTCTCTGAAACAACCAACACATTCAGTATTACCGTCTCTCTTTGTCTCTGAAACAACCAACACATTCAGTATTACCGCCTCTCTCTTTGTCTCTGAAACAACCAACACATTCAGTATTACCGTCTCTCTCTTTTTCTCTGAAACAACCAACACATTCAGTATTACCGTCTCTCTTTGTCTCTGAAACAACCAACACATTCAGTATTACCGCCTTTCTTTGTCCCTGAAACAACCAACACATTCAGTATTACCGCCTCTCTCTTTTTCTCTGAAACAACCAACACATTTAGTATTACCGTCTCTCTTTGTCTCTGAAACAACCAACACACTCAGTATTACTGCCTCTCTTTGTCTGTGATACAACCAACACATTGAGTATTACCGTCTCTCTTTGTCTCTGAAACAACCAACACATTCAGTATTACCGTCTCTCTTTGTCTCTGTAACAACCAACACACTCAGTATTACCGTCTCTCTCTGTCTGTGATACAACCAACACATTCAGTATTACCGTCTCTCTTTGTCTCTGAAACAACCAACACATTCAGTGTTACCGTCTCTCTCTTTTTCTCTGAAACAACCAACACATTCAGTATTACCGTCTCTCTTTGTCTCTGAAACAACCAACACATTCAGTATTACCGTCTCTCTCTTTTTCTCTGAAACAACCAACACATTCAGTATTACCGTCTCTCTTTTTCTCTGAAACAACCAACACATTCAGTATTACCGTCTCTCTCTTTTTCTCTGAAACAACCAACACATTTTGTATTACCGTCTCTTTTTGTCTCTGAAACAACCAACACACTCAGTATTACCGTCTCTCTTTGTCTCTGTAACAACCAACACACTCAGTATTACCGCCTGTCTTTGTCTGTGATACAACCAACACATTCAGTATTACGGTCTCTCTTTGTCTCTGAAACAACCAACACATTCAGTATTAGCGTCTCTCTCTTTTTCTCTGAAACAACCAACACATTCAGTATTACCGTCTCTCTCTTTGTCTGTGAAACAACCAACACATTCAGTATTACCGTCTCTCTCTGTCTCTGAAACAACCAACACATTCAGTATTACCGTCTCTCTCTCTGTCTCTGAAACAACCAACACACTCAGTATTACCGTCTATCTCTTTGTCTCTGAAACAACCAACACATTCAGTATTACCGTCTCTCTCTCTTGTCTCTGAAACAACCAACACATTCAGTATTACCGTCTCTCTCTTTGTCTCTGAAACAACCAACACATTCAGTATTACCGTCTCTCTCTGTCTCTGAAACAACCAACACACTCAGTATTACCGCCCCTCTTTTTGTCTCTGAAACAACCAACACATTCAGTATTACCGTCTCTCTCTGTCTCTGAAACAACCAACACACTCAGTATTACCGCCCCTCTTTTTGTCTCTGAAACAACCAACACAGTCAGTATTACCGCCTCTCTCTTTGTCTCTGAAACAACCAACACACTCAGTATTACCGTCTCTCTTTGTCTCTGAAACAACCAACACACTCAGTATTACCGTCTCTCTTTCTCTGTGAAACAACCAACACACTCAGTATTACCGTCTCTCTTTGTCTCTGAAGCAACCAACACATTCAGTATTACCGTCTCTCTTTGTCTCTGAAACAACCAACACACTCAGTATTACCGCCTCTCTCTTTGTCTCTGAAACAACCAACACATTCAGTATTACCGTCTCTCTTTGTCTCTGAAACAACCAACACACTCAGTATTACCGCCCCTCTCTTTGTGTCTGAAACAACCAACAGATTCAGTATTACCGTCTCTCTCTTTGTCTCTGATACAACCAACACACTCAGTATTATTGCATCTCCCTTTGTCACTGAAACAACCAACACACTGAGTATTACCGCCTCTCTCTTGGTCTCTGAAACAACCAACACCCTCAGTATTACCGTCTCTCTCTTTGTCTCTGAAACAACCAACACATTCAGTATTACCGTCTCTCTTTGTTTCTGAAACAAACAACACACTCAGTATTACCGTCTCTCTTAGTCTCTGAAACAACCAACACACTCAGTATTACCGCCTTTCTCTTGGTCTCTGAAACAACCAACACACTCAGTATTACCGTCTCTCTTTGTCTCTGAAACAACCAACACACTCAGTATTACCGCCCCTCTCTTTGTGTCTGAAACAACCAACAGATTCAGTATTACCGTCTCTCCCTTTGTCTCTGAAACAACCAAACACTCAGTATTACCGCCTCTCTCTTTGTCACTGAAACAACCAACACACACAGTATTACCGCCTCTCTCTTGGTCTCTGAAACAACCAACACACTCAGTATTACCGTCTCTCTCTTTGACTCTGAAACAACCAACACACTCAGTATTATTGCATCTCCCTTTGTCACTGAAACAACCAACACACTCAGTTTTACCGCCTCTCCCTAGGTCTCTGAAACAACCAACACCCTCAGTATTACCGTCTCTCTCTTTGTCTCTGAAACAACCAACACATTCAGTATTACCGTCACTCTTTTTTTCTGAAACAACCAACACACTCAGTATTATCGTCTCTCTTTGTCTCTGAAACAACCAACACACTCAGTATTACCGTCTCTCTTTGTCTCTGAAACAACCAACACATTCAGTATTACCGTCTCTCTTTGTCTCTGAAACAACCAACACACTCAGTATTACCGCCCCTCTCTTTGTGTCTGAAACAACTAACAGATTCAGTATTACCGTCTCTCTCTTTGTCTCTGAAACAACCAACACACTCAGTATTACCGCCTCTCTCTTTGTCACTGAAACATCCAACACACTCAGTATAACCGCCTCTCTCTTGGTCTCTGAAACAACCAACACACTCAGTATTACCGTCTCTCATTTTGTCTCTGAAACAACCAACACATTCAGTATTACAGTTTCTCTTTGTCTCTGAAACAACCAACACACTCAGTATTAGCTTCTCTCTTAGTCTCTGAAACAACCAACACACTTAGTATTACCGCCTCTCTCTTGGTCTCTGAAACAACTAACACACTCAGTATAACCGTCTCTCTCTTTGTCTCCGAAACAACCAACACACTCAGTATTACTGCATCTCCCTTTGTCTCTGAAACAACCAACACATTCAGTATTACCGTCTCTCTTTGTCTCTGAAACAACCAACACACTCAGTATTACCGTCTCTCTTAGTCTCTGAAACAACCAACACACTCAGTATTACCGCCTCTCTCTTTGTCTCTGAAACAACCAACACAGTCAGTATTACCGAATCTCTCTCTTTGTCTGTGAAACAACCAACACATTCAGTATTACCGCCTCTCTTTGTCTCTGAAACAACCAACACATTCAGTATTACCGTCTCTCTCTGTCTGTGATACAACCAACACATTCAGTATTACCGTCTCGCTTTGTCTCTGAAACAACCAACACATTCAGTATTACCGTCTCTCTTTATCTCTGAAACAACCAACACAGTCAGTATTACCGTCTCTCTCTTTTTCTCTGAAACAACCAACACAGTCAGTATTACCGCCTCTCTCTTTGTCTCTGAAACATCCAACACACTCAGTATTACCGTCTCTCTCTGTCTGTGATACAACCTACACACTCAGTATTACCGTCTCTCTTTGTCTCTGAAACAACCAACACAGTCAGTATTACCGTCTCTCTTTGTCTCTGAAACAACCAACACAGTCAGTATTACGGCCGCTCTCTTTGTCTCTGAAACAACCAACACACTCAGTATTATCGTCTCTCTTTGTCTCTGAAACAACAAACACAGTCAGTATTACCGTCTCTATTTGTCTTTGAAACAACGAACACACTCAGTATTATCGTCTCTCTTTGTCTCTGAAACAACCAACACAGTTAGTATTACCGCCTCTCTCTTTGTCTCTGAAACAACCAACACACTCAGTATTACCGCCTCTCTCTTTGTCTCTGAAACAACCAACACACTCAGTATTACCGCCTCTCTCTTTGTCTCTGAAACAACCAACACACTCAGTATTACCGTCTCTCTTTGTCTCTGAAACAACCAACACAGTCAGTATTACCGCCTCTCTCTTTGTCTCTGAAACAACCAACACACTCAGTATTACCGCCCCACTCTTTGTCTCTGAAACAACCAACACATTCAGTATTACCGTCTCTCTTTGTCTCTGAAACAACCAACACACTCAGTATTACCGCCTCTCTCTTTGTCTCTGAAACAACCAACACATTCAGTATTACCGTCTCTCTTTGTCTCTGAAACAACCAACACACTCAGTATTACCGCCCCTCTCTTTGTGTCCGAAACAACCAACAGATTCAGTATTACCGTCTCTCTCTTTGTCTCTGAAACAACCAACACACTCAGTATTATTGCATCTCCCTTTGTCACTGAAACAACCAACACACTCAGTATTACCGCCTCTCTCTTGGTCTCTGAAACAACCAACACCCTCAGTATTACCGTCTCTCTCTTTGTCTCTGAAACAACCAACACATTCAGTATTACCGTCTCTCTCTGTTTCTGAAACAAACAACACACTCAGTATTACCGTCTCTCTTAGTCTCTGAAACAACCAACACACTCAGTATTACCGCCTTTCTCTTGGTCTCTGAAACAACCAACACACTCAGTATTACCGTCTCTCTTTGTCTCTGAAACAACCAACACACTCAGTATTACCGCCCCTCTCTTTGTGTCTGAAACAATCAACAGATTCAGTATTACCGTCTCTCTCTTTGTCTCTGAAACAACCAACACACTCAGTATTACCGCCTCTCTCTTTGTCACTGAAACAACCAACACACTCAGTATTACCGCCTCTCTCTTGGTCTCTGAAACAACCAACACACTCAGTATTACCGTCTCTCTCTTTGTCTCTGAAACAACCAACACACTCAGTATTATTGCATCTCCCTTTGTCACTGAAACAACCAACACACTCAGTTTTACCGCCTCTCCCTTGGTCTCTGAAACAACCAACACCCTCAGTATTACCGTCTCTCTCTTTGTCTCTGAAACAACCAACACATTCAGTATTACCGTCTCTCTTTTTTTCTGAAACAACCAACACACTCAGTATTATCGTCTCTCTTTGTCTCTGAAACAACCAACACACTCAGTATTACCGTCTCTCTTTGTCTCTGAAACAACCAACACATTCAGTATTACCGTCTCTCTATGTCTCTGAAACAACCAACACACTCAGTATTACCGCCCCTCTCTTTGTGTCTGAAACAACTAACAGATTCAGTATTACCGTCTCTCTCTTTGTCTCTGAAACAACCAACACACTCAGTATTACCGCCTCTCTCTTTTTCACTGAAACAACCAACACACTCAGTATTACTGCCTCTCTCTTGGTCTCTGAAACAACCAACACACTCAGTATTACCGTCTCTCACTTTGTCTCTGAAACAACCAACACATTCAGTATTACCGTTTCTCTTTGTCTCTGAAACAACCAACACACTTAGTATTAGCTTCTCTCTTAGTCTCTGAAACAACCAACACACTTAGTATTACCGCCTCTCTCTAGGTCTCTGAAACAACCAACACACTCAGTATAACCGTCTCTCTCTTTGTCTCCGAAACAACCAACACACTCAGTATTACTGCATCTCCCTTTGTCTCTGAAACAACCAACACATTCAGTATTACCGTCTCTCTTTGTCTCTGAAACAACCAACACACTCAGTATTACCGTCTCTCTTAGTCTCTGAAACAACCAACACACTCAGTATTACCGCCTCTCTCTTTGTCTCTGAAACAACCAACACATTCAGTATTGCCGTCTCTCTCTTTGTCTCTGAAACAACCAACACAGTCAGTATTACCGAATCTCTCTCTTTGTCTGTGAAACAACCAACACATTCATTATTACCGCCTCTGTTTGTCTCTGAAACAACCAACACATTCAGTATTACCGTCTCTCTCTGTCTGTGATACAACCAACACATTCAGTATTACCGTCTCGCTTTGTCTCTGAAACAACCAACACATTCAGTATTACCGTCTCTCTTTGTCTCTGAAACAACCAACACAGTCAGTATTACCGTCTCTCTCTTTTTCTCTGAAACAACCAACACAGTCAGTATTACCGCCTCTCTCTTTGTCTCTGAAACATCCAACACACTCAGTATTACCGTCTCTCTCTGTCTGTGATACAACCAACACACTCAGTATTACCGTCTCTCTTTGTCTCTGAAACAACCAACACAGTCAGTATTACCGTCTCTCTTTGTCTCTGATACAACCAACACAGTCAGTATTACGGCCGCTCTCTTTGTCTCTGAAACAACCAACACACTCAGTATTATCGTCTCTGTTTGTCTCTGAAACAACAAACACAGTCAGTATTACCGTCTCTATTTGTCTCTGAAACAACCAACACACTCAGTATTATCGTCTCTCTTTGTCTCTGAAACAACCAACACAGTCAGTATTACCGCCTCTCTCTTTGTCTCTAAAACAACCAACACACTCAGTATTACCGCCTCTCTCTTTGTCTCTGAAACAACCAACACACTCAGTATTACCGCCTCTCTCTTTGTCTCTGAAACAACCAACACACTCAGTATTACCGTCTCTCTTTGTCTCTGAAACAACCAACACAGTCAGTATTACCGCCTCTCTCTTTGTCTCTGAAACAACCAACACACTCAGTATTACCGCCTCTCTCTTTGTCTCTGAAACAACCAACACACTCATTATTACCGCCTCTCTCTTTGTCTCTGAAACAACCAACACACTCAGTATTACCGCCTCTCTCTTTGTCTCTGAAACAACCAACACACTCAGTATTACCGCCTCTCTCTTTGTCTCTGAAACAACCAACACAGTCAGTATTACCGCCTCTCTCTTTGTCTCTTAAACATCCAACACACTCAGTATTACCGCCTCTCTCTTTGTGTCTGAAACAACCAACACACTCAGTATTACCGCCTCTCTCTTTGTCTCTGAAACAACCAACACACTCAGTATTACCGTCTCTCTTTGTCTCTGAAACAACCAACACACTCAGTATTACCGTCTCTCTTTGTCTCTGAAACAACCAACACAGTCAGTATTACCGTCTCTCTTTGTCTCTGAAACAACCAACACACTCAGTATTATCGTCTCTTTTTGTCTCTGAAACAACCAACACAGTCAGTATTACCGTCTCTCTTTGTCTCTGAAACAACCAACACAGTCAGTATAACCGTCTCTCTTTGTCTCTGAAACGACCAACACATTCAGTATTACTGTCTCTCTTTGTCTGTGAAAGAACCAACACACTCAGTATTACCGCCCCTCTCTTGGTCTCTGAAACAACCAACACAGTCAGTATTACCGTCTCTCTTTGTCTCTGAAACAACCAACACATTCAGTATTACCGTCTCTCTCTGTCTATGATACAACCAACACATTCAGTATTACCGTCTCCCTTTGTCTCTGAAACAACCACACATTCAGTATTACCGTCTCTCTTTGTCTCTGAAACAACCAACACATTCAGTATTACCGCCTCTCTCTTTGTCTCTGAAACAACCAACACATTCAGTATTACCGTCTCTCTTTGTCTCCGAAACAACCAACACAGTCAGTATTACCGCCTCTCTTTGTCTCTGAAACAACCAACACATTCAGTATTACCGCCTCTCTCTTTTTCTCTGAAACAACCAACACATTTAGTATTACCGTCTCTCTTTGTCTCTGAAACAACCAACACACTCAGTTTTACCGCCTCTCTTTGTCTGTGATACAACCAACACATTCAGTATTACCGTCTCTCTTTGTCTCTGAAACTACCAACACATTCAGTATTACCGTCTCTCTTTGTCTCTGTAACAACCAACACACTCAGTATTACCGTCTCTCTTTGTCTCTGAAACAACCAACACACTCAGTATTACCGCCGCTATCTTTGTCTCTGAAACAACCAACACACTCAGTAATACCGTCTCTCTCTGTCTGTGATACAACCAACACATTCAGTATTACCGTCTCTCTTTGTCTCTCAAACTACCAACACATTCAGTGTTACCGTCTCTCTCTTTTTCTCTGAAACAACCAACACATTCAGTATTACCGTCTCTCTTTGTCTCTGAAACAACCAACACATTCAGTATTACCGTCTCTCTCTTTTTCTCTGAAACAACCAACACATTCAGTATTACCGTCTGTCTTTTTCTCTGAAACAACCAACACATTCAGTATTACCGTCTCTCTCTTTTTCTCTGAAACAACCAACACATTTTGTATTACCGTCTCTTTTTGTCTCTGAAACAACCAACACACTCAGTATTACCGTCTCTCTTTGTCTCTGTAACAACCAACACACTCAGTATTACCGCCTCTCTTTGTCTGTGATACAACCAACACTTTGAGTATTACCGTCTCTCTTTGTCTCTGAAACAACCAACACATTGAGTATTACCGTCTCTCTCTTTTTCTCTGAAACAACCAACACATTCAGTATTACCGTCTCTCTCTCTGTCTGTGAAACAACCAACACATTCAGTATTACCGTCTCTCTCTGTCTCTGAAACAACCAACACATTCAGTATTACCGTCTCTCTCTCTGTCTCTGAAACAATCAACACACTCAGTATTACCGCCCCTCTTTTTGTCTCTGAAACAACCCACACATTCAGTATTACCGTCTCTCTCTTTGTCTCTGAAACAACCAACACATTCAGTATTACCGTCTCTCTCTTTGTCTCTGAAACAACCAACACATTCAGTATTACCGTCTCTCTCTTTGTCTCTGAAGCAACCAACACATTCAGTATTACCGTCTCTCTCTTTGTCTCTGAAACAACCAACACATTCAGTATTACCGTCTCTCTCTGTCTCTGAAACAACCAACACACTCAGTATTACCGCCCCTCTTTTTGTCTCTGAAACAACCAACACATTCAGTATTACCGTCTCTCTCTGTCTCTGAAACAACCAACACACTCAGTATTACCGCCCCTCTTTGTCTGTGAAACAACCAACACATTCAGAATTACCGTCTCTCTCTGTCTGTGATACAACCAACACATTCAGTATTACCGTCTCTCTTTGTCTCTGAAACAACCAACACATTCAGTATTACCGTCTCTCTTTGTCTCTGAAACAACCAACACAGTCAGTATTACCGTCTCTCTTTGTCTCTGAAACAACCAACACAGTCAGTATTACCGCCTCTCTCTTTGTCTCCGAAACAACAAACACACTCAGTATTACCGCCTCTCTCTTTGTCTCTGAAACAACCAACACACTCAGTATTACCGCCTCTCTCTTTGTCTCTGAAACAACCAACACACTCAGTATTACCGCCTCTCTCTTTGTCTCTGAAAAAACCAACACAGTCAGTATTACCGCCTCTCTCTTTGTCTCTGAAACAACCAACACACTCAGTATTACCGCCTCTCTCTTTGTCTCTGAAACAACCAACACAGTCAGTATTACCGCCTCTCTCTTTGTCTCTGAAACAACCAACACACTCAGTATTACCGCCTCTCTCTTTGTCTCTGAAACAACCAACACACTCAGTATTACCGTCTCTCTTTTTCTCTGAAACAACCAACACAGTCAGTATTACCGTCTCTCTTTGTCTCTGAAACAACCAACACAGTCAGTATTACCGTCTCTCTTTGTCTCTGAAACAACCAACACAGTCAGTATTACCGTCTCTCTTTGTCTCTGAAACAACCAACACACTCAGTAATACCGTCTCTCTTTGTCTCTGAAACAACCAACACAGTCAGTATTACCGCCTCTCTTTGTCTCTGAAACAACCAAAACATTCAGTATTACCGTCCATCTTTGTCTCTGAAACAACCAACACATTCAGTATTACCGCCTCTCTTTGTCTGTGAAACAACCAACACATTCAGAATTACCGTCTCTCTCTGTCTGTGATACAACCAACACATTCAGTATTACCGTCTCTCTTTGTCTCTCAAACTACCAACACATTCAGTGTTACCGTCTCTCTCTTTGTCTCTGAAACAACCAACACATTCAGTATTACCGTCCATCTTTGTCTCTGAAACAACCAACACATTCAGTATTACCGCCTCTCTCTTTTTCTCTGAAACAACCAACACATTCAGTATTACCGTCTCTCTCTTTGTCTCTGAAACAACCAACACACTCAGTTTTACCGCCTCTCTTTGTCTGTGATACAACCAACACATTCAGTATTACCGTCTCTCTTTGTCTCTGAAACAACCAACACATTCAGTATTACCGTCTCTCTTTGTCTCTGTAACAACCAACACACTCAGTATTACCGTCTCTATTTGTCTCTGAAACAACCAACACACTCAGTATTACCGCCGCTATCTTTGTCTCTGAAACAACCAACACACTCAGTAATACCGTCTCTCTCTGTCTGTGATACAACCAACACATTCAGTATTACCGTCTCTCTTTGTCTCTCAAACTACCAACACATTCAGTGTTACCGTCTCTCTCTTTTTCTCTGAAACAACCAACACATTCAGTATTACCGTCTCTCTTTGTCTCTGAAACAACCAACACATTCAGTATTACCGTCTCTCTCTTTTTCTCTGAAACAACCAACACATTCAGTATTACCGTCTCTCTTTTTCTCTGAAACAACCAACACATTCAGTATTACCGTCTCTCTCTTTTTCTCTGAAACAACCAACACATTTTGTATTACCGTCTCTTTTTGTCTCTGAAACAACCAACACACTCAGTATTACCGTCTCTCTTTGTCTCTGTAACAACCAACACACTCAGTATTACCGCCTCTCTTTGTCTGTGATACAACCAACACATTGAGTATTACCGTCTCTCTTTGTCTCTGAAACAACCAACACATTGAGTATTACCGTCTCTCTCTTTTTCTCTGAAACAACCAACACATTCAGTATTACCGTCTCTCTCTTTGTCTGTGAAACAACCAACACATTCAGTATTACCGTCTCTCTCTGTCTCTGAAACAACCAACACATTCAGTATTACCGTCTCTCTCTCTGTCTCTGAAACAACCAACACACTCAGTATTACCGCCCCTCTTTTTGTTTCTGAAACAACCCACACATTCAGTATTACCGTCTCTCTCTTTGTCTCTGAAACAACCAACACACTCAGTATTACCGCCTCTCTCTTTGTCTCTGAAAAAAACAACACACTCAGTATTACCGCCCCTCTTTGTCTGTGAAACAACCAACACATTCAGAATTACCGTCTCTCTCTGTCTGTGATACAACCAACACATTCAGTATTACCGTCTCTCCTTGTCTCTGAAACAACCAACACATTCAGTATTACCGTCTCTCTTTGTCTCTGAAACAACCAACACAGTCAGTATTACCGTCTCTCTTTGTCTCTGAAACAACCAACACAGTCAGTATTACCGCCTCTCTCTTTGTCTCCGAAACAACAAACACACTCAGTATTACCGCCTCTCTCTTTGTCTCTGAAACAACCAACACACTCAGTATTACCGCCTCTCTCTTTGTCTCTGAAACAACCAACACACTCAGTATTACCGCCTCTCTCTTTGTCTCTGAAAAAACCAACACAGTCAGTATTACCGCCTCTCTCTTTGTCTCTGAAACAACCAACACACTCAGTATTACTGCCTCTCTCTTTGTCTCTGAAACAACCAACACAGTCAGTATTACCGCCTCTCTCTTTGTCTCTGAAACAACCAACACACTCAGTATTACCGCCTCTCTCTTTGTCTCTGAAACAACCAACACACTCAGTATTACCGTCTCTCTTTGTCTCTGAAACAACCAACACAGTCAGTATTACCGTCTCTCTTTGTCTCTGAAACAACCAACACAGTCAGTATTACCGTCTCTCTTTGTCTCTGAAACAACCAACACAGTCAGTATTACCGTCTCTCTTTGTCTCTGAAACAACCAACACACTCAGTATTACCGTCTCTCTTTGTCTCTGAAACAACCAACACAGTCAGTATTACCGCCTCTCTTTGTCTCTGAAACAACCAACACATTCAGTATTACCGTCCATCTTTGTCTCTGAAACAACCAACACATTCAGTATTACCGCCTCTCTTTGTCTGTGAAACAACCAACACATTCAGAATTACCGTCTCTCTCTGTCTGTGATACAACCAACACATTCAGTATTACCGTCTCTCTTTGTCTCTGAAACAACCAACACATTCAGTATTACCGCCTCTCTTTGTCTCTGAAACAACCAACACATTCAGTATTACCGTCTCTCTTTGTCTCTGAAACAACCAACACACTCAGTATTACCGCCTCTCTCTTTGTCTCTGAAACAACCAACACATTCAGTATTACCGTCTCTCTTTGTCTCTGAAACAACCAACACACTCAGTATTACCGCCCCTCTCTTTGTGTCTGAAACAACCAACAGATTCAGTATTACCGTCTCCCTCTTTGTCTCTGAAACAACCAACACACTCACTATTATTGCATCTCCCTTTGTCACTGAAACAACCAACACACTCAGTATTACCGCCTCTCTCTTGGTCTCTGAAACAACCAACACCCTCAGTATTACCGTCTCTCTCTTTGTCTCTGAAACAACCAACACATTCAGTATTACCGTCTCTCTTTGTCACTGAAACAACCAACACACTCAGTATTACCGCCTCTCTCTTGGTCTCTGAAACAACCAACACCCTCAGTATTACCGTCTCTCTCTTTGTCTCTGAAACAACCAACACATTCAGTATTACCGCCTCTCTTTGTCTCTGAAACAACCAACACACTCAGTATTACCGCCCCTCTCTTTGTGTCTGAAACAACCAACAGATTCAGTATTACCGTCTCCCTCTTTGTCTCTGAAACAACCAACACACTCACTATTATTGCATCTCCCTTTGTCACTGAAACAACCAACACACTCAGTATTACCGCCTCTCTCTTGGTCTCTGAAACAACCAACACCCTCAGTATTACCGTCTCTCTCTTTGTCTCTGAAACAACCAACACATTCAGTATTACCGTCTCTCTTTGTTTCTGAAACAAACAACACACTCAGTATTACCGTCTCTCTTAGTCTCTGAAACAACCAACACACTCAGTATTACCGCCTTTCTCTTGGTCTCTGAAACAACCAACACACTCAGTATTACCGTCTCTCTTTGTCTCTGAAACAACCAACACACTCAGTATTACCGCCCCTCTCTTTGTGTCTGAAACAACCAACAGATTCAGTATTACCGTCTCTCTCTTTGTCTCTGAAACAACCAACACACTCAGTATTACCGCCTCTCTCTTTGTCACTGAAACAACCAACACACTCAATATTACCGCCTCTCTCTTGGTCTCTGAAACAACCAACACACTTAGTATTACCGTCTCTCTCTTTCACTCTGAAACAACCAACACAATCAGTATTATTGCATCTCCCTTTGTCACTGAAACAACCAACACATTCAGTTTTACCGCCTCTCCCTTGGTCTCAGAAACAACCAACACCCTCAGTATTACCGTCTCTCTCTTTGTCTCTGAAACAACCAACACATTCAGTATTACCGTCTCTCTTTTTTTCTGAAACAACCAACACACTCAGTATTATCGTCTCTCTTTGTCTCTGAAACAACCAACACACTCAGTATTACCGTCTCTCTTTGTCTCTGAAACAACCAACACATTCAGTATTACCGTCTCTCTTTGTCTCTGAAACAACCAACACACTCAGTATTACCGCCCCTCTCTTTGTGTCTGAAACAACTAACAGATTCAGTATTACCGTCTCTCTCTTTGTCTCTGAAACAACCAACACACTCAGTATTACCGCTTCTCTCTTTGTCACTGAAACAACCAACACACTCAGTATTACCGCCTCTCTCTTGGTCTCTGAAACAACCAACACACTCAGTATTACCGTCTCTCACTTTGTCTCTGAAACAACCAACACATTCAGTGTTACCGTTTCTCTTTGTCTCTGAAACAACCAACACACTCAGTATTAGCTTCTCTCTTAGTCTCTGAAACAACCAACACACTTAGTATTACCGCCTCTCTCTTGGTCTCTGAAACAACCAACACACTCAGTATAACCGTCTCTCTCTTTGTCTCCGAAACAACCAACACACTCAGTATTACTGCATCTCCCTTTGTCTCTGAAACAACCAACACATTCAGTATTACCGTCTTTCTTTGTCTCTGAAACAACCAACACACTCAGTATTACCGTCTCTCTTAGTCTCTGAAACAACCAACACACTCAGTATTACCGCCTCTCTCTTTGTCTCTGAAACAACCAACACATTCAGTATTGCCGTCTCTCTCTTTGTCTCTGAAACAACCAACACAGTCAGTATTACCGAATCTCTCTCATTGTCTGTGAAACAACCAACACACTCAGTATTACCGCCTCTCTTTGTCTCTGAAACAACCAACACATTCAGTATTACCGTCTCTCTCTGTCTGTGATACAACCAACACATTCAGTATTACCGTCTCGCTTTGTCTCTGAAACAACCAACACATTCAGTATTACCGTCTCTCTTTGTCTCTGAAACAACCAACACAGTCAGTATTACCGTCTCTCTCTTTTTCTCTGAAACAACCAACACAGTCAGTATTACCGCCTCTCTCTTTGTCTCTGAAACATCCAACACACTCAGTATTACCGTCTCTCTCTGTCTGTGATACAACCAACACACTCAGTATTACCGTCTCTCTTTGTCTCTGAAACAACCAACACAGTCATTATTACCGTCTCTCTTTGTCTCTGAAACAACCAACACAGTCAGTACTACGGCCGCTCTCTTTGTCTCTGAAACAACCAACACACTCAGTATTATCGTCTCTCTTTGTCTCTGAAACAACAAACACAGTCAGTATTACCGTCTCTATTTGTCTCTGAAACAACCAACACACTCAGTATTATCGTCTCTCTTTGTCTCTGAAACAACCAACACAGTTAGTATTACCGCCTCTCTCTTTGTCTCTGAAACAACCAACACACTCAGTATTACCGCCTCTCTCTTTGTCTCTGAAACAACCAACACACTCAGTATTACCGCCTCTCTCTTTGTCTCTGAAACAACCAACACACTCAGTATTACCGTCTCTCTTTGTCTCTGAAACAAACAACACCATCAGTATTACCGCCTCTCTCTTTGTCTCTGAAACAACCAACACACTCAGTATTACCGCCTCCCTCTTTGTCTCTGAAACAACCAACACATTCAGTATTACCGTCTCTCTTTGTCTCTGAAACAACCAACACACTCAGTATTACCGCCTCTCTCTTTGTCTCTGAAACAACCAACACATTCAGTATTACCGTCTCTCTTTGTTTCTGAAACAACCAACACACTCAGTATTACCGCCCCTCTCTTTGTGTCTGAAACAACCAACAGATTCAGTATTACCGTCTCTCTCTTTGTCTCTGAAACAACCAACACACTCAGTATTATTGCATCTCCCTTTGTCACTGAAACAACCAACACACTCAGTATTACCGCCTCTCTCTTGGTCTCTGAAACAACCAACACCCTCAGTATTACCGTCTCTCTCTTTGTCTCTGAAACAACCAACACATTCAGTATTACCGTCTCTCTTTGTTTCTG
Organism: Hymenopus coronatus; assembly: GCA_030762935.1. Lineage (NCBI taxonomy): Eukaryota > Metazoa > Arthropoda > Insecta > Mantodea > Hymenopodidae > Hymenopus > Hymenopus coronatus. The sequence goes on along the minus strand of CM060886.1, from coordinate 5,747,457 downwards.
AAACAAACAACACACTCAGTATTACCGTCTCTCTTAGTCTCTGAAACAACCAACACACTCAGTATTACCGCCTTTCTCTTGGTCTCTGAAACAACCAACACACTCAGTATTACCGTCTCTCTTTGTCTCTGAAACAACCAACACACTCAGTATTACCGCCCCTCTCTTTGTGTCTGAAACACCCAACAGATTCAGTATTACCGTCTCTCTCTTTGTCTCTGAAACAACCAACACACTCAGTATTACCGCCTCTCTCTTTGTCACTGAAACAACCAACACACTCAGTATTACCGCCTCTCTCTTGGTCTCTGAAACATCCAAAACACTCAGTATTACCGTCTCTCTCTTTGTCTCTGAAACAACCAACACACTCAGTATTATTGCATCTCCCTTTGTCACTGAAACAACAAACACACTCAGTTTTACCGCCTCTCCCTTGGTCTCTGAAACAACCAACACCCTCAGTATTACCGTCTCTCTCTTTGTCTCTGAAACAACCAACACATTCAGTATTACCGTCTCTCTTTTTTTCTGAAACAACCAACACACTCAGTATTATCGTCTCTCTTTGTCTCTGAAACAACCAACACACTCAGTATTACCGTCTCTCTTTGTCTCTGAAACAACCAACACATGCAGTATTACCGTCTCTCTTTGTCTCTGAAACAACCAACACACTCAGTATTACCGCCCCTCTCTTTGTGTCTGAAACAACTAACAGATTCAGTATTACCGTCTCTCTCTTTGTCTCTGAAACAACCAACACACTCAGTATTACCGCCTCTCTCTTTTTCACTGAAACAACCAACACACTCAGTATTACCGCCTCTCTCTTGGTCTCTGAAACTACCAACACACTCAGTATTGCCGTCTCTCACTTTGTCTCTGAAACAACCAACACATTCAGTATTACCGTTTCTCTTTGTCTCTGAAACAACCAACACACTCAGTATTAGCTTCTCTCTTAGTCTCTGAAACAACCAACACACTTAGTATTACCGCCTCTCTCTAGGTCTCTGAAACAACCAACACACTCAGTATAACCGTCTCTCTCTTTGTCTCCGAAACAACCAACACACTCAGTATTACTGCATCTCCCTTTGTCTCTGAAACAACTAACACATTCAGTATTACCGTCTCTCTTTGTCTCTGAAACAACCAACACACTCAGTATTACCGTCTCTCTTAGTCTCTGAAACAACCAACACACTCAGTATTACCGCCTCTCTCTTTGTCTCTGAAACAACCAACACATTCAGTATTGCCGTCTCTCTCTTTGTCTCTGAAACAACCAACACAGTCAGTATTACCGAATCTCTCTCTTTGTCTGTGATTCAACCAACACATTCAGTATTACCGTCTCTCTTTGTCTCTGAAACAACCAACACAGTCAGTATTACCGTCTCTCTCTTTTTCTCTGAAACAACCAACACAGTCAGTATTACCGCCTCTCTCTTTGTCTCTGAAACATCCAACACACTCAGTATTACCGTCTCTCTCTGTCTGTGATACAACCAACACACTCAGTATTACCGTCTCTCTTTGTCTCTGAAACAACCAACACAGTCAGTATTACCGTCTCTCTTTGTCTCTGAAACAACCAACACAGTCAGTATTACGGCCGCTCTCTTTGTCTCTGAAACAACCAACACACTCAGTATTATCGTCTCCGTTTGTCTCTGAAACAACAAACACAGTCAGTATTACCGTCTCTATTTGTCTCTGAAACAACCAACACACTCAGTATTATCGTCTCTCTTTGTCTCTGAAACAACCAACACAGTCAGTATTACCGCCTCTCTCTTTGTCTCTGAAACAACCAACACACTCAGTATTACCGCCTCTCTCTTTGTCTCTGAAACAACCAACACACTCAGTATTACCGCCTCTCTCTTTGTCTCTGAAACAACCAACACACTCAGTATTACCGTCTCTCTTTGTCTCTGAAACAACCAACACAGTCAGTATTACCGCCTCTCTCTTTGTCTCTGAAACAACCAACACACTCAGTATTACCGCCTCTCTCTTTGTCTCTGAAACAACCAACACACTCAGTATTACCGCCTCTCTCTTTGTCTCTGAAACAACCAACACACTCAGTATTACCGTCTCTCTCTTTGTCTCTGAAACAACCAACACACTCAGTATTACCGCCTCTCTCTTTGTCTCTTAAACATCCAACACACTCAGTATTACCGCCTCTCTCTTTGTGTCTGAAACAACCAACACACTCAGTATTACCGCCTCTCTCTTTGTCTCTGAAACAACCAACACACTCAGTATTACCGTCTCTCTTTGTCTCTGAAACAACCAACACACTCAGTATTACCGTCTCTCTTTGTCTCTGAAACAACCAACACAGTCAGTATTACCGTCTCTCTTTGTCTCTGAAACAACCAACACACTCAGTATTATCGTCTCTTTTTGTCTCTGAAACAACCAACACAGTCAGTATTACCGTCTCTCTTTGTCTCTGAAACAACCAACACAATCAGTATTACCGTCTCTCTTTGTCTCTGAAACGACCAACACATTCAGTATTTCCGTCTCTCTTTGTCTGTGAAAGAACCAACACACTCAGTATTACCGCCCCTCTCTTGGTCTCTGAAACAACCAACACAGTCAGTATTACCGTCTCCTTTGTCTCTGAAACAACCAACACATTCAGTATTACCGCCTCTCTCTTTGTCTCTGAAACAACCAACACATTCAGTATTACCGTCTCTCTTTGTCTCTGAAACAACCAACACAGTCAGTATTACCGCCTCTCTTTGTCTCTGAAACAACCAACACATTCAGTATTACCGTCCATCTTTGTCTCTGAAACAACCAACACATTCAGTATTACCGCCTCTCTCTTTTTCTCTGAAACAACCAACACATTTAGTATTACCGTCTCTCTTTGTCTCTGAAACAACCAAAACACTCAGTTTTACCGCCTCTCTTTGTCTGTGATACAACCAACACATTCAGTATTACCGTCTCTCTTTGTCTCTGAAACAACCAACACATTCAGTATTACCGTCTCTCTTTGTCTCTGTAACAACCAACACACTCAGTATTACCGTCTCTCTTTTTCTCTGAAACAACCAACACACTCAGTATTACCGCCGCTATCTTTGTCTCTGAAACAACCAACACACTCAGTAATACCGTCTCTCTCTGTCTGTGATACAACCAACACATTCAGTATTACCGTCTCTCTTTGTCTCTCAAACTACCAACACATTCAGTGTTACCGTCTCTCTCTTTTTCTCTGAAACAACCAACACATTCAGTATTACCGTCTCTCTTTGTCTCTGAAACAACCAACACATTCAGTATTACCGTCTCTCTCTTTTTCTCTGAAACAACCAACACATTCAGTATTACCGTCTCTCTTTTTCTCTGAAACAACCAACACATTCAGTATTACCGTCTCTCTCTTTTTCTCTGAAACAACCAACACATTTTGTATTACCGTCTCTTTTTGTCTCTGAAACAACCAACACACTCAGTATTACCGTCTCTCTTTGTCTCTGTAACAACCAACACACTCAGTATTACCGCCTCTCTTTGTCTGTGATACAACCAACACATTGAGTATTACCGTCTCTCTTTGTCTCTGAAACAACCAACACATTGAGTATTACCGTCTCTGTCTTTTTCTCTGAAACAACCAACTCATTCAGTATTACCGTCTCTCTCTTTGTCTGTGAAACAACCAACACATTCAGTATTACCGTCTCTCTCTGTCTCTGAAACAACCAACACATTCAGTATTACCGTCTCTCTCTCTGTCTCTGAAACAACCAACACACTCAGTATTACCGCCCCTCTTTTTGTCTCTGAAACAACCCACACATTCAGTATTACCGTCTCTCTCTTTGTCTCTGAAACAACCAACACATTCAGTATTACCGTCTCTCTCTTTGTCTCTGAAACAACCAACACATTCAGTATTACCGTCTCTCTCTTTGTCTCTGAAACAACCAACACATTCAGTATTACCGTCTCTCTCTTTGTCTCTGAAACAACCAACACATTCAGTATTACCGTCTCTCTCTGTCTCTGAAACAACCAACACACTCAGTATTACCGCCCCTCTTTTTGTCTCTGAAACAACCAACACATTCAGTATTACCGTCTCTCTCTGTCTCTGAAACAACCAACACACTCAGTATTACCGCCCCTCTTTGTCTGTGAAACAACCAACACATTCAGAATTACCGTCTCTCTCTGTCTGTGATACAACCAACACATTCAGTATTACCGTCTCTCTTTGTCTCTGAAACAACCAACACATTCAGTATTACCGTCTCTCTTTGTCTCTGAAACAACCAACACAGTCAGTATTACCGTCTCTCTTTGTCTCTGAAACAACCAACACAGTCAGTATTACCGCCTCTCTCTTTGTCTCCGAAACAACAAACACACTCAGTATTACCGCCTCTCTCTTTGTCTCTGAAACAACCAACACACTCAGTATTACCGCCTCTCTCTTTGTCTCTGAAACAACCAACACACTCAGTATTACCGCCTCTCTCTTTGTCTCTGAAAAAACCAACACAGTCAGTATTACCGCCTCTCTCTTTGTCTCTGAAACAACCAACACACTCAGTATTACCGCCTCTATCTTTGTCTCTGAAACAACCAACACAGTCAGTATTACCGCCTCTCTCTTTGTCTCTGAAACAACCAACACACTCAGTATTACCGCCTCTCTCTTTGTCTCTGAAACAACCAACACACTCAGTATTACCGTCTCTCTTTGTCTCTGAAACAACCAACACAGTCAGTATTACCGTCTCTCTTTGTCTCTGAAACAACCAACACAGTCAGTATTACCGTCTCTCTTTGTCTCTGAAACAACCAACACAGTCAGTATTACCGTCTCTCTTTGTCTCTGAAACAACCAACACACTCAGTATTACCGTCTCTCTTTGTCTCTGAAACAACCAACACAATCAGTATTACCGCCTCTCTTTGTCTCTGAAACAACCAACACATTCAGTATTACCGTCCATCTTTGTCTCTGAAACAACCAACACATTCAGTATTACCGCCTCTCTTTGTCTGTGAAACAACCAACACATTCAGAATTACCGTCTCTCTCTGTCTGTGATACAACCAACACATTCAGTATTACCGTCTCTCTTTGTCTCTGAAACAACCAACACATTCAGTATTACCGCCTCTCTTTGGCTCTGAAACAACCAACACATTCAGTATTACCGTGTCTCTTTGTCTCTGAAACAACCAACACATTCAGTATTACCGCCTCTCTTTGTCTGTGAAACAACCAACACATTCAGTATTACCGCCGCTCTCTTTGTCTCTGAAACAACCAAAACATTCAGTATTACCGTCTCTCTCTGTCTGTGATACAACCAACACATTCAGTATTACCGGCTCCCTTTGTCTCTGAAACAACCAACACATTCAGTATTACCGTCTCTCTTTGTCTCGGAAACAACCAACACATTCAGTATTACCGCCTCTCTCTTTGTCTCTGAAACAACCAACACATTCAGTATTACCGTCTCTCTCTTTTTCTCTGAAACAACCAACACATTCAGTATTACCGTCTCTCTTTGTCTCTGAAACAACCAACACATTCAGTATTACCGCCTTTCTTTGTCCCTGAAACAACCAACACATTCAGTATTATCGTCTCTGTTTGTCTCTGAAACAACAAACACAGTCAGTATTACCGTCTCTATTTGTCTCTGAAACAACCAACACACTCAGTATTATCGTCTCTCTTTGTCTCTGAAACAACCAACACAGTCAGTATTACCGCCTCTCTCTTTGTCTCTGAAACAACCAACACACTCAGTATTACCGCCTCTCTCTTTGTCTCTGAAACAACCAACACACTCAGTATTACCGTCTCTCTTTGTCTCTGAAACAACCAACACAGTCAGTATTACCGCCTCTCTCTTTGTCTCTGAAACAACCAACACACTCAGTATTACCGCCTCTCTCTTTGTCTCTGAAACAACCAACACACTCAGTATTACCGCCTCTCTCTTTGTCTCTGAAACAACCAACACACTCAGTATTACCGCCTCTCTCTTTGTCTCTGAAACAACCAACACACTCAGTATTACCGCCTCTATCTTTGTCTCTGAAACAACCAACACAGTCAGTATTACCGCCTCTCTCTTTGTCTCTTAAACATCCAACACACTCAGTATTACCGCCTCTCTCTTTGTGTCTGAAACAACCAACACACTCAGTATTACCGCCTCTCTCTTTGTCTCTGAAACAACCAACACACTCAGTATTACCGTCTCTCTTTGTCTCTGAAACAACCAACACACTCAGTATTACCGTCTCTCTTTGTCTCTGAAACAACCAACACAGTCAGTATTACCGTCTCTCTTTGTCTCTGAAACAACCAACACACTCAGTATTATCGTCTCTTTTTGTCTCTGAAACAACCAACACAGTCAGTATTACCGTCTCTCTTTGTCTCTGAAACAACCAACACAGTCAGTATTACCGTCTCTCTTTGTCTCTGAAACGACCAACACATTCAGTATTACCGTCTCTCTTTGTCTGTGAAAGAAGCAACACACTCAGTATTACCGCCCCTCTCTTGGTCTCTGAAACAACCAACACAGTCAGTATTACCGTCTCTCTTTGTCTCTGAAACAACCAACACATTCAGTATTACCGTCTCTCTCTGTCTATGATACAACCAACACATTCAGTATTACCGTCTCCCTTTGTCTCTGAAACAACCAACACATTCAGTATTACCGTCTCTCTTTGTCTCTGAAACAACCAACACATTCAGTATTACCGCCTCTCTCTTTGTCTCTGAAACAACCAACACATTCAGTATTACCGTCTCTCTTTGTCTCTGAAACAACCAACACAGTCAGTACTACCGCCTCTCTTTGTCTCTGAAACAACCAACACATTCAGTATTACCGTCCATCTTTGTCTCTGAAACAACCAACACATTCAGTATTACCGCCTCTCTCTTTTTCTCTGAAACAACCAACACATTTAGTATTACCGTCTCTCTTTGTCTCTGAAACAACCAACACACTCAGTTTTACCGCCTGTCTTTGTCTGTGATACAACCAACACATTCAGTATTACCGTCTCTCTTTGTCTCTGAAACAACCAACACATTCAGTATTACCGTCTCTCTTTGTCTCTGTAACAACCAACACACTCAGTATTACCGTCTCTCTTTGTCTCTGAAACAACCAACACACTCAGTATTACCGCCGCTATCTTTGTCTCTGAAACAACCAACACACTCAGTAATACCGTCTCTCTCTGTCTGTGATACAACCAACACATTCAGTATTACCGTCTCTCTTTGTCTCTCAAACTACCAACACATTCAGTGTTACCGTCTCTCTCTTTTTCTCTGAAACAACCAACACATTCAGTATTACCGTCTCTCTTTGTCTCTGAAACAACCAACACATTCAGTATTACCGTCTCTCTCTTTTTCTCTGAAACAACCAACACATTCAGTATTACCGTCTCTCTTTTTCTCTGAAACAACCAACACATTCAGTATTACCGTCTCTCTCTTTTTCTCTGAAACAACCAACACATTTTGTATTACCGTCTCTTTTTGTCTCTGAAACAACCAACACACTGAGTATTACCGTCTCTCTTTGTCTCTGTAACAACCAACACACTCAGTATTACCGCCTCTCTTTGTCTGTGATAAAACCAACACATTGAGTATTACCGTCTCTCTTTGTCTCTGAAACAACCAACACATTGAGTATTACCGTCTCTCTCTTTTTCTCTGAAACAACCAACACATTCAGTATTACCGTCTCTCTCTTTGTCTGTGAAACAACCAACACATTCAGTATTACCGTCTCTCTCTGTCTCTGAAACAACCAACACATTCAGTATTACCGTCTCTCTCTCTGTCTCTGAAACAACCAACACACTCAGTATTACCGCCCCCTTTTTGTCTCTGAAACAACCCACACATTCAGTATTACCGTCTCTCTCTTTGTCTCTGAAACAACCAACACATTCAGTATTACCGTCTCTCTCTTTGTCTCTGAAACAACCAACACATTCAGTATTACCGTCTCTCTCTTTGTCTCTGAAACAACCAACACATTCAGTTTTACCGTCTCTCTCTTTGTCTCTGAAACAACCAACACATTCAGTATTACCGTCTCTCTCTGTCTCTGAAACAACCAACACACTCAGTATTACCGCCCCTCTTTTTGTCTCTGAAACAACCAACACATTCAGTATTACCGTCTCTCTCTGTCTCTGAAACAACCAACACACTCAGTATTACCGCCCCTCTTTGTCTGTGAAACAACCAACACATTCAGAATTACCGTCTCTCTCTGTCTGTGATACAACCAACACATTCAGTATTACCGTCTCTCTTTGTCTCTGAAACAACCAACACAGTCAGTATTACCGTCTCTCTTTGTCTCTGAAACAACCAACACAGTCAGTATTACCGCCTCTCTCTTTGTCTCCGAAACAACAAACACACTCAGTATTACCGCCTCTCTCTTTGTCTCTGAAACAAACAACACACTCAGTATTACCGCCTCTCTCTTTGTCTCTGAAACAACCAACACACTCAGTATTACCGCCTCTCTCTTTGTCTCTGAAAAAACCAACACAGTCAGTATTACCGCCTCTCTCTTTGTCTCTGAAACAACCAACACACTCAGTATTACCGCCTGTCTCTTTGTCTCTGAAACAACCAACACAGTCAGTATTACCGCCTCTCTCTTTGTCTCTGAAACAACCAACACACTCAGTATTACCGCCTCTCTCTTTGTCTCTGAAACAACCAACACACTCAGTATTACCGTCTCTCTTTGTCTCTGAAACAACCAACACAGTCAGTATTACCGTCTCTCTTTGTCTCTGAAACAACCAACACAGTCAGTATTACCGTCTCTCTTTGTCTCTGAAACAACCAACACAGTCAGTATTACCGTCTCTCTTTGTCTCTGAAACAACCAACACACTCAGTATTACCGTCTCTCTTTGTCTCTGAAACAACCAACACAGTCAGTATTACCGCCTCTCTTTGTCTCTGAAACAACCAACACATTCAGTATTACCGTCCATCTTTGTCTCTGAAACAACCAACACATTCAGTATTACCGCCTCTCTTTGTCTTTGAAACAACCAACACATTCAGAATTACCGTCTCTCTCTGTCTGTGATACAACCAACACATTCAGTATTACCGTCTCTCTTTGTCTCTGAAACAACCAACACATTCAGTATTACCGCCTCTCTTTGGCTCTGAAACAACCAACACATTCAGTATTACCGTCTCTCTTTGTCTCTGAAACAACCAACACATTCAGTATTACCGCCTCTCTTTGTCTGTGAAACAACCAACACATTCAGTATTACCGCCGCTCTCTTTGTCTCTGAAACAACCAACACATTCAGTAATACCGTCTCTCTCTGTCTGTGATACAACCAACACATTCAGTATTACCGGCTCCCTTTATCTCTGAAACAACCAACACATTCAGTATTACCGTCTCTCTTTGTCTCTGAAACAACCAACACATTCAGTATTACCGCCTCTCTCTTTGTCTCTGAAACAACCAACACATTCAGTATTACCGTCTCTCTCTTTTTCTCTGAAACAACCAACACATTCAGTATTACCGTCTCTCTTTGTCTCTGAAACAACCAACACATTCAGTATTACCGCCTTTCTTTGTCCCTGAAACAACCAACACATTCAGTATTACCGCCTCTCTCTTTTTCTCTGAAACAACCAACACATTTAGTATTACCGTCTATCTTTGTCTCTGAAACAACCAACACACTCAGTATTACTGCCTCTCTTTGTCTGTGATACAACCAACACATTCAGTATTACCGTCTCTCTTTGTCTCTGAAACAACCAACACATTCAGTATTACCGTCTCTCTTTGTCTCTGTAACAACCAACACACTCAGTATTACCGTCTCTCTTTGTCTCTGAAACTACCAAAACACTCAGTATTACCGCCGCTATCTTTGTCTCTGAAACAACCAACACATTCAGTAATACCGTCTCTCTCTGTCTGTGATACAACCAACACATTCAGTATTACCGTCTCTCTTTGTCTCTGAAACAACCAACACATTCAGTATTACCGTCTCTATTTGCCTCTGTAACAACCAACACACTCAGTATTACCGTCTCTCTCTGTCTGTGATACAACCAACACATTCAGTATTACCGTCTCTCTTTGTCTCTGAAACAACCAACACCGTCAATGTTACCGTCTCTCTCTTTTTCTCTGAAACAACCAACACATTCAGTATTACCGTCTCTCTTTGTCTCTGAAACAACCAACACATTCAGTATTACCGTCTCTCTCTTTTTCTTTGAAACAACCAACACATTCAGTATTACCGTCTCTCTTTTTCTCTGAAACAACCAACACATTCAGTATTACCGTCTCTCTCTTTGTCTGTGAAACAACCAACACATTCAGTATTACCGTCTCTCTCTGTCTCTGAAACAACCAACACATTCAGTATTACCGTCTCTCTCTCTGTCTCTGAAACAACCAACACACTCAGTATTACCGCCCCTCTTTTTGTTTCTGAAACAACCCACACATTCAGTATTACCGTCTCTCTCTTTGTCTCTGAAACAACCAACACACTCAGTATTACCGCCTCTCTCTTTGTCTCTGAAAAAACCAACACACTCAGTATTACCGCCCCTCTTTGTCTGTGAAACAACCAACACATTCAGAATTACCGTCTCTCTCTGTCTGTGATACAACCAACACATTCAGTATTACCGTCTCTCCTTGTCTCTGAAACAACCAACACATTCAGTATTACCGTCTCTCTTTGTCTCTGAAACAACCAACACAGTCAGTATTACCGTCTCTCTTTGTCTCTGAAACAACCAACACAGTCAGTATTACCGCCTCTCTCTTTGTCTCCGAAACAACAAACACACTCAGTATTACCGCCTCTCTCTTTGTCTCTGAAACAACCAACACACTCAGTATTACCGCCTCTCTCTTTGTCTCTGAAACAACCAACACACTCAGTATTACCGCCTCTCTCTTTGTCTCTGAAAAAACCAACACAGTCAGTATTACCGCCTCTCTCTTTGTCTCTGAAACAACCAACACACTCAGTATTACTGCCTCTCTCTTTGTCTCTGAAACAACCAACACAGTCAGTATTACCGCCTCTCTCTTTGTCTCTGAAACAACCAACACACTCAGTATTACCGCCTCTCTCTTTGTCTCTGAAACAACCAACACACTCAGTATTACCGTCTCTCTTTGTCTCTGAAACAACCAACACAGTCAGTATTACCGTCTCTCTTTGTCTCTGAAACAACCAACACAGTCAGTATTACCGTCTCTCTTTGTCTCTGAAACAACCAACACAGTCAGTATTACCGTCTCTCTTTGTCTCTGAAACAACCAACACACTCAGTATTACCGTCTCTCTTTGTCTCTGAAACAACCAACACAGTCAGTATTACCGCCTCTCTTTGTCTCTGAAACAACCAACACATTCAGTATTACCGTCCATCTTTGTCTCTGAAACAACCAACACATTCAGTATTACCGCCTCTCTTTGTCTGTGAAACAACCAACACATTCAGAATTACCGTCTCTCTCTGTCTGTGATACAACCAACACATTCAGTATTACCGTCTCTCTTTGTCTCTGAAACAACCAACACATTCAGTATTACCGCCTCTCTTTGTCTCTGAAACAACCAACACATTCAGTATTACCGTCTCTCTTTGTCTCTGAAACAACCAACACACTCAGTATTACCGCCTCTCTCTTTGTCTCTGAAACAACCAACACATTCAGTATTACCGTCTCTCTTTGTCTCTGAAACAACCAACACACTCAGTATTACCGCCCCTCTCTTTGTGTCTGAAACAACCAACAGATTCAGTATTACCGTCTCCCTCTTTGTCTCTGAAACAACCAACACACTCACTATTATTGCATCTCCCTTTGTCACTGAAACAACCAACACACTCAGTATTACCGCCTCTCTCTTGGTCTCTGAAACAACCAACACCCTCAGTATTACCGTCTCTCTCTTTGTCTCTGAAACAACCAACACATTCAGTATTACCGTCTCTCTTTGTCACTGAAACAACCAACACACTCAGTATTACCGCCTCTCTCTTGGTCTCTGAAACAACCAACACCCTCAGTATTACCGTCTCTCTCTTTGTCTCTGAAACAACCAACACATTCAGTATTACCGTCTCTCTTTGTCTCTGAAACAACCAACACACTCAGTATTACCGCCCCTCTCTTTGTGTCTGAAACAACCAACAGATTCAGTATTACCGTCTCCCTCTTTGTCTCTGAAACAACCAACACACTCACTATTATTGCATCTCCCTTTGTCACTGAAACAACCAACACACTCAGTATTACCGCCTCTCTCTTGGTCTCTGAAACAACCAACACCCTCAGTATTACCGTCTCTCTCTTTGTCTCTGAAACAACCAACACATTCAGTATTACCGTCTCTCTTTGTTTCTGAAACAAACAACACACTCAGTATTACCGTCTCTCTTAGTCTCTGAAACAACCAACACACTCAGTATTACCGCCTTTCTCTTGGTCTCTGAAACAACCAACACACTCAGTATTACCGTCTCTCTTTGTCTCTGAAACAACCAACACACTCAGTATTACCGCCCCTCTCTTTGTGTCTGAAACAACCAACAGATTCAGTATTACCGTCTCTCTCTTTGTCTCTGAAACAACCAACACACTCAGTATTACCGCCTCTCTCTTTGTCACTGAAACAACCAACACACTCAATATTACCGCCTCTCTCTTGGTCTCTGAAACAACCAACACACTTAGTATTACCGTCTCTCTCTTTCACTCTGAAACAACCAACACAATCAGTATTATTGCATCTCCCTTTGTCACTGAAACAACCAACACACTCAGTTTTACCGCCTCTCCCTTGGTCTCAGAAACAACCAACACCCTCAGTATTACCGTCTCTCTCTTTGTCTCTGAAACAACCAACACATTCAGTATTACCGTCTCTCTTTTTTTCTGAAACAACCAACACACTCAGTATTATCGTCTCTCTTTGTCTCTGAAACAACCAACACACTCAGTATTACCGTCTCTCTTTGTCTCTGAAACAACCAACACATTCAGTATTACCGTCTCTCTTTGTCTCTGAAACAACCAACACACTCAGTATTACCGCCCCTCTCTTTGTGTCTGAAACAACTAACAGATTCAGTATTACCGTCTCTCTCTTTGTCTCTGAAACAACCAACACACTCAGTATTACCGCTTCTCTCTTTGTCACTGAAACAACCAACACACTCAGTATTACCGCCTCTCTCTTGGTCTCTGAAACAACCAACACACTCAGTATTACCGTCTCTCACTTTGTCTCTGAAACAACCAACACATTCAGTGTTACCGTTTCTCTTTGTCTCTGAAACAACCAACACACTCAGTATTAGCTTCTCTCTTAGTCTCTGAAACAACCAACACACTTAGTATTACCGCCTCTCTCTTGGTCTCTGAAACAACCAACACACTCAGTATAACCGTCTCTCTCTTTGTCTCCGAAACAACCAACACACTCAGTATTACTGCATCTCCCTTTGTCTCTGAAACAACCAACACATTCAGTATTACCGTCTTTCTTTGTCTCTGAAACAACCAACACACTCAGTATTACCGTCTCTCTTAGTCTCTGAAACAACCAACACACTCAGTATTACCGCCTCTCTCTTTGTCTCTGAAACAACCAACACATTCAGTATTGCCGTCTCTCTCTTTGTCTCTGAAACAACCAACACAGTCAGTATTACCGAATCTCTCTCATTGTCTGTGAAACAACCAACACACTCAGTATTACCGCCTCTCTTTGTCTCTGAAACAACCAACACATTCAGTATTACCGTCTCTCTCTGTCTGTGATACAACCAACACATTCAGTATTACCGTCTCGCTTTGTCTCTGAAACAACCAACACATTCAGTATTACCGTCTCTCTTTGTCTCTGAAACAACCAACACAGTCAGTATTACCGTCTCTCTCTTTTTCTCTGAAACAACCAACACAGTCAGTATTACCGCCTCTCTCTTTGTCTCTGAAACATCCAACACACTCAGTATTACCGTCTCTCTCTGTCTGTGATACAACCAACACACTCAGTATTACCGTCTCTCTTTGTCTCTGAAACAACCAACACAGTCATTATTACCGTCTCTCTTTGTCTCTGAAACAACCAACACAGTCAGTACTACGGCCGCTCTCTTTGTCTCTGAAACAACCAACACACTCAGTATTATCGTCTCTCTTTGTCTCTGAAACAACAAACACAGTCAGTATTACCGTCTCTATTTGTCTCTGAAACAACCAACACACTCAGTATTATCGTCTCTCTTTGTCTCTGAAACAACCAACACAGTTAGTATTACCGCCTCTCTCTTTGTCTCTGAAACAACCAACACACTCAGTATTACCGCCTCTCTCTTTGTCTCTGAAACAACCAACACACTCAGTATTACCGCCTCTCTCTTTGTCTCTGAAACAACCAACACACTCAGTATTACCGTCTCTCTTTGTCTCTGAAACAAACAACACCATCAGTATTACCGCCTCTCTCTTTGTCTCTGAAACAACCAACACACTCAGTATTACCGCCTCCCTCTTTGTCTCTGAAACAACCAACACATTCAGTATTACCGTCTCTCTTTGTCTCTGAAACAACCAACACACTCAGTATTACCGCCTCTCTCTTTGTCTCTGAAACAACCAACACATTCAGTATTACCGTCTCTCTTTGTTTCTGAAACAACCAACACACTCAGTATTACCGCCCCTCTCTTTGTGTCTGAAACAACCAACAGATTCAGTATTACCGTCTCTCTCTTTGTCTCTGAAACAACCAACACACTCAGTATTATTGCATCTCCCTTTGTCACTGAAACAACCAACACACTCAGTATTACCGCCTCTCTCTTGGTCTCTGAAACAACCAACACCCTCAGTATTACCGTCTCTCTCTTTGTCTCTGAAACAACCAACACATTCAGTATTACCGTCTCTCTTTGTTTCTGAAACAAACAACACACTCAGTATTACCGTCTCTCTTAGTCTCTGAAACAACCAACACACTCAGTATTACCGCCTTTCTCTTGGTCTCTGAAACAACCAACACACTCAGTATTACCGTCTCTCTTTGTCTCTGAAACAACCAACACACTCAGTATTACCGCCCCTCTCTTTGTGTCTGAAACACCCAACAGATTCAGTATTACCGTCTCTCTCTTTGTCTCTGAAACAACCAACACACTCAGTATTACCGCCTCTCTCTTTGTCACTGAAACAACCAACACACTCAGTATTACCGCCTCTCTCTTGGTCTCTGAAACATCCAAAACACTCAGTATTACCGTCTCTCTCTTTGTCTCTGAAACAACCAACACACTCAGTATTATTGCATCTCCCTTTGTCACTGAAACAACAAACACACTCAGTTTTACCGCCTCTCCCTTGGTCTCTGAAACAACCAACACCCTCAGTATTACCGTCTCTCTCTTTGTCTCTGAAACAACCAACACATTCAGTATTACCGTCTCTCTTTTTTTCTGAAACAACCAACACACTCAGTATTATCGTCTCTCTTTGTCTCTGAAACAACCAACACACTCAGTATTACCGTCTCTCTTTGTCTCTGAAACAACCAACACATGCAGTATTACCGTCTCTCTTTGTCTCTGAAACAACCAACACACTCAGTATTACCGCCCCTCTCTTTGTGTCTGAAACAACTAACAGATTCAGTATTACCGTCTCTCTCTTTGTCTCTGAAACAACCAACACACTCAGTATTACCGCCTCTCTCTTTTTCACTGAAACAACCAACACACTCAGTATTACCGCCTCTCTCTTGGTCTCTGAAACTACCAACACACTCAGTATTGCCGTCTCTCACTTTGTCTCTGAAACAACCAACACATTCAGTATTACCGTTTCTCTTTGTCTCTGAAACAACCAACACACTCAGTATTAGCTTCTCTCTTAGTCTCTGAAACAACCAACACACTTAGTATTACCGCCTCTCTCTAGGTCTCTGAAACAACCAACACACTCAGTATAACCGTCTCTCTCTTTGTCTCCGAAACAACCAACACACTCAGTATTACTGCATCTCCCTTTGTCTCTGAAACAACTAACACATTCAGTATTACCGTCTCTCTTTGTCTCTGAAACAACCAACACACTCAGTATTACCGTCTCTCTTAGTCTCTGAAACAACCAACACACTCAGTATTACCGCCTCTCTCTTTGTCTCTGAAACAACCAACACATTCAGTATTGCCGTCTCTCTCTTTGTCTCTGAAACAACCAACACAGTCAGTATTACCGAATCTCTCTCTTTGTCTGTGATTCAACCAACACATTCAGTATTACCGTCTCTCTTTGTCTCTGAAACAACCAACACAGTCAGTATTACCGTCTCTCTCTTTTTCTCTGAAACAACCAACACAGTCAGTATTACCGCCTCTCTCTTTGTCTCTGAAACATCCAACACACTCAGTATTACCGTCTCTCTCTGTCTGTGATACAACCAACACACTCAGTATTACCGTCTCTCTTTGTCTCTGAAACAACCAACACAGTCAGTATTACCGTCTCTCTTTGTCTCTGAAACAACCAACACAGTCAGTATTACGGCCGCTCTCTTTGTCTCTGAAACAACCAACACACTCAGTATTATCGTCTCCGTTTGTCTCTGAAACAACAAACACAGTCAGTATTACCGTCTCTATTTGTCTCTGAAACAACCAACACACTCAGTATTATCGTCTCTCTTTGTCTCTGAAACAACCAACACAGTCAGTATTACCGCCTCTCTCTTTGTCTCTGAAACAACCAACACACTCAGTATTACCGCCTCTCTCTTTGTCTCTGAAACAACCAACACACTCAGTATTACCGCCTCTCTCTTTGTCTCTGAAACAACCAACACACTCAGTATTACCGTCTCTCTTTGTCTCTGAAACAACCAACACAGTCAGTATTACCGCCTCTCTCTTTGTCTCTGAAACAACCAACACACTCAGTATTACCGCCTCTCTCTTTGTCTCTGAAACAACCAACACACTCAGTATTACCGCCTCTCTCTTTGTCTCTGAAACAACCAACACACTCAGTATTACCGTCTCTCTCTTTGTCTCTGAAACAACCAACACACTCAGTATTACCGCCTCTCTCTTTGTCTCTTAAACATCCAACACACTCAGTATTACCGCCTCTCTCTTTGTGTCTGAAACAACCAACACACTCAGTATTACCGCCTCTCTCTTTGTCTCTGAAACAACCAACACACTCAGTATTACCGTCTCTCTTTGTCTCTGAAACAACCAACACACTCAGTATTACCGTCTCTCTTTGTCTCTGAAACAACCAACACAGTCAGTATTACCGTCTCTCTTTGTCTCTGAAACAACCAACACACTCAGTATTATCGTCTCTTTTTGTCTCTGAAACAACCAACACAGTCAGTATTACCGTCTCTCTTTGTCTCTGAAACAACCAACACAATCAGTATTACCGTCTCTCTTTGTCTCTGAAACGACCAACACATTCAGTATTTCCGTCTCTCTTTGTCTGTGAAAGAACCAACACACTCAGTATTACCGCCCCTCTCTTGGTCTCTGAAACAACCAACACAGTCAGTATTACCGTCTCCTTTGTCTCTGAAACAACCAACACATTCAGTATTACCGCCTCTCTCTTTGTCTCTGAAACAACCAACACATTCAGTATTACCGTCTCTCTTTGTCTCTGAAACAACCAACACAGTCAGTATTACCGCCTCTCTTTGTCTCTGAAACAACCAACACATTCAGTATTACCGTCCATCTTTGTCTCTGAAACAACCAACACATTCAGTATTACCGCCTCTCTCTTTTTCTCTGAAACAACCAACACATTTAGTATTACCGTCTCTCTTTGTCTCTGAAACAACCAAAACACTCAGTTTTACCGCCTCTCTTTGTCTGTGATACAACCAACACATTCAGTATTACCGTCTCTCTTTGTCTCTGAAACAACCAACACATTCAGTATTACCGTCTCTCTTTGTCTCTGTAACAACCAACACACTCAGTATTACCGTCTCTCTTTTTCTCTGAAACAACCAACACACTCAGTATTACCGCCGCTATCTTTGTCTCTGAAACAACCAACACACTCAGTAATACCGTCTCTCTCTGTCTGTGATACAACCAACACATTCAGTATTACCGTCTCTCTTTGTCTCTCAAACTACCAACACATTCAGTGTTACCGTCTCTCTCTTTTTCTCTGAAACAACCAACACATTCAGTATTACCGTCTCTCTTTGTCTCTGAAACAACCAACACATTCAGTATTACCGTCTCTCTCTTTTTCTCTGAAACAACCAACACATTCAGTATTACCGTCTCTCTTTTTCTCTGAAACAACCAACACATTCAGTATTACCGTCTCTCTCTTTTTCTCTGAAACAACCAACACATTTTGTATTACCGTCTCTTTTTGTCTCTGAAACAACCAACACACTCAGTATTACCGTCTCTCTTTGTCTCTGTAACAACCAACACACTCAGTATTACCGCCTCTCTTTGTCTGTGATACAACCAATACATTGAGTATTACCGTCTCTCTTTGTCTCTGAAACAACCAACACATTGAGTATTACCGTCTCTGTCTTTTTCTCTGAAACAACCAACTCATTCAGTATTACCGTCTCTCTCTTTGTCTGTGAAACAACCAACACATTCAGTATTACCGTCTCTCTCTGTCTCTGAAACAACCAACACATTCAGTATTACCGTCTCTCTCTCTGTCTCTGAAACAACCAACACACTCAGTATTACCGCCCCTCTTTTTGTCTCTGAAACAACCCACACATTCAGTATTACCGTCTCTCTCTTTGTCTCTGAAACAACCAACACATTCAGTATTACCGTCTCTCTCTTTGTCTCTGAAACAACCAACACATTCAGTATTACCGTCTCTCTCTTTGTCTCTGAAACAACCAACACATTCAGTATTACCGTCTCTCTCTTTGTCTCTGAAACAACCAACACATTCAGTATTACCGTCTCTCTCTGTCTCTGAAACAACCAACACACTCAGTATTACCGCCCCTCTTTTTGTCTCTGAAACAACCAACACATTCAGTATCACCGTCTCTCTCTGTCTCTGAAACAACCAACACACTCAGTATTACCGCCCCTCTTTGTCTGTGAAACAACCAACACATTCAGAATTACCGTCTCTCTCTGTCTGTGATACAACCAACACATTCAGTATTACCGTCTCTCTTTGTCTCTGAAACAACCAACACATTCAGTATTACCGTCTCTCTTTGTCTCTGAAACAACCAACACAGTCAGTATTACCGTCTCTCTTTGTCTCTGAAACAACCAACACAGTCAGTATTACCGCCTCTCTCTTTGTCTCCGAAACAACAAACACACTCAGTATTACCGCCTCTCTCTTTGTCTCTGAAACAACCAACACACTCAGTATTACCGCCTCTCTCTTTGTCTCTGAAACAACCAACACACTCAGTATTACCGCCTCTCTCTTTGTCTCTGAAAAAACCAACACAGTCAGTATTACCGCCTCTCTCTTTGTCTCTGAAACAACCAACACACTCAGTATTACCGCCTCTATCTTTGTCTCTGAAACAACCAACACAGTCAGTATTACCGCCTCTCTCTTTGTCTCTGAAACAACCAACACACTCAGTATTACCGCCTCTCTCTTTGTCTCTGAAACAACCAACACACTCAGTATTACCGTCTCTCTTTGTCTCTGAAACAACCAACACAGTCAGTATTACCGTCTCTCTTTGTCTCTGAAACAACCAACACAGTCAGTATTACCGTCTCTCTTTGTCTCTGAAACAACCAACACAGTCAGTATTACCGTCTCTCTTTGTCTCTGAAACAACCAACACACTCAGTATTACCGTCTCTCTTTGTCTCTGAAACAACCAACACAATCAGTATTACCGCCTCTCTTTGTCTCTGAAACAACCAACACATTCAGTATTACCGTCCATCTTTGTCTCTGAAACAACCAACACATTCAGTATTACCGCCTCTCTTTGTCTGTGAAACAACCAACACATTCAGAATTACCGTCTCTCTCTGTCTGTGATACAACCAACACATTCAGTATTACCGTCTCTCTTTGTCTCTGAAACAACCAACACATTCAGTATTACCGCCTCTCTTTGGCTCTGAAACAACCAACACATTCAGTATTACCGTGTCTCTTTGTCTCTGAAACAACCAACACATTCAGTATTACCGCCTCTCTTTGTCTGTGAAACAACCAACACATTCAGTATTACCGCCGCTCTCTTTGTCTCTGAAACAACCAAAACATTCAGTATTACCGTCTCTCTCTGTCTGTGATACAACCAACACATTCAGTATTACCGGCTCCCTTTGTCTCTGAAACAACCAACACATTCAGTATTACCGTCTCTCTTTGTCTCGGAAACAACCAACACATTCAGTATTACCGCCTCTCTCTTTGTCTCTGAAACAACCAACACATTCAGTATTACCGTCTCTCTCTTTTTCTCTGAAACAACCAACACATTCAGTATTACCGTCTCTCTTTGTCTCTGAAACAACCAACACATTCAGTATTACCGCCTTTCTTTGTCCCTGAAACAACCAACACATTCAGTATTATCGTCTCTGTTTGTCTCTGAAACAACAAACACAGTCAGTATTACCGTCTCTATTTGTCTCTGAAACAACCAACACACTCAGTATTATCGTCTCTCTTTGTCTCTGAAACAACCAACACAGTCAGTATTACCGCCTCTCTCTTTGTCTCTGAAACAACCAACACACTCAGTATTACCGCCTCTCTCTTTGTCTCTGAAACAACCAACACACTCAGTATTACCGTCTCTCTTTGTCTCTGAAACAACCAACACAGTCAGTATTACCGCCTCTCTCTTTGTCTCTGAAACAACCAACACACTCAGTATTACCGCCTCTCTCTTTGTCTCTGAAACAACCAACACACTCAGTATTACCGCCTCTCTCTTTGTCTCTGAAACAACCAACACACTCAGTATTACCGCCTCTCTCTTTGTCTCTGAAACAACCAACACACTCAGTATTACCGCCTCTATCTTTGTCTCTGAAACAACCAACACAGTCAGTATTACCGCCTCTCTCTTTGTCTCTTAAACATCCAACACACTCAGTATTACCGCCTCTCTCTTTGTGTCTGAAACAACCAACACACTCAGTATTACCGCCTCTCTCTTTGTCTCTGAAACAACCAACACACTCAGTATTACCGTCTCTCTTTGTCTCTGAAACAACCAACACACTCAGTATTACCGTCTCTCTTTGTCTCTGAAACAACCAACACAGTCAGTATTACCGTCTCTCTTTGTCTCTGAAACAACCAACACACTCAGTATTATCGTCTCTTTTTGTCTCTGAAACAACCAACACAGTCAGTATTACCGTCTCTCTTTGTCTCTGAAACAACCAACACAGTCAGTATTACCGTCTCTCTTTGTCTCTGAAACGACCAACACATTCAGTATTACCGTCTCTCTTTGTCTGTGAAAGAAGCAACACACTCAGTATTACCGCCCCTCTCTTGGTCTCTGAAACAACCAACACAGTCAGTATTACCGTCTCTCTTTGTCTCTGAAACAACCAACACATTCAGTATTACCGTCTCTCTCTGTCTATGATACAACCAACACATTCAGTATTACCGTCTCCCTTTGTCTCTGAAACAACCAACACATTCAGTATTACCGTCTCTCTTTGTCTCTGAAACAACCAACACATTCAGTATTACCGCCTCTCTCTTTGTCTCTGAAACAACCAACACATTCAGTATTACCGTCTCTCTTTGTCTCTGAAACAACCAACACAGTCAGTACTACCGCCTCTCTTTGTCTCTGAAACAACCAACACATTCAGTATTACCGTCCATCTTTGTCTCTGAAACAACCAACACATTCAGTATTACCGCCTCTCTCTTTTTCTCTGAAACAACCAACACATTTAGTATTACCGTCTCTCTTTGTCTCTGAAACAACCAACACACTCAGTTTTACCGCCTGTCTTTGTCTGTGATACAACCAACACATTCAGTATTACCGTCTCTCTTTGTCTCTGAAACAACCAACACATTCAGTATTACCGTCTCTCTTTGTCTCTGTAACAACCAACACACTCAGTATTACCGTCTCTCTTTGTCTCTGAAACAACCAACACACTCAGTATTACCGCCGCTATCTTTGTCTCTGAAACAACCAACACACTCAGTAATACCGTCTCTCTCTGTCTGTGATACAACCAACACATTCAGTATTACCGTCTCTCTTTGTCTCTCAAACTACCAACACATTCAGTGTTACCGTCTCTCTCTTTTTCTCTGAAACAACCAACACATTCAGTATTACCGTCTCTCTTTGTCTCTGAAACAACCAACACATTCAGTATTACCGTCTCTCTCTTTTTCTCTGAAACAACCAACACATTCAGTATTACCGTCTCTCTTTTTCTCTGAAACAACCAACACATTCAGTATTACCGTCTCTCTCTTTTTCTCTGAAACAACCAACACATTTTGTATTACCGTCTCTTTTTGTCTCTGAAACAACCAACACACTGAGTATTACCGTCTCTCTTTGTCTCTGTAACAACCAACACACTCAGTATTACCGCCTCTCTTTGTCTGTGATAAAACCAACACATTGAGTATTACCGTCTCTCTTTGTCTCTGAAACAACCAACACATTGAGTATTACCGTCTCTCTCTTTTTCTCTGAAACAACCAACACATTCAGTATTACCGTCTCTCTCTTTGTCTGTGAAACAACCAACACATTCAGTATTACCGTCTCTCTCTGTCTCTGAAACAACCAACACATTGAGTATTACCGTCTCTCTTTGTCTCTGAAACAACCAACACATTGAGTATTACCGTCTCTCTCTTTTTCTCTGAAACAACCAACACATTCAGTATTACCGTCTCTCTCTTTGTCTCTGAAACAACCAACACATTCAGTATTACCGTCTCTCTCTTTGTCTCTGAAACAACCAACACATTCAGTTTTACCGTCTCTCTCTTTGTCTCTGAAACAACCAACACATTCAGTATTACCGTCTCTCTCTGTCTCTGAAACAACCAACACACTCAGTATTACCGCCCCTCTTTTTGTCTCTGAAACAACCAACACATTCAGTATTACCGTCTCTCTCTGTCTCTGAAACAACCAACACACTCAGTATTACCGCCCCTCTTTGTCTGTGAAACAACCAACACATTCAGAATTACCGTCTCTCTCTGTCTGTGATACAACCAACACATTCAGTATTACCGTCTCTCTTTGTCTCTGAAACAACCAACACAGTCAGTATTACCGTCTCTCTTTGTCTCTGAAACAACCAACACAGTCAGTATTACCGCCTCTCTCTTTGTCTCCGAAACAACAAACACACTCAGTATTACCGCCTCTCTCTTTGTCTCTGAAACAAACAACACACTCAGTATTACCGCCTCTCTCTTTGTCTCTGAAACAACCAACACACTCAGTATTACCGCCTCTCTCTTTGTCTCTGAAAAAACCAACACAGTCAGTATTACCGCCTCTCTCTTTGTCTCTGAAACAACCAACACACTCAGTATTACCGCCTGTCTCTTTGTCTCTGAAACAACCAACACAGTCAGTATTACCGCCTCTCTCTTTGTCTCTGAAACAACCAACACACTCAGTATTACCGCCTCTCTCTTTGTCTCTGAAACAACCAACACACTCAGTATTACCGTCTCTCTTTGTCTCTGAAACAACCAACACAGTCAGTATTACCGTCTCTCTTTGTCTCTGAAACAACCAACACAGTCAGTATTACCGTCTCTCTTTGTCTCTGAAACAACCAACACAGTCAGTATTACCGTCTCTCTTTGTCTCTGAAACAACCAACACACTCAGTATTACCGTCTCTCTTTGTCTCTGAAACAACCAACACAGTCAGTATTACCGCCTCTCTTTGTCTCTGAAACAACCAACACATTCAGTATTACCGTCCATCTTTGTCTCTGAAACAACCAACACATTCAGTATTACCGCCTCTCTTTGTCTTTGAAACAACCAACACATTCAGAATTACCGTCTCTCTCTGTCTGTGATACAACCAACACATTCAGTATTACCGTCTCTCTTTGTCTCTGAAACAACCAACACATTCAGTATTACCGCCTCTCTTTGGCTCTGAAACAACCAACACATTCAGTATTACCGTCTCTCTTTGTCTCTGAAACAACCAACACATTCAGTATTACCGCCTCTCTTTGTCTGTGAAACAACCAACACATTCAGTATTACCGCCGCTCTCTTTGTCTCTGAAACAACCAACACATTCAGTAATACCGTCTCTCTCTGTCTGTGATACAACCAACACATTCAGTATTACCGGCTCCCTTTATCTCTGAAACAACCAACACATTCAGTATTACCGTCTCTCTTTGTCTCTGAAACAACCAACACATTCAGTATTACCGCCTCTCTCTTTGTCTCTGAAACAACCAACACATTCAGTATTACCGTCTCTCTCTTTTTCTCTGAAACAACCAACACATTCAGTATTACCGTCTCTCTTTGTCTCTGAAACAACCAACACATTCAGTATTACCGCCTTTCTTTGTCCCTGAAACAACCAACACATTCAGTATTACCGCCTCTCTCTTTTTCTCTGAAACAACCAACACATTTAGTATTACCGTCTATCTTTGTCTCTGAAACAACCAACACACTCAGTATTACTGCCTCTCTTTGTCTGTGATACAACCAACACATTCAGTATTACCGTCTCTCTTTGTCTCTGAAACAACCAACACATTCAGTATTACCGTCTCTCTTTGTCTCTGTAACAACCAACACACTCAGTATTACCGTCTCTCTTTGTCTCTGAAACTACCAAAACACTCAGTATTACCGCCGCTATCTTTGTCTCTGAAACAACCAACACACTCAGTAATACCGTCTCTCTCTGTCTGTGATACAACCAACACATTCAGTATTACCGTCTCTCTTTGTCTCTGAAACAACCAACACATTCAGTATTACCGTCTCTATTTGCCTCTGTAACAACCAACACACTCAGTATTACCGTCTCTCTCTGTCTGTGATACAACCAACACATTCAGTATTACCGTCTCTCTTTGTCTCTGAAACAACCAACACCGTCAATGTTACCGTCTCTCTCTTTTTCTCTGAAACAACCAACACATTCAGTATTACCGTCTCTCTTTGTCTCTGAAACAACCAACACATTCAGTATTACCGTCTCTCTCTTTTTCTTTGAAACAACCAACACATTCAGTATTACCGTCTCTCTTTTTCTCTGAAACAACCAACACATTCAGTATTACCGTCTCTCTCTTTTTCTCTGAAACAACCAACACATTTTGTATTACCGTCTCTTTTTGTCTCTGAAACAACCAACACACTCAGTATTACCGTCTCTCTTTGTCTCTGTAACAACCAACACACTCAGTATTACCGTCTCTCTTTGTCTCTGAAACAACCAACACATTCAGAATTACCGTCTCTCTCTGTCTGTGATACAACCAACACATTCAGTATTACCGTCTCTCTTTGTCTCTGAAACAACCAACACATTCAGTATTACCGTCTCTCTTTGTCTCTGAAACAACCAACACAGTCAGTATTACCGTCTCTCTTTGTCTCTGAAACAACCAACACAGTCAGTATTACCGCCTCTCTCTTTGTCTCCGAAACAACAAACACACTCAGTATTACCGCCTCTCTCTTTGTCTCTGAAACAACCAACACACTCAGTATTACCGCCTCTCTCTTTGTCTCTGAAACAACCAACACACTCAGTATTACCGCCTCTCTCTTTGTCTCTGAAAAAACCAACACAGTCAGTATTACCGCCTCTCTCTTTGTCTCTGAAACAACCAACACACTCAGTATTACCGCCTCTCTCTTTGTCTCTGAAACAACCAACACACTCAGTATTACCGCCTCTCTCTTTGTCTCTGAAACAACCAACACACTCAGTATTACCGTCTCTCTTTGTCTCTGAAACAACCAACACACTCAGTATTATCGTCTCTTTTTGTCTCTGAAACAACCAACACAGTCAGTATTACCGTCTCTCTTTGTCTCTGAAACAACCAACACAGTCAGTATTACCGTCTCTCTTTGTCTCTGAAACGACCAACAAATTCAGTATTACCGTCTCTCTTTGTCTGTGAAAGAAGCAACACACTCAGCATTACCGCCCCTCTCTTGGTCTCTGAAACAACCAACACAGTCAGTATTACCCTCTCTCTTTGTCTCTGAAACAACCAACACATTCAGTATTACCGTCTCTCTCTGTCTATGATACAACCAACACATTCAGTATTACCGTCTCCCTTTGTCTCTGAAACAACCAACACATTCAGTATTACCGTCTCTCTTTGTCTCTGAAACAACCAACACATTCAGTATTACCGCCTCTCTCTTTGTCTCTGAAACAACCAACACATTCAGTATTACCGTCTCTCTTTGTCTCTGAAACAACCAACACAGTCAGTATTACCGCCTCTCTTTGTCTCTGAAACAACCAACACATTCAGTATTACCGTCCATCTTTGTCTCTGAAACAACCAACACATTCAGTATTACCGCCTCTCTCTTTTTCTCTGAAACAACCAACACATTTAGTATTACCGTCTCTCTTTGTCTCTGAAACAACCAACACACTCAGTTTTACCGCCTGTCTTTGTCTGTGATACAACCAACACATTCAGTATTACCGTCTCTCTTTGTCTCTGAAACAACCAACACATTCAGTATTACCGTCTCTCTTTGTCTCTGTAACAACCAACACACTCAGTATTACCGTCTCTCTTTGTCTCTGAAACAACCAACACACTCAGTATTACCGCCGCTATCTTTGTCTCTGAAACAACCAACACACTCAGTAATACCGTCTCTCTCTGTCTGTGATACAACCAACACATTCAGTATTACCGTCTCTCTTTGTCTCTCAAACTACCAACACATTCAGTGTTACCGTCTCTCTCTTTTTCTCTGAAACAACCAACACATTCAGTATTACCGTCTCTCTTTGTCTCTGAAACAACCAACACATTCAGTATTACCGTCTCTCTCTTTTTCTCTGAAACAACCAACACATTCAGTATTACCGTCTCTCTTTTTCTCTGAAACAACCAACACATTCAGTATTACCGTCTCTCTCTTTTTCTCAGAAACAACCAACACATTTTGTATTACCGTCTCTTTTTGTCTCTGAAACAACCAACACACTCAGTATTACCGTCTCTCTTTGTCTCTATAACAACCAACACACTCAGTATTACCGCCTCTCTTTGTCTGTGATACAACCAACACATTGAGTATTACCGTCTCTCTTTGTCTCTGAAACAACCAACACATTGAGTATTACCGTCTCTCTCTTTTTCTCTGAAACAACCAACACATTCAGTATTACCGTCTCTCTCTTTGTCTGTGAAACAACCAACACATTCAGTATTACCGTCTCTATCTGTCTCTGAAACAACCAACACATTCAGTATTACCGTCTCTCTCTCTGTCTCTGAAACAACCAACACACTCAGTATTACCGCCCCCTTTTTGTCTCTGAAACAACCCACACATTCAGTATTACCGTCTCTCTCTTTGTCTCTGAAACAACCAACACATTCAGTATTACCGTCTCTCTCTTTGTCTCTAAAACAACCAACACATTCAGTATTACCGTCTCTCTCTTTGTCTCTGAAACAACCAACACATTCAGTATTACCGTCTCTCTCTTTGTCTCTGAAACAACCAACACATTCAGTATTACCGTCTCTCTCTGTCTCTGAAACAACCAACACACTCAGTATTACCGCCCCTCTTTTTGTCTCTGAAACAACCAACACATTCAGTATTACCGTCTCTCTCTGTCTCTGAAACAACCAACACACTCAGTATTACCGCCCCTCTTTGTCTGTGAAACAACCAACACATTCAGAATTACCGTCTCTCTCTGTCTGTGATACAACCAACACATTCAGTATTACCGTCTCTCTTTGTCTCTGAAACAACCAACACAGTCAGTATTACCGTCTCTCTTTGTCTCTGAAACAACCAACACAGTCAGTATTACCGCCTCTCTCTTTGTCTCCGAAACAACAAACACACTCAGTATTACCGCCTCTCTCTTTGTCTCTGAAACAACCAACACACTCAGTATTACCGCCTCTCTCTTTGTCTCTGAAACAACCAACACACTCAGTATTACCGCCTCTCTCTTTGTCTCTGAAAAAACCAACACAGTCAGTATTACCGCCTCTCTCTTTGTCTCTGAAACAACCAACACACTCAGTATTACCGCCTCTCTCTTTGTCTCTGAAACAACCAACACAGTCAGTATTACCGCCTCTCTCTTTGTCTCTGAAACAACCAACACACTCAGTATTACCGCCTCTCTCTTTGTCTCTGAAACAACCAACACACTCAGTATTACCGTCTCTCTTTGTCTCTGAAACAACCAACACAGTCAGTATTACCGTCTCTCTTTGTCTCTGAAACAACCAACACAGTCAGTATTACCGTCTCTCTTTGTCTCTGAAACAACCAACACACTCAGTATTACCGTCTCTCTTTGTCTCTGAAACAACCAACACAGTCAGTATTACCGCCTCTCTTTGTCTCTGAAACAACCAACACATTCAGTATTACCGTCCATCTTTGTCTCTGAAACAACCAACACATTCAGTATTACCGCCTCTCTTTGTCTTTGAAACAACCAACACATTCAGAATTACCGTCTCTCTCTGTCTGTGATACAACCAACACATTCAGTATTACCGTCTCTCTTTGTCTCTGAAACAACCAACACATTCAGTATTACCGCCTCTCTTTGGCTCTGAAACAACCAACACATTCAGTATTACCGTCTCTCTTTGTCTCTGAAACAACCAACACATTCAGTATTACCGCCTCTCTTTGTCTGTGAAACAACCAACACATTCAGTATTACCGCCGCTCTCTTTGTCTCTGAAACAACCAACACATTCAGTAATACCGTCTCTCTCTGTCTGTGATACAACCAACACATTCAGTATTACCGGCTCCCTTTGTCTCTGAAACAACCAACACATTCAGTATTACCGTCTCTCTTTGTCTCTGAAACAACCAACACATTCAGTATTACCGCCTCTCTCTTTGTCTCTGAAACAACCAACACATTCAGTATTACCGTCTCTCTCTTTTTCTCTGAAACAACCAACACATTCAGTATTACCGTCTCTCTTTGTCTCTGAAACAACCAACACATTCAGTATTACCGCCTTTCTTTGTCCCTGAAACAACCAACACATTCAGTATTACCGCCTCTCTCTTTTTCTCTGAAACAACCAACACATTTAGTATTACCGTCTCTCTTTGTCTCTGAAACAAGCAACACACTCAGTATTACTGCCTCTCTTTGTCTGTGATACAACCAACACATTCAGTATTACCGTCTCTCTTTGTCTCTGAAACAACCAACACATTCAGTATTACCGTCTCTCTTTGTCTCTGTAACAACCAACACACTCAGTATTACCGTCTCTCTTTGTCTCTGAAACTACCAAAACACTCAGTATTACCGCCGCTATCTTTGTCTCTGAAACAACCAACACACTCAGTAATACCGTCTCTCTCTGTCTGTGATACAACCAACACATTCAGTATTACCGTCTCTCTTTGTCTCTGAAACAACCAACACATTCAGTATTACCGTCTCTATTTGCCTCTGTAACAACCAACACACTCAGTATTACCGTCTCTCTCTGTCTGTGATACAACCAACACCGTCAATGTTACCGTCTCTCTCTTTTTCTCTGAAACAACCAACACATTCAGTATTACCGTCTCTCTTAGTCTCTGAAACAACCAACACATTCAGTATTACCGTCTCTCTCTTTTTCTTTGAAACAACCAACACATTCAGTATTACCGTCTCTCTTTGTCTCTGAAACAACCAACACATTCAGTATTACCGTCTCTCTCTTTTTCTCTGAAACAACCAACACATTTTGTATTACCGTCTCTTTTTGTCTCTGAAACAACCAACACACTCAGTATTACCGTCTCTCTTTGTCTCTGTAACAACCAACACACTCAGTATTACCGTCTCTCTTTGTCTCTGAAACAACCAACACATTCAGAATTACCGTCTCTCTCTGTCTGTGATACAACCAACACATTCAGTATTACCGTCTCTCTTTGTCTCTGAAACAACCAACACATTCAGTATTACCGTCTCTCTTTGTCTCTGAAACAACCAACACAGTCAGTATTACCGTCTCTCTTTGTCTCTGAAACAACCAACACAGTCAGTATTACCGCCTCTCTCTTTGTCTCCGAAACAACAAACACACTCAGTATTACCGCCTCTCTCTTTGTCTCTGAAACAACCAACACACTCAGTATTACCGCCTCTCTCTTTGTCTCTGAAACAACCAACACACTCAGTATTACCGCCTCTCTCTTTGTCTCTGAAAAAACCAACACAGTCAGTATTACCGCCTCTCTCTTTGTCTCTGAAACAACCAACACACTCAGTATTACCGCCTCTCTCTTTGTCTCTGAAACAACCAACACAGTCAGTATTACCGCCTCTCTCTTTGTCTCTGAAACAACCAACACACTCAGTATTACCGCCTCTCTCTTTGTCTCTGAAACAACCAACACACTCAGTATTACCGTCTCTCTTTGTCTCTGAAACAACCAACACAGTCAGTATTACCGTCTCTCTTTGTCTCTGAAACAACCAACACAGTCAGTATTACCGTCTCTCTTTGTCTCTGAAACAACCAACACAGTCAGTATTACCGTCTCTCTTTGTCTCTGAAACAACCAACACACTCAGTATTACCGTCTCTCTTTGTCTCTGAAACAACCAACACAGTCAGTATTACCGCCTCTCTTTGTCTCTGAAACAACCAACACATTCAGTATTACCGTCCATCTTTGTCTCTGAAACAACCAACACATTCAGTATTACCG
Organism: Hymenopus coronatus; assembly: GCA_030762935.1. Classification (NCBI taxonomy): domain Eukaryota; kingdom Metazoa; phylum Arthropoda; class Insecta; order Mantodea; family Hymenopodidae; genus Hymenopus; species Hymenopus coronatus. Next base: position 5,716,368 of record CM060886.1, on the reverse strand, counting down.
CCTCTCTTTGTCTGTGAAACAACCAACACATTCAGAATTACCGTCTCTCTCTGTCTGTGATACAACCAACACATTCAGTATTACCGTCTCTCTTTGTCTCTGAAACAACCAACACATTCAGTATTACCGCCTCTCTTTGGCTCTGAAACAACCAACACATTCAGTATTACCGTCTCTCTTTGTCTCTGAAACAACCAACACATTCAGTATTACCGCCTCTCTTTGTCTGTGAAACAACCAACACATTCAGTATTACCGCCGCTCTCTTTGTCTCTGAAACAACCAACACATTCAGTATTACCGTCTCTCTCTGTCTGTGATACAACCAACACATTCAGTATTACCGGCTCCCTTTGTCTCTGAAACAACCAACACATTCAGTATTACCGTCTCTCTTTGTCTCTGAAACAACCAACACATTCAGTAGTACCGCCTCTCTCTTTGTCTCTGAAACAACCAACACATTCAGTATTACCGTCTCTCTCTTTTTCTCTGAAACAACCAACACACTCAGTATTACCGCCTCTCTCTTTGTCTCTGAAACAACCAACACACTCAGTATTACCGTCTCTCTTTGTCTCTGAAACAACCAACACAGTCAGTATTACCGCCTCTCTCTTTGTCTCTGAAACAACCAACACACTCAGTATTACCGCCTCTCTCTTTGTCTCTGAAACAACCAACACACTCAGTATTATCGCCTCTCTCTTTGTCTCTGAAACAACCAACACACTCCGTATTACCGCCTCTCTCTTTGTTTCTGAAACAACCAACACACTCAGTATTACTGCATCTCCCTTTGTCACTGAAACAACCAACACAGTCAGTATTAACTCCTCTCTCTTTGTCTCTGAAACAACCAACACACTCAGTATTACTGCATCTCCCTTTGTCACTGAAACAACCAACACACTCAGTATTACCGCCTCTCTCTTTGTCTCTGAAACAACCAACACACTCAGTATTACGGCCGCTCTCTTTGTCTCTGAATCAACCAACACACTCACTATTACCGCCTCTCTCTTTGTCTCTGAAACAACCAACACAGTCAGTATTACTGCATCTCCCTTTGTCACTGAAACAACCAACACAGTCAGTATTACCGCCTCTCTCTTTGCCTCTGAAACAACCAACACACTCAGTAATACCGTCTCTCTCTGTCTGTGATACAACCAACACATTCAGTATTACCGTCTCTCTTTGTCTCTGAAACAACCAACACATTCAGTATTACCGTCTCTATTTGCCTCTGTAACAACCAACACACTCAGTATTACCGTCTCTCTCTGTCTGTGATACAACCAACACATTCAGTATTACCTTCTCTCTTTGTCTCTGAAACAACCAACACCGTCAATGTTACCGTCTCTCTCTTTTTCTCTGAAACAACCAACACATTCAGTATTACCGTCTCTCTTTGTCTCTGAAACAACCAACACATTCAGTATTACCGTCTCTCTCTTTTTCTTTGAAACAACCAACACATTCAGTATTACCGTCTCTCTTTTTCTCTGAAACAACCAACACATTCAGTATTACCGTCTCTCTCTTTTTCTCTGAAACAACCAACACATTTTGTATTACCGTCTCTTTTTGTCTCTGAAACAACCAACACACTCAGTATTACCGTCTCTCTTTGTCTCTGTAACAACCAACACACTCAGTATTACCGTCTCTCTTTGTCTCTGAAACAACCAACACATTCAGAATTACCGTCTCTCTCTGTCTGTGATACAACCAACACATTCAGTATTACCGTCTCTCTTTGTCTCTGAAACAACCAACACATTCAGTATTACCGTCTCTCTTTGTCTCTGAAACAACCAACACAGTCAGTATTACCGTCTCTCTTTGTCTCTGAAACAACCAACACAGTCAGTATTACCGCCTCTCTCTTTGTCTCCGAAACAACAAACACACTCAGTATTACCGCCTCTCTCTTTGTCTCTGAAACAACCAACACACTCAGTATTACCGCCTCTCTCTTTGTCTCTGAAACAACCAACACACTCAGTATTACCGCCTCTCTCTTTGTCTCTGAAAAAACCAACACAGTCAGTATTACCGCCTCTCTCTTTGTCTCTGAAACAACCAACACACTCAGTATTACCGCCTCTCTCTTTGTCTCTGAAACAACCAACACACTCAGTATTACCGCCTCTCTCTTTGTCTCTGAAACAACCAACACACTCAGTATTACCGTCTCTCTTTGTCTCTGAAACAACCAACACACTCAGTATTATCGTCTCTTTTTGTCTCTGAAACAACCAACACAGTCAGTATTACCGTCTCTCTTTGTCTCTGAAACAACCAACACAGTCAGTATTACCGTCTCTCTTTGTCTCTGAAACGACCAACAAATTCAGTATTACCGTCTCTCTTTGTCTGTGAAAGAAGCAACACACTCAGTATTACCGCCCCTCTCTTGGTCTCTGAAACAACCAACACAGTCAGTATTACCCTCTCTCTTTGTCTCTGAAACAACCAACACATTCAGTATTACCGTCTCTCTCTGTCTATGATACAACCAACACATTCAGTATTACCGTCTCCCTTTGTCTCTGAAACAACCAACACATTCAGTATTACCGTCTCTCTTTGTCTCTGAAACAACCAACACATTCAGTATTACCGCCTCTCTCTTTGTCTCTGAAACAACCAACACATTCAGTATTACCGTCTCTCTTTGTCTCTGAAACAACCAACACAGTCAGTATTACCGCCTCTCTTTGTCTCTGAAACAACCAACACATTCAGTATTACCGTCCATCTTTGTCTCTGAAACAACCAACACATTCAGTATTACCGCCTCTCTCTTTTTCTCTGAAACAACCAACACATTTAGTATTACCGTCTCTCTTTGTCTCTGAAACAACCAACACACTCAGTTTTACCGCCTGTCTTTGTCTGTGATACAACCAACACATTCAGTATTACCGTCTCTCTTTGTCTCTGAAACAACCAACACATTCAGTATTACCGTCTCTCTTTGTCTCTGTAACAACCAACACACTCAGTATTACCGTCTCTCTTTGTCTCTGAAACAACCAACACACTCAGTATTACCGCCGCTATCTTTGTCTCTGAAACAACCAACACACTCAGTAATACCGTCTCTCTCTGTCTGTGATACAACCAACACATTCAGTATTACCGTCTCTCTTTGTCTCTCAAACTACCAACACATTCAGTGTTACCGTCTCTCTCTTTTTCTCTGAAACAACCAACACATTCAGTATTACCGTCTCTCTTTGTCTCTGAAACAACCAACACATTCAGTATTACCGTCTCTCTCTTTTTCTCTGAAACAACCAACACATTCAGTATTACCGTCTCTCTTTTTCTCTGAAACAACCAACACATTCAGTATTACCGTCTCTCTCTTTTTCTCAGAAACAACCAACACATTTTGTATTACCGTCTCTTTTTGTCTCTGAAACAACCAACACACTCAGTATTACCGTCTCTCTTTGTCTCTGTAACAACCAACACACTCAGTATTACCGCCTCTCTTTGTCTGTGATACAACCAACACATTGAGTATTACCGTCTCTCTTTGTCTCTGAAACAACCAACACATTGAGTATTACCGTCTCTCTCTTTTTCTCTGAAACAACCAACACATTCAGTATTACCGTCTCTCTCTTTGTCTGTGAAACAACCAACACATTCAGTATTACCGTCTCTCTCTGTCTCTGAAACAACCAACACATTCAGTATTACCGTCTCTCTCTCTGTCTCTGAAACAACCAACACACTCAGTATTACCGCCCCCTTTTTGTCTCTGAAACAACCCACACATTCAGTATTACCGTCTCTCTCTTTGTCTCTGAAACAACCAACACATTCAGTATTACCGTCTCTCTCTTTGTCTCTAAAACAACCAACACATTCAGTATTACCGTCTCTCTCTTTGTCTCTGAAACAACCAACACATTCAGTATTACCGTCTCTCTCTTTGTCTCTGAAACAACCAACACATTCAGTATTACCGTCTCTCTCTGTCTCTGAAACAACCAACACACTCAGTATTACCGCCCCTCTTTTTGTCTCTGAAACAACCAACACATTCAGTATTACCGTCTCTCTCTGTCTCTGAAACAACCAACACACTCAGTATTACCGCCCCTCTTTGTCTGTGAAACAACCAACACATTCAGAATTACCGTCTCTCTCTGTCTGTGATACAACCAACACATTCAGTATTACCGTCTCTCTTTGTCTCTGAAACAACCAACACAGTCAGTATTACCGTCTCTCTTTGTCTCTGAAACAACCAACACAGTCAGTATTACCGCCTCTCTCTTTGTCTCCGAAACAACAAACACACTCAGTATTACCGCCTCTCTCTTTGTCTCTGAAACAACCAACACACTCAGTATTACCGCCTCTCTCTTTGTCTCTGAAACAACCAACACACTCAGTATTACCGCCTCTCTCTTTGTCTCTGAAAAAACCAACACAGTCAGTATTACCGCCTCTCTCTTTATCTCTGAAACAACCAACACACTCAGTATTACCGCCTCTCTCTTTGTCTCTGAAACAACCAACACAGTCAGTATTACCGCCTCTCTCTTTGTCTCTGAAACAACCAACACACTCAGTATTACCGCCTCTCTCTTTGTCTCTGAAACAACCAACACACTCAGTATTACCGTCTCTCTTTGTCTCTGAAACAACCAACACAGTCAGTATTACCGTCTCTCTTTGTCTCTGAAACAACCAACACAGTCAGTATTACCGTCTCTCTTTGTCTCTGAAACAACCAACACACTCAGTATTACCGTCTCTCTTTGTCTCTGAAACAACCAACACAGTCAGTATTACCGCCTCTCTTTGTCTCTGAAACAACCAACACATTCAGTATTACCGTCCATCTTTGTCTCTGAAACAACCAACACATTCAGTATTACCGCCTCTCTTTGTCTTTGAAACAACCAACACATTCAGAATTACCGTCTCTCTCTGTCTGTGATACAACCAACACATTCAGTATTACCGTCTCTCTTTGTCTCTGAAACAACCAACACATTCAGTATTACCGCCTCTCTTTGGCTCTGAAACAACCAACACATTCAGTATTACCGTCTCTCTTTGTCTCTGAAACAACCAACACATTCAGTATTACCGCCTCTCTTTGTCTGTGAAACAACCAACACATTCAGTATTACCGCCGCTCTCTTTGTCTCTGAAACAACCAACACATTCAGTAATACCGTCTCTCTCTGTCTGTGATACAACCAACACATTCAGTATTACCGGCTCCCTTTGTCTCTGAAACAACCAACACATTCAGTATTACCGTCTCTCTTTGTCTCTGAAACAACCAACACATTCAGTATTACCGCCTCTCTCTTTGTCTCTGAAACAACCAACACATTCAGTATTACCGTCTCTCTCTTTTTCTCTGAAACAACCAACACATTCAGTATTACCGTCTCTCTTTGTCTCTGAAACAACCAACACATTCAGTATTACCGCCTTTCTTTGTCCCTGAAACAACCAACACATTCAGTATTACCGCCTCTCTCTTTTTCTCTGAAACAACCAACACATTTAGTATTACCGTCTCTCTTTGTCTCTGAAACAAGCAACACACTCAGTATTACTGCCTCTCTTTGTCTGTGATACAACCAACACATTCAGTATTACCGTCTCTCTTTGTCTCTGAAACAACCAACACATTCAGTATTACCGTCTCTCTTTGTCTCTGTAACAACCAACACACTCAGTATTACCGTCTCTCTTTGTCTCTGAAACTACCAAAACACTCAGTATTACCGCCGCTATCTTTGTCTCTGAAACAACCAACACGCTCAGTAATACCGTCTCTCTCTGTCTGTGATACAACCAACACATTCAGTATTACCGTCTCTCTTTGTCTCTGAAACAACCAACACATTCAGTATTACCGTCTCTATTTGCCTCTGTAACAACCAACACACTCAGTATTACCGTCTCTCTCTGTCTGTGATACAACCAACACCGTCAATGTTACCGTCTCTCTCTTTTTCTCTGAAACAACCAACACATTCAGTATTACCGTCTCTCTTAGTCTCTGAAACAACCAACACATTCAGTATTACCGTCTCTCTCTTTTTCTTTGAAACAACCAACACATTCAGTATTACCGTCTCTCTTTGTCTCTGAAACAACCAACACATTCAGTATTACCGTCTCTCTCTTTTTCTCTGAAACAACCAACACATTTTGTATTACCGTCTCTTTTTGTCTCTGAAACAACCAACACACTCAGTATTACCGTCTCTCTTTGTCTCTGTAACAACCAACACACTCAGTATTACCGTCTCTCTTTGTCTCTGAAACAACCAACACATTCAGAATTACCGTCTCTCTCTGTCTGTGATACAACCAACACATTCAGTATTACCGTCTCTCTTTGTCTCTGAAACAACCAACACATTCAGTATTACCGTCTCTCTTTGTCTCTGAAACAACCAACACAGTCAGTATTACCGTCTCTCTTTGTCTCTGAAACAACCAACACAGTCAGTATTACCGCCTCTCTCTTTGTCTCCGAAACAACAAACACACTCAGTATTACCGCCTCTCTCTTTGTCTCTGAAACAACCAACACACTCAGTATTACCGCCTCTCTCTTTGTCTCTGAAACAACCAACACACTCAGTATTACCGCCTCTCTCTTTGTCTCTGAAAAAACCAACACAGTCAGTATTACCGCCTCTCTCTTTGTCTCTGAAACAACCAACACACTCAGTATTACCGCCTCTCTCTTTGTCTCTGAAACAACCAACACAGTCAGTATTACCGCCTCTCTCTTTGTCTCTGAAACAACCAACACACTCAGTATTACCGCCTCTCTCTTTGTCTCTGAAACAACCAACACACTCAGTATTACCGTCTCTCTTTGTCTCTGAAACAACCAACACAGTCAGTATTACCGTCTCTCTTTGTCTCTGAAACAACCAACACAGTCAGTATTACCGTCTCTCTTTGTCTCTGAAACAACCAACACAGTCAGTATTACCGTCTCTCTTTGTCTCTGAAACAACCAACACACTCAGTATTACCGTCTCTCTTTGTCTCTGAAACAACCAACACAGTCAGTATTACCGCCTCTCTTTGTCTCTGAAACAACCAACACATTCAGTATTACCGTCCATCTTTGTCTCTGAAACAACCAACACATTCAGTATTACCGCCTCTCTTTGTCTGTGAAACAACCAACACATTCAGAATTACCGTCTCTCTCTGTCTGTGATACAACCAACACATTCAGTATTACCGTCTCTCTTTGTCTCTGAAACAACCAACACATTCAGTATTACCGCCTCTCTTTGGCTCTGAAACAACCAACACATTCAGTATTACCGTCTCTCTTTGTCTCTGAAACAACCAACACATTCAGTATTACCGCCTCTCTTTGTCTGTGAAACAACCAACACATTCAGTATTACCGCCGCTCTCTTTGTCTCTGAAACAACCAACACATTCAGTATTACCGTCTCTCTCTGTCTGTGATACAACCAACACATTCAGTATTACCGGCTCCCTTTGTCTCTGAAACAACCAACACATTCAGTATTACCGTCTCTCTTTGTCTCTGAAACAACCAACACATTCAGTATTACCGCCTCTCTCTTTGTCTCTGAAACAACCAACACATTCAGTATTACAGTCTCTCTCTTTTTCTCTGAAACAACCAACACACTCAGTATTACCGCCTCTCTCTTTGTCTCTGAAACAACCAACACACTCAGTATTACCGTCTCTCTTTGTCTCTGAAACAACCAACACAGTCAGTATTACCGCCGCTCTCTTTGTCTCTGAAACAACCAACACACTCAGTATTACCGCCTCTCTCTTTGTCTCTGAAACAACCAACACACTCAGTATTATCGCCTCTCTCTTTGTCTCTGAAACAACCAACACACTCCGTATTACCGCCTCTCTCTTTGTTTCTGAAACAACCAACACACTCAGTATTACTGCATCTCCCTTTGTCACTGAAACAACCAACACAGTCAGTATTAACTCCTCTCTCTTTGTCTCTGAAACAACCAACACACTCAGTATTACTGCATCTCCCTTTGTCACTGAAACAACCAACACACTCAGTATTACCGCCTCTCTCTTTGTCTCTGAAACAACCAACACACTCAGTATTACGGCCGCTCTCTTTGTCTCTGAATCAACCAACACACTCACTATTACCGCCTCTCTCTTTGTCTCTGAAACAACCAACACAGTCAGTATTACTGCATCTCCCTTTGTCACTGAAACAACCAACACAGTCAGTATTACCGCCTCTCTCTTTGCCTCTGAAACAACCAACACACTCAGTATTACTGCATCTCCCTTTGTCACTGAAACAACCAGCACACTCAGTATTACTGCCTCTCTCTTTGTCACTGAAACAACCAACACACTCAGTATTACTGTCTCTCTCTTTGTCTCTGAAACAACCAACACAGTCAATATTACCGCTGCTCTCTTTGTCTCTTAAACAACCAACACACTCAGTATTACCGCCGCTATCTTTGTCTCTGAAACAACCAACACATTCAGTATTACCGCCGCTCTCTTTGTCTCTGAAACAACCAACAAATTCAGTATTACCACCTCTCTCCCTTTGTGTCTGAAACAATCAACAGATTCAGTATTACCGTCTCTCTCTTTGTCTCTGAAACAACCAACACACTCAGTATTACAGCATCTCCCTTTGTCACTGAAATAACCAACACAGTCAGTATTACCGCCTCTCTCTTTGTCTCCGAAACAACCAACACACTCAGTTTTACTGCATCTCCCTTTGTCACTGATACAACCAACACAGTCAGTATTACCTCCTCTGTCTTTGTCTCTGAAACAACCATCACAGTCTGTATTACCGTCTCTCTTTTTCCCTGAAACAACCAACACACTAAGTATTACCGCCTCTCTCTTTGTCACTGAAACAACCAACACACTCAGTATTACCGCCTCTCTCTTTGTCTCTGAAACAACCAACAAACTCAGTATTACCGCCTCTCTCTTTGTCACTGAAACAACCAACACATTCAGTATTACCGTCTCTCTTTTTCTCTGAAACAACCAACACATTCAGTATTACCGTCTCCCTTTGTCTCTGAAACAACCAACACACTCAGTATTACCGTCTCTCTCTTTGTCTCTGAAACAACCAACACAATCAGTATTACCGTCTCTCTTTGTCTCTAAAACAACCAACACATTCAGTATTACCGTCTCTCTCTTTGTCTCTGAAACAACCAACACAGTCAGTATTACCGCCTTTCTTTGTCTCTGAAACAACCAACACAGTCAGTATTACCGTCTCTCTCTTTGTCTCTGAAACAACCAACACAGTCAGTATTACCGCCTTTCTTTGTCTCTGAAACAACCAACACATTCAGTATTATCGTCTCTCTTTGTCTCTGAAACAACCAACACATTCAGTATTACCGTCTCTCTTTGTCTGTGATACAACCAACACATTCAGTATTACCGTCTCTCTTTGTCTCTGAAACAACCAACATATTCAGTATTACCGCCTTTCTTTGTCTCTGAAACAACCAACACATTCAGTATTACAGCCTTTCTTTGTCTCTGAAACAACCAACACATTCAGTATTACGGCCGCTCTCTTTGTCTCTGAAACAACCAACACACTCAGTATTACCGCCTCTCTCTTTGTCTCTGAAACAACCAACACACTCAGTATTACTGTCTCTCTTTGTCTCTGAAACAACCAACACATTCAGTATTACCGTCTCTCTTTGTCTCTGAAACAACCAACACATTCAGTATTACCGTCTCTCCCTTTGTCTCTGAAACAAACAACACATTCAATATAACCGCCTTTCTTTGTCTCTGAAACAACCAACACATTCAGTATTACCGCCGCTCTCTTTGTATCTGAAACAACCAACACACTTTGTATTTCCGCCTCTCTCTTTGTCTCTGAAACAGCCAACACACTCAGTATTACCGCCGCTCTCTTTGTCTCTGAAACAACCAACACATTCAGTATTACTGCCACTCTCTTTGACTCTGAAACAACCAACAAATTCAGTATTACCGCCTCTCTTTTTCTCTGAAACAACCAACACATTCAGTATTACCGCCTCTCCCTTTGTCTCTGAAACAACCAACACAGTCAATATTACCGCCGCTCTCTTTGTCTCTGAAACAACCAACACACTCAGTATTACCACCGCTATCTTTGTCTCTGAAACAACCAACACATTCAGTATTACCGCCGCTCTCTTTGTCTCTGAAACAACCAACAAATTCAGTATTACCGCCTCTCTCCCTTTGTGTCTGAAACAATCAACAGATTCAGTATTACCGTCTCTCTCTTTGTCTCTGAAACAACCAACAAACTGAGTATTACAGCATCTCCCTTTGTCACTGAAATAACCAACACAGTCAGTATTACCGCCTCTCTCTTTGTCTCCGAAACAACCAACACACTCAGTTTTACTGCATCTCCCTTTGTCACTGATACAACCAACACAGTCAGTATTACCTCCTTTGTCTTTGTCTCTGAAACAACCAACACAGTCTGTATTACCGTCTCTCTTTTTCCCTGAAACAACCAACACCCTAAGTATTACCGCCTCTCTCTTTGTCACTGAAACAACCAACACACTCAGTATTACCGCCTCTCTCTTTGTCTCTGAAACAACCAACACACTCAGTATTACCGCCTCTCTCTTTGTCACTGAAACAACCAACACATTCAGTATTACCGTCTCTCTTTGTCTCTGAAACAACCAACACACTCAGTATTACCGCCTCTCTCTTTGTCACTGAAACAACCAACACAGTCAGTATTACCGTCTCTCCCTTTGTCTCTGAAACAACCAACACATTCAGTATTACCGCATCTATCCCTTCGTCTCTGAAACAACCAACACATTCAGTATTACCGTCTCTCTTTGTCTCTGAAACAACCAACACATTCAGTATTACCGTCTCTCTTTGTCTCTGAAACAACCAACACATTCAGAATTACCGTCTCTCTTTGTATCTGAAACAACCAACACATTCAGTATTACCGTCTCTCTTTGTCTCTGAAACAACCAACTCACTCAGTATTACCGTCTCTCTTTGTCTCTGAAACAACCAACACAGACAGTATTACCGTCTCTCTCTTTGTCTCTGAAACAACCAACACAGTCAGTATTACCGTCTCTCTCTTTGTCTCTGAAACAACCAACACAGTCAGTTTTACCGTCTCTCTTTGTCTCTGAAACAACCAACACATTCAGTATTACCGTCTCTCTTTGTCTCTGAAACAACCAACACATTCAGTATTACCGCCGCTCTCTTTGTCTCTGAAACAACCAACACACTTTGTATTACCGCCTCTCTCTTTGTCTCTGAAACAGCCAACACACTCAGTATTACCGCCGCTCTCTTTGTCTCTGAAACAACCAACACATTCAGTATTACCGCCACTCTCTTTGACGAAACAACCAACAAATTCAGTATTACCGTCTCCCTTTGTCTCTGAAACAACCAACACATTCAGTATAACCGCCTCTCCCTTTGTCTCTGAAACAACCAACACAGTCAATATTACCGCCGCTCTCTTTGTCTCTGAAACAACCAACACACTCAGTATTACCGCCGCTATCTTTGTCTCTGAAACAACCAACACATTCAGTATTACCGCCGCTCTCTTTGTCTCTGAAACAACCAACATATTCAGTATTACCGCCTCTCTCCCTTTGTGTCTTAAACAATCAACAGATTCAGTATTACCGCCTCTCTCTTTGTCTCTGAAACAACCAACACACTCAGTATTACAGCATCTCCCTTTGTCACTGAAATAACCAACACAGACAGTATTACCGCCTCTCTCTTTGTCTCCGAAACAACCAACACACTCAGTTTTACTGCATCTCCCTTTGTCACTGATACAACCAACACAGTCAGTATTACCTCCTCTGTCTTTGTCTCTGAAACAACCAACACAGTCTGTATTACCGTCTCTCTTTTTCCCTGAAACAACCAACACATTAAGTATTACCGCCTCTCCCTTTGTCACTGAAACAACCAACACACTCAGTATTACCGCCTCTCTCTTTGTCTCTGAAACAACCAACAAACTCAGTATTACCGCCTCTCTCTTTGTCACTGAAACAACCAACACATTCAGTATTACCGTCTCTCTTTGTCTCTGAAACAACCAACAAATTCAGTATTACCGTCTCCCTTTGTCTCTGAAACAACCAACACACTCCGTATTACCGCCTCTCTCTTTGTCTCTGAAACAACCAACACACTCAGTATTACTGCATCTCCCTTTGTCACTGAAACAACCAACACAGTCAGTATTACCGCCTTCCTCTTTGTCTCTGAAACAACCAACACACTCAGTATTACTGCATCTCCCTTTGTCACTGAAACAACCAACACACTCAGTATTACCGCCTTCCACTTTGCCACTGAAACAACCAACACAGTCAGTATTACCGCCTCTCTCTTGGTCTCTGAAACAACCAACACACTCAGTATTACCGCCTCTCTCTTTGTCTCTGAAACAACCAACACGCTCAGTATTACTGCATCTCCCTTTGTCACTGAAACAACCAACACAGTCAGTATTAACGCCTCTCTCTTTGTCTCTGAAACAACCAGCACACTCAGTATTACTGCATCTCCCTTTGTCACTGAAACAACCAACACACTCAGTATTACCGCCTCTCTCTTTGTCTCTGAAACAACCAACACACTCAGTATTACGGCCGCTCTCTTTGTCTCTGAATCAACCAACACACTCACTATTACCGCCTCTCTCTTTGTCTCTGAAACAACCAACACAGTCAGTATTACTGCATCTCCCTTTGTCACTGAAACAACCAACACAGTCAGTATTACCGCCTCTCTCTTTGCCTCTGAAACAACCAACACACTCAGTATTACTGCATCTCCCTTTGTCACTGAAACAACCAGCACACTCAGTATTACTGCATCTCTCTTTGTCACTGAAACAACCAACACACTCAGTATTACTGTCTCTCTCTTTGTCTCTGAAACAACCAACACAGTCAGTATTACCGCCTCTCTGTTTGTTTCTGAAACAACCAACACACTCAGTATTACCGCCGCTCTCTTTGTCTCTGAAACAACCAACACACTCAGTATTACTGTCTCTCTCTTTGTCTCTGAAACAACCAACACTCTCAGTTTTACCGCCTCTCTCTTTGTCTCTGAAACAACCAACACACTCAGTATTACCGCCGCTCTATTTGTCTCTGAAACAACCAACACACTCAGTATTACCGCCTCTCTCTTTGTCTCTAAAACAACCAACACACTCAGTATTACCGCCTTCCTCTTTGTCTCTGAAACAACCAACACAGTCAGTATTACCGCCTCTGTCTTTGTCTCTGAAACAACCAACACACTCAGTATTACGGCCGCTCTCTTTGTCTCTGAAACAACCAACACATTCAGTATTACCGCCGCTCGCTTTGTCTCTGAAACAACCAACACACTCAGCTTTACCGTCTCTCTCTTTGTCTCTGAAACAACCAACACATTCAGTATTACCGTCTCTCTTTGTCTCTGAAACAACCAACACACTCAGTATAACCGTCTCTCTCTTTGTCTCTGAAACAAACAACACATTCAGTATTACCGTCTCTCCCTTTGTCTCTGAAACAACCAACACACTCAGTATAACCGTCTCTCTCTCTTTGTCTCTGAAACAACCAACACACTCAGTATTACCGTCTCTCCCTTTGTCTCTGAAACAACCAACACAGTCAGTATTACCGTCTCACTTTGTCTCTGAAACAACCAACACACTCAGTATTACCGTCTCTCCCTTTGTCAGTGAAACAACCAACACAGTCAGTATTACCGTCTCTCTCTTTGTCTCTGAAACAACCAACACATACAGTATTACCGCCTCTCTCTTGGTCTCTGAAACAACCAACACATTCAGTATTACCGCCTCTCTCTTTGTCTCTGAAACAACCAACACAGTCAGTATTACCGCCTCTCTCTTTGTCACTGAAACAACCAACACACTCAGTATTACCGCCTCTCTCTTTGTCTCTGAAACAACCAACACACTCAGTATTACCGCCTCTCTCTTTGTCACTGAAACAACCAACACATTCAGTATTACCGTCTCTCTTTGTCTCTGAAACAACCAACACACTCAGTATTACCGCCTCTCTCTTTGTCACTGAAACAACCAACACAGTCAGTATTACCGTCTCTCCCTTTGTCTCTGAAACAACCAACACATTCAGTATTACCGCATCTATCCCTTCGTCTCTGAAACAACCAACACATTCAGTATTACCGTCTCTCTTTGTCTCTGAAACAACCAACACATTCAGTATTACCGTCTCTCTTTGTCTCTGAAACAACCAACACATTCAGAATTACCGTCTCTCTTTGTATCTGAAACAACCAACACATTCAGTATTACCGTCTCTCTTTGTCTCTGAAACAACCAACTCACTCAGTATTACCGTCTCTCTTTGTCTCTGAAACAACCAACACAGACAGTATTACCGTCTCTCTCTTTGTCTCTGAAACAACCAACACAGTCAGTATTACCGTCTCTCTCTTTGTCTCTGAAACAACCAACACAGTCAGTTTTACCGTCTCTCTTTGTCTCTGAAACAACCAACACATTCAGTATTACCGTCTCTCTTTGTCTCTGAAACAACCAACACATTCAGTATTACCGCCGCTCTCTTTGTCTCTGAAACAACCAACACACTTTGTATTACCGCCTCTCTCTTTGTCTCTGAAACAGCCAACACACTCAGTATTACCGCCGCTCTCTTTGTCTCTGAAACAACCAACACATTCAGTATTACCGCCACTCTCTTTGACGAAACAACCAACAAATTCAGTATTACCGTCTCCCTTTGTCTCTGAAACAACCAACACATTCAGTATAACCGCCTCTCCCTTTGTCTCTGAAACAACCAACACAGTCAATATTACCGCCGCTCTCTTTGTCTCTGAAACAACCAACACACTCAGTATTACCGCCGCTATCTTTGTCTCTGAAACAACCAACACATTCAGTATTACCGCCGCTCTCTTTGTCTCTGAAACAACCAACATATTCAGTATTACCGCCTCTCTCCCTTTGTGTCTTAAACAATCAACAGATTCAGTATTACCGCCTCTCTCTTTGTCTCTGAAACAACCAACACACTCAGTATTACAGCATCTCCCTTTGTCACTGAAATAACCAACACAGACAGTATTACCGCCTCTCTCTTTGTCTCCGAAACAACCAACACACTCAGTTTTACTGCATCTCCCTTTGTCACTGATACAACCAACACAGTCAGTATTACCTCCTCTGTCTTTGTCTCTGAAACAACCAACACAGTCTGTATTACCGTCTCTCTTTTTCCCTGAAACAACCAACACATTAAGTATTACCGCCTCTCCCTTTGTCACTGAAACAACCAACACACTCAGTATTACCGCCTCTCTCTTTGTCTCTGAAACAACCAACAAACTCAGTATTACCGCCTCTCTCTTTGTCACTGAAACAACCAACACATTCAGTATTACCGTCTCTCTTTGTCTCTGAAACAACCAACAAATTCAGTATTACCGTCTCCCTTTGTCTCTGAAACAACCAACACACTCCGTATTACCGCCTCTCTCTTTGTCTCTGAAACAACCAACACACTCAGTATTACTGCATCTCCCTTTGTCACTGAAACAACCAACACAGTCAGTATTACCGCCTTCCTCTTTGTCTCTGAAACAACCAACACACTCAGTATTACTGCATCTCCCTTTGTCACTGAAACAACCAACACACTCAGTATTACCGCCTTCCACTTTGCCACTGAAACAACCAACACAGTCAGTATTACCGCCTCTCTCTTGGTCTCTGAAACAACCAACACACTCAGTATTACCGCCTCTCTCTTTGTCTCTGAAACAACCAACACGCTCAGTATTACTGCATCTCCCTTTGTCACTGAAACAACCAACACAGTCAGTATTAACGCCTCTCTCTTTGTCTCTGAAACAACCAGCACACTCAGTATTACTGCATCTCCCTTTGTCACTGAAACAACCAACACACTCAGTATTACCGCCTCTCTCTTTGTCTCTGAAACAACCAACACACTCAGTATTACGGCCGCTCTCTTTGTCTCTGAATCAACCAACACACTCACTATTACCGCCTCTCTCTTTGTCTCTGAAACAACCAACACAGTCAGTATTACTGCATCTCCCTTTGTCACTGAAACAACCAACACAGTCAGTATTACCGCCTCTCTCTTTGCCTCTGAAACAACCAACACACTCAGTATTACTGCATCTCCCTTTGTCACTGAAACAACCAGCACACTCAGTATTACTGCATCTCTCTTTGTCACTGAAACAACCAACACACTCAGTATTACTGTCTCTCTCTTTGTCTCTGAAACAACCAACACAGTCAGTATTACCGCCTCTCTGTTTGTTTCTGAAACAACCAACACACTCAGTATTACCGCCGCTCTCTTTGTCTCTGAAACAACCAACACACTCAGTATTACTGTCTCTCTCTTTGTCTCTGAAACAACCAACACTCTCAGTTTTACCGCCTCTCTCTTTGTCTCTGAAACAACCAACACACTCAGTATTACCGCCGCTCTATTTGTCTCTGAAACAACCAACACACTCAGTATTACCGCCTCTCTCTTTGTCTCTAAAACAACCAACACACTCAGTATTACCGCCTTCCTCTTTGTCTCTGAAACAACCAACACAGTCAGTATTACCGCCTCTGTCTTTGTCTCTGAAACAACCAACACACTCAGTATTACGGCCGCTCTCTTTGTCTCTGAAACAACCAACACATTCAGTATTACCGCCGCTCGCTTTGTCTCTGAAACAACCAACACACTCAGCTTTACCGTCTCTCTCTTTGTCTCTGAAACAACCAACACATTCAGTATTACCGTCTCTCTTTGTCTCTGAAACAACCAACACACTCAGTATAACCGTCTCTCTCTTTGTCTCTGAAACAAACAACACATTCAGTATTACCGTCTCTCCCTTTGTCTCTGAAACAACCAACACACTCAGTATAACCGTCTCTCTCTCTTTGTCTCTGAAACAACCAACACACTCAGTATTACCGTCTCTCCCTTTGTCTCTGAAACAACCAACACAGTCAGTATTACCGTCTCACTTTGTCTCTGAAACAACCAACACACTCAGTATTACCGTCTCTCCCTTTGTCAGTGAAACAACCAACACAGTCAGTATTACCGTCTCTCTCTTTGTCTCTGAAACAACCAACACATACAGTATTACCGCCTCTCTCTTGGTCTCTGAAACAACCAACACATTCAGTATTACCGCCTCTCTCTTTGTCTCTGAAACAACCAACACAGTCAGTATTACCGCCTCTCTCTTTGTCTCTGAAACAACCAACACACTCAGTATTACCGTCTCTCTCTTTGTCTCTGAAACAACCAACACACTCAGTATTACCGCCTCTCTCTTTGTCACTGAAACATCCAACACATTCAGTACTACCGCCTCTCTCTTTGTCTCTGAAACAACCAACACACTCAGTATTACCGCCTCTCTCTTTGTCTCTGAAACAACCAACACACTCAGTATTACCGCCTCTCTGTTTGTCACTGAAACAACCAACACATTCAGTATTACCGCCTCTCTCTTTGTCTCTGAAACAACCAACACAGTCAGTATTACCGCCTCTCTCTTTGTCTCTGAAACAACCACCACACACTCAGTATTACCGCCGCATTTTGTCTGTGAAACAACCAACACATTCAGTATTACCGCCTCTGTCTTTGTCTCTGAAACAACCAACACACTCAGTATTACCGCCGCTTTTTGTCAGTGAAACAACCAACAACTCAGTATTACCGTCTCTCTCTTTGTCTCTGAAACAACCAACACACTCACTATTATCGTCTCTCTCTTTGTCTCTGAAACTACCAACACATTCAGTATTACCGCCTCTCTCTTTTTCTCTGAAACAACCAACACATTTAGTATTACCGTCTCTCTTTTTCACAAAACAACCAACATATTCAGTATTACCGCCTTCCTCATTGTCTCTGAAACAACCAACACATTCAGTATTACCGTCTCTCTTTGTCTCTGAAACAACCAACACACTCAGTATTACCGTCTCTCTTTGTCTCTGAAACAACCAACACAGTCAATATTACCGCCTCTGTCTTAGTCTCCGAAACAGCCAACACATTCAGTATTACCGTCTCTCTTTGTCTATGAAACAACCAACACAGTCAGTATTACCGCCTTTCTTTGTCTCTGAAACAACCAACACATTCAGTATTACCGTCTCTCTAATTGTCTCTGAAACAACCAACACAGTCAGTATTACCGCCTTTCTTTGTCTCTGAAACAACCAACACAGTCAGTATTATCGTCTCTCTTTGTATCTGAAACAACCAACACATTCAGTATTACCGTCTCTCTCTTTGTCTCTGAAACAACCAACACAGTCAGTACTACCGCCTTTCTTTGTTTCTGAAACAACCAAAACATTCAGTATTATCGT
The DNA here is from genome assembly GCA_030762935.1 of Hymenopus coronatus. Taxonomy (NCBI): domain Eukaryota; kingdom Metazoa; phylum Arthropoda; class Insecta; order Mantodea; family Hymenopodidae; genus Hymenopus; species Hymenopus coronatus. The sequence continues at coordinate 5,697,827 of CM060886.1, read as the reverse complement.
CTCCCTTTGTCTCTGAAACAACCAACACATTCAGTATTACCGTCTCTCTTTGTCTGTGATACAACCAACACATTCAGTATTACCGTCTCTCTTTGTCTCTGAAACAACCAACACATTCAGTATTACCGCCGCTCTCTTTCTCTCTGAAAAACCAACACATTCAGTATTACCGTCTCTCTTTGTCTCTGAAACAACCAACACATTCAGTATTACCGTCTCTCATTGTCTGTGATACAACCAACACACTCAGTATTACCGTCTCTCTCTTTGTCTCTGAAACAACCAACACAATCAGTAATACCGTCTCTTTTTGTCTCTGAAACAACCAACACATTCAGTATTACCGTCTCTCTTTGTCTGTGATACAACCAACACACTCAGTAATACCGTCTCTCTTTGTCTCTGAAACAACCAACACACTCAGTAATACCGTCTCTCTTTGTCTCTGAAACAACCAACACATTCAGTATTACCGTCTCTCTTTGTCTCTGAAACAACCAACACACTCAGTATTACCGTCTCTCTCTTTGTCTCTGAAACAACCAACACACTCAGTATTACCGCCTCTCTCTTTGTCTCTGAAACAACCAACACACTCAGTGTTACCGTCTCTCTTTGTCTCTGAAACAACCAACACATTCAGTATTACCGGCTTTCTTTGTCTCTGAAACAACCAACACATTCAATATTACCGCCTTTCTTTGTCTCTGAAACAACCAACACATTCAATATTACCGCCTTTCTTTGTCTCTGAAACAACCAACACATTCAGTATTACCGCCTTTCTTTGTCTCTGAAACAACCAACACATTCAGTATTACCGCCGCTCTCTTTGTCTCTGAAACAACCGACACACTCAGTATTACCGTCTCTCTCTTTGTCTCTGAAACAACCAACACACTCAGTATTACCGCCTTTCTTTGTCTCTGAAACAACCAACACATTCAGTATTACCGCCTCTCTCTTTGTCTCTGAAACAACCAACACACTCAGTATTACCGCCTCTCTCTTTGTCTCTGAAACAACCAACACACTCAGTATTATCGCCTCTCTCTTTGTCTCTTAAACAACCAACACAGTCAGTATTACCGTCTCTCTCTTTGTCTCTGAAACAACCAACACACTCTGTATTACCGCCGCTATCTTTGTCGCTGAAACAACCAACACATTCAGTATTACCGTCTCTCTTTGTCTCTTAAACAACCAACACAGTCAGTATTACCGTCTCTCTCTTTGTCTCTGAAACAACCAACACACTCAGTATTACCGCCGCTATCTTTGTCTCTGAAACAACCAACACATTCAGTATTAGCGCCGCTCTCTTTGTCTCTGAAACAACCAACAAATTCAGTATTACCGCCTCTCTCACTTTGTGTCTGAAACAACCAACAGTTTCAGTATTACCGTCTCTCTCTTTGTCTCTGAAACAACCAACACACTCAGTATTACCGCCGCTCTCTTTGTCTCTGAAACAACCAACACATTCAGTATTACCGTCTCTCTTTATCTCTGAAACAACCAACACATTCAGTATTACCGCCGCTCTCTTTGTCTCTGAAACAACCAACAAATTCAGTATTACCGCCTCTCTCCCTTTGTGTCTGAAACAACCAACAGATTCAGTATTACCGTCTCTCTCTTTGTCTCTGAAACAACCAACACACTCAGTATTACCGCCGCTCTCTTTGTCTCTGAAACAACCAACACATTCTGTATTACCGTCTCTCTTTGTCTCTGAAACAACCAACACACTCCGTATTACCGCCTCTCTCTTTGTCTCTGAAACAACCAACACACTCAGTATTACTGCATCTCCCTTTGTCACTGAAACAACCAACACAGTCAGTATTACCGCCTTCCTGTTTGTCTCTGAAACAACCAACACACTCAGTATTACTGCATCTCCCTTTGTCACAGAAATAACCAACACACTCATTATTACCGCCTTCCCCTTTGTCACTGAAACAACCAACACAGTCAGTATTACCGCCTCTCTCTTTGTCTCTAAAACAACCAACACACTCAGTATTACCGCCTTCCCCTTTGTCACTGAAACAACCAACACAGTCAGTATTACCGCCTCTCTCTTTGTCTCTGAAACAACCAACACAGTCAGTATTACCGCCTTCCCCTTTGTCACTGAAACAACCAACACACTCAGTATTACCGTCTCTCTTTGTCTCTGAAACAACCAACACACTCAGTATTACCGCCTCTCTCTTTGTCTCTGAAACAACCAACACACTCAGTATTACCGCCTCTCTCTTTGTCACTGAAACAACCAACACAGTCAGTATTACCGCCTCTCTCTTGGTCTCTGAAAAAACCAACACGCTCAGTATTACCGCCTCTCTCTTTGTCTCTGAAACAACCAACACACTCAGTATTACTGAATCTCCCTTTGTCACTGAAACAACCAACACAGTCAGTTTTACCGCCTCTCTCTTTGTCTCTGAAACAACCAACACACTCAGTATTACTGCATCTCCCTTTGTCACTGAAACAACCAACACACTCAGTATTACCGCCTCTCTCTTTTCTTGAAACAACCAAAACACTCAGTATTACTGCATCTCTCTTTGTCACTGAAACAACCAACACACTCGGTATTACCGCCTCTCTCTTTGTCTCTGAAACAACCAACACACTCAGTATTACCGCCTCTCTCTTTGTTTCTGAGACAACCAACACAGTCAGTATTACTGCATCTCCCTTTGTCACTGAAACAACCAACACAGTCAGTATTACCGCCTCTCTCTCTGTCTCTGAAACAACCAACACACTCAGTATTACTGTATCTCCCTTTGTCAGTGAAACAACCAACACACTCAGTATTACCGCCGCTCTCTTTGTCTCTGAAACAAAAAACACAGTCAGTATTACCGCCGCTCTCTTTGTCTCTGAAACAACCAACACAGTCAGTATTACCGTCTCTCTTTGTCTCTGAAACAACCAACACATTCAGTAATACCGCCTTCCCCTTTGTCACTGAAACAACCAACACAGTCAGTATTACCGCCTTCCCCTTTGTCACTGAAACAACCAACACACTCAGTATTACCGTCTCTCTTTGTCTCTGAAACAACCAACACACTCAGTATTACCGCCTCTCTCTTTGTCTCTGATACAACCAACACACTCAGTATTACCGCCTCTCTCTTTGTCACTGAAACAACCAACACAGTCAGTATTACCGCCTCTCTGTTTGTCTCTGAAACAACCAACACACTCAGTATTTCTGCATCTCCCTTTGTCACTGAAACAACTAACACAGTCAGTTTTACCGCCTCTCTCTTTGTCTCTGAAACAACCAACACACTCAGTATTACTGCATCTCCCTTTGTCACTGAAACACCCAACACACTCAGTATTACCGCCTCTCTCTTTTCTTGAAACAACCAACACACTCAGTATTACTGCATCTCTCTTTGTCACTGAAACAACCAACACACTCGGTATTACCGCCTCTCTCTTTGTCTCTGAAACAACCAACACACTCAGTATTACTGCATCTCCCTTTGTCAGTGAAACAACCAACACACTCAGTATTACCGCATCTCCCTTTGTCACTGAAACAACCAACACACTCAGTATTACTGCATCACCCTTTGTCACTGAAACAACCAACACACTCATTATTACTGTCTCTCTCTTTGTCTCTGAAACAACCAACACAGTCAGTATTACCGCCTCTCTGTTTGTCTCTGAAACAACCAACACACTCAGTATTACCGCCGCTGTCTTTGTCTCTGAAACAACCAACACACTCAGTATTACCGCCTCTCTCTTTGTCTCTTAAACAACCAACACAGTCAGTATTACCGCCTCTCTCTTTGTCTCTGAAACAATCAACACACTCAGTATTACCGCCTTCCTCTTTTTCTCTGAAACAACCAACACATTCAGTATTACCGTCTCTCTCTTTGTCTCTGAAACAACCAACACACTCAGTATTACCGCCTCTCTCTTTGTCTCTGAAACAACCAACACACTCAGTATTACCGTCTCTCTCTTTCTCTCTGAAACAACCAACACACTCAGTATTACCTCCTCTCTCTTTGTCTCTGAAACAACCAACACACTCAGTATTACCGCCTCTCTCTTTGTCTCTGAAACAACCAACACAGTCAGTATTACCGTCTCTCTCTTTGTCTCTGAAACAACCAACACAGTCAGTATTACCGTCTCTCTTTGTCTCTGAAACAACCAACACATTCAGTATTACCGTCTCTCTTTGTCTCTGAAACAACCAACACATTCAGTATTACCGCCGCTCTCTTTGTCTCTGAAACAACCAACACACTTTGTATTACCGCCTCTCTCTTTGTCTCTGAAACAGCCAACACACTCAGTATTACCGCCTCTCTCCCTTCGTCTCTGAAACAACCAACACATTCAGTATTACCGTCACTCTTTGTCTCTGAAACAACCAACACATTCAGTATTACCGTCTCTCTTTGTCTCTGAAACAACAACACATTCAGAATTACTGTCTCTCTTTCTATCTGAAACAACCAACACATTCAGTATTACCGTCTCTCTTTTCTCTGAAACAACCAACTCACTCAGTATTACCGTCTCTCTTTGTCTCTGAAACAACCAACACAGTCAGTATTACCGTCTCTCTCTTTGTCTCTGAAACAACCGACACAGTCAGTATTACCGTCTCTCTCTTTGTCTCTGAAACAACCAACACAGTCAGTATTACCGTCTCTCTTTGTCTCTGAAACAACCAACACATTCAGTATTACCGTCTCTCTTTGTCTCTGAAACAACCAACACATTCAGTATTACCGCCACTCTCTTTGTCTCTGAAACAACCAACACACTTTGTATTACCGCCAGTCTCTTTGTCTCTGAAACAGCCAACACACTCAGTATTACCGCCGCTCACTTTGTCTCTGAAACAACAAACACATTCAGTATTACCGCCACTCTCTTTGACTCTGAAACAACCAACAAATTCAGTATTACCGCCTCTCTTTTTCTCTGAAACAACCAACACATTCAGTATTACCGCCTCTCCCTTTGTCTCTGAAACAACCAACACAGTCAATATTACCGCCGCTCTCTTTGTCTCTGAAACAACCAACACACTCAGTATTACCGCCGCTATCTTTGTCTCTGAAACAACCAACACATTCAGTATTACCTCCGCTCTCTTTGTCTCTGAAACAACCAACAAATTCAGTATTACCGCCTCTCTTCCTTTGTGTCTGAAACAATCAACAGATTCAGTATTACCGTCTCTCTCTTTGTCTCTGAAACAACCAACACACTCAGTTTTACAGCATCTCCCTTTGTCATTGAAATAACCAACACAGTCAGTATTACCGCCTCTCTCTTTGTCTCCGAAACAACCAACACACTCAGTTTTACTGCGTCTCCCTTTGTCACTGATACAACCAACACAGCCAGTATTACCTCCTCTGTCTTTGTCTCTGAAACAACCAACACAGTCTGTATTACCGTCTCTCTTTTTCCCTGAAACAACCAACACACAGTCAGTATTACCGCCTCTCTCTTTGTCACTGAAACAAACAACACACTCAGTATTACCGCCTCTCTCTTTGTCACTGAAACAACCAACACGTTCAGTATTACCGTCTCTCTTTGTCTCTGAAACAACCAACACAGTCAGTATTACCGTCTCTCTCTTTGTCTCTGAAACAACCAACACACTCAGTATTACCGTCTCTCTCTTTCTCTCTGAAACAACCAACACACTCAGTATTACCTCCTCTCTCTTTGTCTCTGAAACAACCAACACACTCAGTATTACCGCCTCTCTCTTTTTCTCTGAAACAACCAACACATTCAGTTTTACCGTCTCTCTTTGTCTCTGAAACAACCAACACACTCAGTATTACGGCCGCTCTCTTTGTCTCTGAAACAACCAACACATTCAGTATTACGGCCGCTCTCTTTGCCTCTGAAACAAGCAACACAGTCAGTATTACCGCCTCTCTCTTTGTCTCTGAAACAACCAACACACTCAGTATTACGGCCGCTCTCTTTGTCTGTGAAACAACCAACACATTCAGTATTACGGCCGCTCTCTTTGTCTCTGAAACAACCAACACATTCAGTATTCCCGCCTCTCTCTTTGTCTGTGAAACAACCAACACATTCAGTATTACGGCCGCTCTCTTTGTCTCTGAAACAACCAACACAGTCAGTATTACCGCCTCTCTCTTTGTCTCTGAAACAACCAACACATTCAGTATTACGGCCGCTCTCTTTGTCTCTGAAACAACCAACACATTCAGTATTACTGTCTCTCTTTGTCTGTGAAACAACCAACACATTCAGTGTTACCGTCTCTCTCTTTGTCTCTGAAACAACCAACACAGTCAGTATTACCGCCGCTCTCTTTGTCTCTGAAACAACCAACACATTCAGTATTACCGCCGCTCTCTTTGTCTCTGAAACAACCAACACAGTCAGTATTACCGCCGCTCTCTTTGTCTCTGAAACAACCAACACAGTCAGTATTACCGTCTCTCTTTGTCTCTGAAACAACCAACACATTCAGTATTACGGAAGCTCTCTTTGTCTCTGAAACAAACAACACATTCAGTATTACCGCCGCTCTCTTTGGCTCTGAAACAACCAACACATTCAGTATTACCGTCTCTCTTTGTCTCTGAAACAACCAACACATTCAGTATTACCGTCTCTGTTTGTCTCTGAAACAACCAACACATTCAGTATTACCGTCTCTCTTTGTCTCTGAAACAACCAACACATTCAGTATTACCGTCTCTCTTTGTCTCTGAAACAACCAACACACTCAACATTACCGTCTCTCTTTGTCTCTGAAACAACCAACACATTCAGTATTACCGCCTTCCTCTTTGTCTCTGAAACAACCAACACAGTCAGTATTACCGCCTCTCTCTTTGTCTCTGAAACAACCAACACAGTCAGTATTACCGTCTCTCCCTTTGTCTCTGAAACAACCAACACATTCAGTATTACCGTCTCTCTCTTTGTCTCTGAAACAACCAACACATTCAGTATTACCGCCTCTCTCCCTTCGTCTCTGAAACAACCAACACATTCAGTATTACCGTCACTCTTTGTCTCTGAAACAACCAACACATTCAGTATTACCGTCTCTCTTTGTCTCTGAAACAACCAACACATTCAGAATTACCGTCTCTCTTTGTATCTGAAACAACCAACACATTCAGTATTACCGTCTCTCTTTGTCTCTGAAACAACCAACTCACTCAGTATTACCGTCTCTCTATGTCTCTGAAACAACCAACACAGTCAGTATTACCGTCTCTCTCTTTGTCTCTGAAACAACCAACACAGTCAGTATTACCGTCTCTCTCTTTGTCTCTGAAACAACCAACACAGTCAGTATTACCGTCTCTCTTTGTCTCTGAAACAACCAACACATTCAGTATTACCGTCTCTCTTTGTCTCTGAAACAACCAACACATTCAGTATTACCGCCGCTCTCTTTGTCTCTGAAACAACCAACACACTTTGTATTACCGCCTCTCTCTTTGTCTCTGAAACAGCCAACACACTCAGTATTACCGCCGCTCACTTTGTCTCTGAAACAACAAACACATTCAGTATTACTTCCACTCTCTTTGACTCTGAAACAACCAACAAATTCAGTATTACCGCCTCTCTTTTTCTCTGAAACAACCAACACATTCAGTATTACCGCCTCTCCCTTTGTCTCTGAAACAACCAACACAGTCAATATTACCGCCGCTCTCTTTGTCTCTGAAACAACCAACACACTCAGTATTACCGCCGCTATCTTTGTCTTTGAAACAACCAACACATTCAGTATTACCGCCGCTCTCTTTGTCTCTGAAACAACCAACATATTCAGTATTACCGCCTCTCTCCCTTTGTGTCTTAAACAATCAACAGATTCAGTATTACCGCCTCTCTCTTTGTCTCTGAAACAACCAACACACTCAGTATTACAGCATCTCCCTTTGTCACTGAAATAACCAACACAGACAGTATTACCGCCTCTCTCTTTGTCTCCGAAACAACCAACACACTCAGTTTTACTGCATCTCCCTTTGTCACTGATACAACCAACACAGTCAGTATTACCTCCTCTGTCTTTGTCTCTGAAACAACCAACACAGTCTGTATTACCGTCTCTCTTTTTCCCTGAAACAACCAACACATTAAGTATTACCGCCTCTCCCTTTGTCACTGAAACAACCAACACACTCAGTATTACCGCCTCTCTCTTTGTCTCTGAAACAACCAACAAACTCAGTATTACCGCCTCTCTCTTTGTCACTGAAACAACCAACACATTCAGCATTACCGTCTCTCTTTGTCTCTGAAACAACCAACAAATTCAGTATTACCGTCTCCCTTTGTCTCTGAAACAACCAACACACTCAGTATTACCGTCTCTCTCTTTGTCTCTGAAACAACCAACACAGTCAGTATTACCGTCTCTCTTTGTCTCTGAAACAACCAACACATTCAGTATTACCGTCTCTCTCTTTGTCTCTGAAACAACCAACACAGTCAGTATTACTGCCTTTCTTTGTCTCTGAAACAACCAACACAGTCAGTATTGTCGTCTCTCTTTGTCTCTGAAACAACCAACACATTCAGTATTACCGTCTCTCTTTGTCTGTGATACAACCAACACATTCAGTATTACCGTCTCTCTTTGTCTCTGAAACAACCAACATATTCAGTATTACCGCCTTTCTTTGTCTCTGAAACAACCAACACATTCAGTATTACAGCCTTTCTTTGTCTCTGAAACAACCAACACATTCAGTATTACGGCCGCTCTCTTTGTCTCTGAAACAACCAACACACTCAGTAATACCGCCTCTCTCTTTGTCTCTGAAACAACCATCACACTCAGTATTACTGTCTGTCTTTGTCTCTGAAACAACCAACACATTCAGTATTACCGTCTCTCTTTGTCTCTGAAACAACCAACACATTCAGTATTACAGTCTCTCTTTGTCTCTGAAACAACCAACACATTCAATATAACCGCCTTTCTTTGTCTCTGAAACAACCAACACATTCAGTATTACCGCCGCTCTCTTTGTCTCTGAAACAACCAACACACTCAGTATTACCGTCTCTCTCATTTTCTCTGAAACAACCAACACACTCAGTATTACCGCCTCTCTCTTTGTCTCTGAAACAACCAACACACTCAGTATTACCGCCTTTCTTTGTCTCTGAAACAACCAACACACTCAGTATTACCGCCGCCAACTTTGTCTCTTAATCAACCAACACATTCAGTATTACCGCCGCTCTCTTTGTCTCTGAAACAACCAACAAGTTCAGTATTACAGCCTCTCTCCCTTTGTGTCTGAAACAACCAACAGATTCAGTATTACCCTCTCTCTCTTTGTCTCTGAAACAACCAACACACTCAGTATTACCGCCGCTCTCTTTGTCTCTGAAACAACCAACACATTCAGTATTACCGTCTCTCTTTGTCTCTGAAACAACCAACACACTCCGTATTACCGCCTCTCTCTTTGTCTCTGAAACAACCAACACACTCAGTATTACTGCATCTCCCTTTGTCACTGAAACAACCAACACAGTCAGTATTACCGCCTTCCTCTTTGTCTCTGAAACAACCAACACACTCAGTATTACTGCATCTCCCTTTGTCACTGAAACAACCAACACACTCAGTATTACCGCCTTCCACTTTGCCACTGAAACAACCAACACAGTCAGTATTACCGCCTCTCTCTTTGTCTCTGAAACAACCAACACACTCAGTATTACCGCCTCTCTCTTGGTCTCTGAAACAACCAACACACTCAGTATTACCGCCTCTCTCTTTGTCTCTGAAACAACCAACACGCTCAGTATTACTGCATCTCCCTTTGTCACTGAAACAACCAACACAGTCAGTATTAACGCCTCTCTCTTTGTCTCTGAAACAACCAGCACACTCAGTATTACTGCATCTCCCTTTGTCACTGAAACAACCAACACACTCAGTATTACCGCCTCTCTCTTTGTCTCTGAAACAACCAACACACTCAGTATTACGGCCGCTCTCTTTGTCTCTGAATCAACCAACACACTCACTATTACCGCCTCTCTCTTTGTCTCTGAAACAACCAACACAGTCAGTATTACTGCATCTCCCTTTGTCACTGAAACAACCAACACAGTCAGTATTACCGCCACTCTCTTTGCCTCTGAAACAACCAACACACTCAGTATTACTGCATCTCCCTTTGTCACTGAAACAACCAGCACACTCCGTATTACTGCATCTCTCTTTGTCACTTAAACAACCAACACACTCAGTATTACTGTCTCTCTCTTTGTCTCTGAAACAACCAACACAGTCAGTATTACCGCCTCTCTGTTTGTTTCTGAAACAACCAACACACTCAGTATTACCGCCGCTCTCTTTGTCTCTGAAACAACCAACACACTCAGTATTACTGTCTCTCTCTTTGTCTCTGAAACAACCAACACTCTCAGTTTTACCGCCTCTCTCTTTGTCTCTGAAACAACCAACACACTCATTATTACCGCCGCTCTATTTGTCTCTGAAACAACCAACACACTCAGTATTACCGCCTCTCTCTTTGTCTCTAAAACAACCAACACACTCAGTATTACCGCCTTCCTCTTTGTCTCTGAAACAACCAACACAGTCAGTATTACCGCCTCTGTCTTTGTCTCTGAAACAACCAACACACTCAGTATTACGGCCGCTCTCTTTGTCTCTGAAACAACCAACACATTCAGTATTACCGCCGCTCTCTTTGTCTCTGAAACAACCAACACACTCAGCATTACCGTCTCTCTCTTTGTCTCTGAAACAACCAACACATTCAGTATTACCGTCTCTCTTTGTCTCTGAAACAACCAACACACTCAGTATAACCGTCTCTCTCTTTGTCTCTGAAACAACCAACACATTCAGTATTACCGTCTCTCCCTTTGTCTCTGAAACAACCAACACACTCAGTATAACCGTCTCTCTCTCTTTGTCTCTGAAACAACCAACACACTCAGTATTACCGTCTCTCCCTTTGTCTCTGAAACAACCAACACAGTCAGTATTACCGTCTCACTTTGTCTCTGAAACAACCAACACACTCAGTATTACCGTCTCTCTCATTTTCTCTGAAACAACCAACACACTCAGTATTACCGCCTCTCTCTTTGTCTCTGAAACAACCAACACACTCAGTATTACCGCCTTTCTTTGTCTCTGAAACAACCAACACACTCAGTATTACCGCCGCCAACTTTGTCTCTTAATCAACCAACACATTCAGTAATACCGCCGCTCTCTTTGTCTCTGAAACAACCAACAAGTTCAGTATTACAGCCTCTCTCCCTTTGTGTCTGAAACAACCAACAGATTCAGTATTACCCTCTCTCTCTTTGTCTCTGAAACAACCAACACACTCAGTATTACCGCCGCTCTCTTTGTCTCTGAAACAACCAACACATTCAGTATTACCGTCTCTCTTTGTCTCTGAAACAACCAACACACTCCGTATTACCGCCTCTCTCTTTGTCTCTGAAACAACCAACACACTCAGTATTACTGCATCTCCGTTTGTCACTGAAACAACCAACACAGTCAGTATTACCGCCTTCCTCTTTGTCTCTGAAACAACCAACACACTCAGTATTACTGCATCTCCCTTTGTCACTGAAACAACCAACACACTCAGTATTACCGCCTTCCACTTTGCCACTGAAACAACCAACACAGTCAGTATTACCGCCTCTCTCTTTGTCTCTGAAACAACCAACACACTCAGTATTACCGCCTCTCTCTTGGTCTCTGAAACAACCAACACACTCAGTATTACCGCCTCTCTCTTAGTCTCTGAAACAACCAACACGCTCAGTATTACTGCATCTCCCTTTGTCACTGAAACAACCAACACAGTCAGTATTAACGCCTCTCTCTTTGTCTCTGAAACAACCAGCACACTCAGTATTACTGCATCTCCCTTTGTCACTGAAACAACCAACACACTCAGTATTACCGCCTCTCTCTTTGTCTCTGAAACAACCAACACACTCAGTATTACGGCCGCTCTCTTTGTCTCTGAATCAACCAACACACTCACTATTACCGCCTCTCTCTTTGTCTCTGAAACAACCAACACAGTCAGTATTACTGCATCTCCCTTTGTCACTGAAACAACCAACACAGTCAGTATTACCGCCTCTCTCTTTGCCTCTGAAACAACCAACACACTCAGTATTACTGCATCTCCCTTTGTCACTGAAACAACCAGCACACTCAGTATTACTGCATCTCTCTTTGTCACTGAAACAACCAACACACTCAGTATTACTGTCTCTCTCTTTGTCTCTGAAACAACCAACACAGTCAGTATTACCGCCTCTCTGTTTGTTTCTGAAACAACCAACACACTCAGTATTACCGCCGCTCTCTTTGTCTCTGAAACAACCAACACACTCAGTATTACTGTCTCTCTCTTTGTCTCTGAAACAACCAAAACTCTCAGTTTTACCGCCTCTCTCTTTGTCTCTGAAACAACCAACACACTCAGTATTACCGCCGCTCTATTTGTCTCTGAAACAACCAACACACTCAGTATTACCGCCTCTCTCTTTGTCTCTAAAACAACCAACACACTCAGTATTACCGCCTTCCTCTTTGTCTCTGAAACAACCAACACAGTCAGTATTACCGCCTCTGTCTTTGTCTCTGAAACAACCAACACACTCAGTATTACGGCCACTCTCTTTGTCTCTGAAACAACCAACACATTCAGTATTACCGCCGCTCTCTTTGTCTCTGAAACAACCAACACACTCAGCATTACCGTCTCTCTCTTTGTCTCTGAAACAACCAACACATTCAGTATTACCGTCTCTCTTTGTCTCTGAAACAACCAACACACTCAGTATAACCGTCTCTCTCTTTGTCTCTGAAACAACCAACACATTCAGTATTACCGTCTCTCCCTTTGTCTCTGAAACAACCAACACACTCAGTATAACCGTCTCTCTCTCTTTGTCTCTGAAACAACCAACACACTCAGTATTACCGTCTCTCCCTTTGTCTCTGAAACAACCAACACAGTCAGTATTACCGTCTCACTTTGTCTCTGAAACAACCAACACACTCAGTATTACCGTCTCTCCCTTTGTCAGTGAAACAATCAACACAGTCAGTATTACCGTCTCTCTCTTTGTCTCTGAAACAACCAACACATACAGTATTACCGCCTCTCTCTTGGTCTCTGAAACAACCAACACATTCAGTATTACCGCCTCTCTCTTTGTCTCTGAAACAACAAACACAGTCAGTATTACCGCCTCTCTCTTTGTCTCTGAAACAACCAACACACTCAGTATTACCGTCTCTCTCTTTGTCTCTGAAACAACCAACACACTCAGTATTACCGCCTCTCTCTTTGTCACTGAAACATCCAACACATTCAGTACTACCGCCTCTCTCTTTGTCTCTGAAACAACCAACACACTCAGTATTACCGCCTCTCTCTTTGTCTCTGAAACAACCAACACACTCAGTATTACCGCCTCTCTGTTTGTCACTGAAACAACCAACACATTCAGTATTACCGCCTCTCTCTTTGTCTCTGAAACAACCAACACAGTCAGTATTACCGCCTCTCTCTTTGTCTCTGAAACAACCACCACACACTCAGTATTACCGCCGCATTTTGTCTGTGAAACAACCAACACATTCAGTATTACCGCCTCTGTCTTTGTCTCTGAAACAACCAACACACTCAGTATTACCGCCGCTTTTTGTCAGTGAAACAACCAACAACTCAGTATTACCGTCTCTCTCTTTGTCTCTGAAACAACCAACACACTCACCATTATCGTCTCTCTCTTTGTCTCTGAAACTACCAACACATTCAGTATTACCGCCTCTCTCTTTTTCTCTGAAACAACCAACACATTTAGTATTACCGTCTCTCTTTTTCACAAAACAACCAACATATTCAGTATTACCGCCTTCCTCATTGTCTCTGAAACAACCAACACATTCAGTATTACCGTCTCTCTTTGTCTCTGAAACAACCAACACACTCAGTATTACCGTCTCTCTTTGTCTCTGAAACAACCAACACAGTCAATATTACCGCCTCTGTCTTTGTCTCCGAAACAGCCAACACATTCAGTATTACCGTCTCTCTTTGTCTATGAAACAACCAACACAGTCAGTATTACCGCCTTTCTTTGTCTCTGAAACAACCAACACATTCAGTATTACCGTCTCTCTAATTGTCTCTGAAACAACCAACACAGTCAGTATTACCGCCTTTCTTTGTCTCTGAAACAACCAACACAGTCAGTATTATCGTCTCTCTTTGTATCTGAAACAACCAACACATTCAGTATTACCGTCTCTCGCTTTGTCTCTGAAACAACCAACACAGTCAGTACTACCGCCTTTCTTTGTTTCTGAAACAACCAAAACATTCAGTATTATCGTCTCCCTTTGTCTCTGAAACAACCAACACATTCAGTATTACCGTCTCTCTTTGTCTGTGATACAACCAACACATTCAGTATTACCGTCTCTCTTTGTCTCTGAAACAACCAACACATTCAGTATTACCGCCGCTCTCTTTGTCTCTGAAACAACCAACACATTCAGTATTACCGTCTCTCTTTGTCTCTGAAACAACCAACACATTCAGTATTACCGTCTCTCATTGTCTGTGATACAACCAACACACTCAGTATTACCGTCTCTCTCTTTGTCTCTGAAACAACCAACACAATCAGTAATACCGTCTCTTTTTGTCTCTGAAACAACCAACACATTCAGTATTACCGTCTCTCTTTGTCTGTGATACAACCAACACACTCAGTAATACCGTCTCTCTTTGTCTCTGAAACAACCAACACACTCAGTAATACCGTCTCTCTTTGTCTCTGAAACAACCAACACATTCAGTATTACCGTCTCTCTTTGTCTCTGAAACAACCAACACACTCAGTATTACCGTCTCTCTCTTTGTCTCTGAAACAACCAACACACTCAGTATTACCGCCTCTCTCTTTGTCTCTGAAACAACCAACACACTCAGTGTTACCGTCTCTCTTTGTCTCTGAAACAACCAACACATTCAGTATTACCGGCTTTCTTTGTCTCTGAAACAACCAACACATACAATATTACCGCCTTTCTTTGTCTCTGAAACAACCAACACATTCAATATTACCGCCTTTCTTTGTCTCTGAAACAACCAACACATTCAGTATTACCGCCTTTCTTTGTCTCTGAAACAACCAACACATTCAGTATTACCGCCGCTCTCTTTGTCTCTGAAACAACCGACACACTCAGTATTACCGTCTCTCTCTTTGTCTCTGAAACAACCAACACACTCAGTATTACCGCCTTTCTTTGTCTCTGAAACAACCAACACATTCAGTATTACCGCCTCTCTCTTTGTCTCTGAAACAACCAACACACTCAGTATTACCGCCTCTCTCTTTGTCTCTGAAACAACCAACACACTCAGTATTATCGCCTCTCTCTTTGTCTCTTAAACAACCAACACAGTCAGTATTACCGTCTCTCTCTTTGTCTCTGAAACAACCAACACACTCTGTATTACCGCCGCTATCTTTGTCGCTGAAACAACCAACACATTCAGTATTACCGTCTCTCTTTGTCTCTTAAACAACCAACACAGTCAGTATTACCGTCTCTCTCTTTGTCTCTGAAACAACCAACACACTCAGTATTACCGCCGCTATCTTTGTCTCTGAAACAACCAACACATTCAGTATTAGCGCCGCTCTCTTTGTCTCTGAAACAACCAACAAATTCAGTATTACCGCCTCTCTCACTTTGTGTCTGAAACAACCAACAGTTTCAGTATTACCGTCTCTCTCTTTGTCTCTGAAACAACCAACACACTCAGTATTACCGCCGCTCTCTTTGTCTCTGAAACAACCAACACATTCAGTATTACCGTCTCTCTTTATCTCTGAAACAACCAACACATTCAGTATTACCGCCGCTCTCTTTGTCTCTGAAACAACCAACAAATTCAGTATTACCGCCTCTCTCCCTTTGTGTCTGAAACAACCAACAGATTCAGTATTACCGTCTCTCTCTTTGTCTCTGAAACAACCAACACACTCAGTATTACCGCCGCTCTCTTTGTCTCTGAAACAACCAACACATTCTGTATTACCGTCGCTCTTTGTCTCTGAAACAACCAACACACTCCGTATTACCGCCTCTCTCTTTGTCTCTGAAACAACCAACACACTCAGTATTACTGCATCTCCCTTTGTCACTGAAACAACCAACACAGTCAGTATTACCGCCTTCCTGTTTGTCTCTGAAACAACCAACACACTCAGTATTACTGCATCTCCCTTTGTCACAGAAATAACCAACACACTCAGTATTACCGCCTTCCCCTTTGTCACTGAAACAACCAACACAGTCAGTATTACCGCCTCTCTCTTTGTCTCTAAAACAACCAACACACTCAGTATTACCGCCTTCCCCTTTGTCACTGAAACAACCAACACAGTCAGTATCACCACCTCTCTCTTTGTCTCTGAAACAACCAACACAGTCAGTATTACCGCCTTCCCCTTTGTCACTGAAACAACCAACACACTCAGTATTACCGTCTCTCTTTGTCTCTGAAACAACCAACACACTCAGTATTACCGCCTCTCTCTTTGTCTCTGAAACAACCAACACAGTCAGTATTACCGCCTCTCTCTTGGTCTCTGAAAAAACCAACACGCTCAGTATTACCGCCTCTCTCTTTGTCTCTGAAACAACCAACACACTCAGTATTACTGAATCTCCCTTTGTCACTGAAACAACCAACACAGTCAGTTTTACCGCCTCTCTCTTTGTCTCTGAAACAACCAACACACTCAGTATTACTGCATCTCCCTTTGTCACTGAAACAACCAACACACTCAGTATTACCGCCTCTCTCTTTTCTTGAAACAACCAAAACACTCAGTATTACTGCATCTCTCTTTGTCACTGAAACAACCAACACACTCGGTATTACCGCCTCTCTCTTTGTCTCTGAAACAACCAACACACTCAGTATTACCGCCTCTCTCTTTGTTTCTGAGACAACCAACACAGTCAGTATTACTGCATCTCCCTTTGTCACTGAAACAACCAACACAGTCAGTATTACCGCCTCTCTCTCTGTCTCTGAAACAACCAACACACTCAGTATTACTGTATCTCCCTTTGTCAGTGAAACAACCAACACACTCAGTATTACCGCCGCTCTCTTTGTCTCTGAAACAACCAACACAGTCAGTATTACCGCCGCTCTCTTTGTCTCTGAAACAACCAACACAGTCAGTATTACCGTCTCTCTTTGTCTCTGAAACAACCAACACATTCAGTAATACCGCCTTCCCCTTTGTCACTGAAACAACCAACACAGTCAGTATTACCGCCTTCCCCTTTGTCACTGAAACAACCAACACACTCAGTATTACCGTCTCTCTTTGTCTCTGAAACAACCAACACACTCAGTATTACCGCCTCTCTCTTTGTCTCTGATACAACCAACACACTCAGTATTACCGCCTCTCTCTTTGTCACTGAAACAACCAACACAGTCAGTATTACCGCCTCTCTGTTTGTCTCTGAAACAACCAACACCCTCAGTATTTCTGCATCTCCCTTTGTCACTGAAACAACTAACACAGTCAGTTTTACCGCCTCTCTCTTTGTCTCTGAAACAACCAACACACTCAGTATTACTGCATCTCCCTTTGTCACTGAAACACCCAACACACTCAGTATTACCGCCTCTCTCTTTTCTTGAAACAACCAACACACTCAGTATTACTGCATCTCTCTTTGTCACTGAAACAACCAACACACTCGGTATTACCGCCTCTCTCTTTGTCTCTGAAACAACCAACACACTCAGTATTACTGCATCTCCCTTTGTCAGTGAAACAACCAACACACTCAGTATTACCGCCTCTCTCTTTGTCTCTGAAACAACCAACACACTCAGTATTACTGCATCTCCCTTTGTCACTGAAACAACCAACACACTCATTATTACTGTCTCTCTCTTTGTCTCTGAAACAACCAACACAGTCAGTATTACCGCCTCTCTGTTTGTCTCTGAAACAACCAACACACTCAGTATTACCGCCGCTGTCTTTGTCTCTGAAACAACCAACACACTCAGTATTACCGCCTCTCTCTTTGTCTCTTAAACAACCAACACAGTCAGTATTACCGCCTCTCTCTTTGTCTCTGAAACAATCAACACACTCAGTATTACCGCCTTCCTCTTTTTCTCTGAAACAACCAACACATTCAGTATTACCGTCTCTCTCTTTGTCTCTGAAACAACCAACACACTCAGTATTACCGCCTCTCTCTTTGTCTCTGAAACAACCAACACACTCAGTATTACCGTCTCTCTCTTTCTCTCTGAAACAACCAACACACTCAGTATTACCTCCTCTCTCTTTGTCTCTGAAACAACCAACACACTCAGTATTACCGCCTCTCTCTTTGTCTCTGAAACAACCAACACAGTCAGTATTACCGTCTCTCTCTTTGTCTCTGAAACAACCAACACAGTCAGTATTACCGTCTCTCTTTGTCTCTGAAACAACCAACACATTCAGTATTACCGTCTGTCTTTGTCTCTGAAACAACCAACACATTCAGTATTACCGCCGCTCTCTTTGTCTCTGAAACAACCAACACACTTTGTATTACCGCCTCTCTCTTTGTCTCTGAAACAGCCAACACACTCAGTATTACCGCCTCTCTCCCTTCGTCTCTGAAACAACCAACACATTCAGTATTACCGTCACTCTTTGTCTCTGAAACAACCAACACATTCAGTATTACCGTCTCTCTTTGTCTCTGAAACAACCAACACATTCAGAATTACTGTCTCTCTTTCTATCTGAAACAACCAACACATTCAGTATTACCGTCTCTCTTTGTCTCTGAAACAACCAACTCACTCAGTATTACCGTCTCTCTTTGTCTCTGAAACAACCAACACAGTCAGTATTACCGTCTCTCTCTTTGTCTCTGAAACAACCGACACAGTCAGTATTACCGTCTCTCTCTTTGTCTCTGAAACAACCAACACAGTCAGTATTACCGTCTCTCTTTGTCTCTGAAACAACCAACACATTCAGTATTACCGTCTCTCTTTGTCTCTGAAACAACCAACACATTCAGTATTACCGCCGCTCTCTTTGTCTCTGAAACAACCAACACACTTTGTATTACCGCCTGTCTCTTTGTCTCTGAAACAGCCAACACACTCAGTATTACCGCCGCTCACTTTGTCTCTGAAACAACAAACACATTCAGTATTACCGCCACTCTCTTTGACTCTGAAACAACCAACAAATTCAGTATTACCGCCTCTCTTTTTCTCTGAAACAACCAACACATTCAGTATTAAGGCCTCTCCCTTTGTCTCTGAAACAACCAACACAGTCAATATTACCGCCGCTCTCTTTGTCTCTGAAACAACCAACACACTCAGTATTACCGCCGCTATCTTTGTCTCTGAAACAACCAACACATTCAGTATTACCGCCGCTCTCTTTGTCTCTGAAACAACCAACAAATTCAGTATTACCGCCTCTCTTCCTTTGTGTCTGAAACAATCAACAGATTCAGTATTACCGTCTCTCTCTTTGTCTCTGAAACAACCAAAACACTCAGTTTTACAGCATCTCCCTTTGTCATTGAAATAACCAACACAGTCAGTATTACCGCCTCTCTCTTTGTCTCCGAAACAACCAACACACTCAGTTTTACTGCGTCTCCCTTTGTCACTGATACAACCAACACAGTCAGTATTACCTCCTCTGTCTTTGTCTCTGAAACAACCAACACAGTCTGTATTACCGTCTCTCTTTTTCCCTGAAACAACCAACACACAGTCAGTATTACCGCCTCTCTCTTTGTCACTGAAACAAACAACACACTCAGTATTACCGCCTCTCTCTTTGTCACTGAAACAACCAACACATTCAGTATTACCGTCTCTCTTTGTCTCTGAAACAACCAACACAGTCAGTATTACCGTCTCTCTCTTTGTCTCTGAAACAACCAACACACTCAGTATTACCGTCTCTCTCTTTCTCTCTGAAACAACCAACACACTCAGTATTACCTCCTCTCTCTTTGTCTCTGAAACAACCAACACACTCAGTATTACCGCCTCTCTCTTTTTCTCTGAAACAACCAACACATTCAGTTTTACCGTCTCTCTTTGTCTCTGAAACAACCAACACACTCAGTATTACGGCCGCTCTCTTTGTCTCTGAAACAACCAACACATTCAGTATTACGGCCGCTCTCTTTGCCTCTGAAACAAGCAACACAGTCAGTATTACCGCCTCTCTCTTTGTCTCTGAAACAACCAACACACTCAGTATTACGGCCGCTCTCTTTGTCTGTGAAACAACCAACACATTCAGTATTACGGCCGCTCTCTTTGTCTCTGAAACAACCAACACATTCAGTATTCCCGCCTCTCTCTTTGTCTGTGAAACAACCAACACATTCAGTATTACGGCCGCTCTCTTTGTCTCTGAAACAACCAACACAGTCAGTATTACCGCCTCTCTCTTTGTCTCTGAAACAACCAACACATTCAGTATTACGGCCGCTCTCTTTGTCTCTGAAACAACCAACACATTCAGTATTACTGTCTCTCTTTGTCTGTGAAACAACCAACACATTCAGTATTACCGTCTCTCTCTTTGTCTCTGAAACAACCAACACAGTCAGTATTACCGCCGCTCTCTTTGTCTCTGAAACAACCAACACATTCAGTATTACCGCCGCTCTCTTTGTCTCTGAAACAACCAACACAGTCAGTATTACCGCCGCTCTCTTTGTCTCTGAAACAACCAACACAGTCAGTATTACCGTCTCTCTTTGTCTCTGAAACAACCAACACATTCAGTATTACGGAAGCTCTCTTTGTCTCTGAAACAAACAACACATTCAGTATTACCGCCGCTCTCTTTGGCTCTGAAACAACCAACACATTCAGTATTACCGTCTCTCTTTGTCTCTGAAACAACCAACACATTCAGTATTACCGTCTCTGTTTGTCTCTGAAACAACCAACACATTCAGTATTACCGTCTCTCTTTGTCTCTGAAACAACCAACACATTCAGTATTACCGTCTCTCTTTGTCTCTGAAACAACCAACACACTCAATATTACCGTCTCTCTTTGTCTCTGAAACAACCAACACATTCAGTATTACCGCCTTCCTCTTTGTCTCTGAAACAACCAACACAGTCAGTATTACCGCCTCTCTCTTTGTCTCTGAAACAACCAACACAGTCAGTATTACCGTCTCTCCCTTTGTCTCTGAAACAACCAACACATTCAGTATTACCGTCTCTCTCTTTGTCTCTGAAACAACCAACACATTCAGTATTACCGCCTCTCTCCCTTCGTCTCTGAAACAACCAACACATTCA
Source organism: Hymenopus coronatus (assembly GCA_030762935.1). Classification (NCBI taxonomy): domain Eukaryota; kingdom Metazoa; phylum Arthropoda; class Insecta; order Mantodea; family Hymenopodidae; genus Hymenopus; species Hymenopus coronatus. Next base: position 5,676,327 of record CM060886.1, on the reverse strand, counting down.
GTATTACCGTCACTCTTTGTCTCTGAAACAACCAACACATTCAGTATTACCGTCTCTCTTTGTCTCTGAAACAACCAACACATTCAGAATTACCGTCTCTCTTTGTATCTGAAACAACCAACACATTCAGTATTACCGTCTCTCTTTGTCTCTGAAACAACCAACTCACTCAGTATTACCGTCTCTCTTTGTCTCTGAAACAACCAACACAGTCAGTATTACCGTCTCTCTCTTTGTCTCTGAAACAACCAACACAGTCAGTATTACCGTCTCTCTCTTTGTCTCTGAAACAACCAACACAGTCAGTATTACCGTCTCTCTTTGTCTCTGAAACAACCAACACATTCAGTATTACCGTCTCTCTTTGTCTCTGAAACAACCAACACATTCAGTATTACCGCCGCTCTCTTTGTCTCTGAAACAACCAACACACTTTGTATTACCGCCTCTCTCTTTGTCTCTGAAACAGCCAACACACTCAGTATTACCGCCGCTCACTTTGTCTCTGAAACAACAAACACATTCAGTATTACATCCACTCTCTTTGACTCTGAAACAACCAACAAATTCAGTATTACCGGCTCTCTTTTTCTCTGAAACAACCAACACATTCAGTATTACCGCCTCTCCCTTTGTCTCTGAAACAACCAACACAGTCAATATTACCGCCGCTCTCTTTGTCTCTGAAACAACCAACACACTCAGTATTACCGCCGCTATCTTTGTCTTTGAAACAACCAACACATTCAGTATTACCGCCGCTCTCTTTGTCTCTGAAACAACCAACAAATTCAGTATTACCGCCTCTCTTCCTTTGTGTCTGAAACAACCAACACAGTCAGTATTACCGTCTCTCTTTGTCTCTGAAACAACCAACACAGTCAGTATTACCGTCTCTCTCTTTGTCTCTGGAACAACCAACACAGTCAGTATTACCGTCTCTCTTTGTCTCTGAAACAACCAACACAATCAGTATTACCGTCTCTCTTTGTCTCTGAAACAACCAACACATTCAGTATTACCGTCTCTCTCTTTGTCTCTGAAACAACCAACACAGTCAGTATTACCGCCTTTCTTTGTCTCTGAAACAACCAACACATTCAGTATTACCGTCTCTCTCTTTGTCTCTGAAACAACCAACACATTCAGTATTATCGTCTCTCTTTGTCTCTGAAACAACCAACACATTCAGTATTACCGTCTCTCTTTGTCTGTGATACAACCAACACATTCAGTATTACCGTCTCTCTTTGTCTCTGAAACAACCAACATAATCAGTATTACCGCCTTTCTTTGTCTCTGAATCAACCAACACATTCAGTATTACCGCCTTTCTTTGTCTCTGAAACAACCAACACATTCAGTATTACGGCCGCTCTCTTTGTCTCTGAAACAACCAACACACTCAGTATTACCGCCTCTCTCTTTGTCTCTGAAACAACCAACACACTCAGTATTACTGTCTCTCTTTTTCTCTGAAACAACCAACACGTTCAGTATTATCGTCTCTCTTTGTCTCTGAAACAACCAACACATTCAGTATTACCGTCTCTCTTTGTCTCTGAAACAACCAACACATTCAATATAACCGCCTTTCTTTGTCTCTGAAACAACCAACACATTCAGTATTACCGCCGCTCTCTTTGTCTCTGAAACAACCAACACACTCAGTATTACCGTCTCTCTCATTGTCTCTGAAACAACCAACACACTCAGTATTACCGCCTCTCTCTCTTTGTCTCTGAAACAACCAACACACTCAGTATTACCGCCTTTCTTTGTCTCTGAAACAACCAACACATTCAGTATTACCGCCTCTCTCTTTGTCTCTGAAACAACCAACACACTCAGTATTACCGCCGCTATTTTTGTCTCTTAATCAACCAACACATTCAGTATTACCGCCGCTCTCTTTCTCTCTGAAACAACCAACAAATTCAGTATTACCGCCTCTCTCCCTTGGTGTCTGAAACCACCAACAGATTCAGTATTACCCTCTCTCTCTTTGTCTCTGAAACAACCAACACACTCAGTATTTCCGCCGCTCTCTTTGTCTCTGAAACAACCAACACATTCAGTATTACCGTCTCTCTTTGTCTCTGAAACAACAACACACTCCGTATTACCGCCTCTCTCTTTGTCTCTGAAACAACCAAAACACTCAGTATTACTGCATCTCCCTTTGTCACTGAAACAACCAACACACTCAGTATTACCGCCCTCCCCTTTGTCACTGAAACAACCAACACAGTCAGTATTATCGCCTCTCTCTTTGTCTCTGAAACAACCAACACACTCAGTATTACCGCCTCTCTCTTGGTCTCTGAAACAACCAACACACTCAGTATTACCGCCTCTCTCTTTGTCTCTGAAACAACCAACACGCTCAGTATTACTGCATCTCCCTTTGTCACTGAAACAACCAACACAGTCAGTAATAACGCCTCTCTCTTTGTCTCTGAAACAACCAACACACTCAGTATTACTGCATCTCCCTTTGTCACTGAAACAACCAACACACTCAGTATTACCGCCTCTCTCTTTGTCTCTGAAACAACCATTACACTCAGTATTACGGCCGCTCTCTTTGTCTCTGAAACAACAAACACACTCACTATTACCGCCTCTCTCTTTGTCCCTGAAACAACCAACACAGTCAGTATTACTGCATCTCCCTTTGTCACTGAAACAACCAACACAGTCAGTATTACCGCCTCTCTCTTTGCCTCTGAAACAACCAACACACTCAGTATTACTGCATCTCCCTTTGTCACTGAAACAACCAGCACACTCAGTATTACTGCATCTCTCTTTGTCACTGAAACAACCAACACACTCAGTATTACCGTCTCTCTCTTTGTCTCTGAAACAACCAACAGAGACAGTATTACCGCCTCTCTGTTTGTTTCTGAAACAACCAACACACTCAGTATTACCGCCGCTCTCTTTGTCTCTGAAACAACCAACACACTCAGTATTACTGTCTCTCTCTTTGTCTCTGAAACAACCAACACACTCAGTATTACCGCCTCTCTCTTTGTCTCTGAAACAACCAACACACTCAGTATTACCGCCGCTCTATTTGTCTCTGAAACAACCAACACACTCAGTATTACCGCCTCTCTCTTTGTCTCTGAAACAACCAACACACTCAGTATTACCGCCTTCTTCTTTGTCTCTGAAACAACCAACACAGTCAGTATTACCGCCTCTCTCTTTGTCTCTGAAACAACCAACACACTCAGTATTACGGTCGCTCTCTTTGTCTCTGAAACAACCAACACATTCAGTATTACCGCCCCTCTCTTTGTCTCTCAAACAACCAACACACTCAGCATTACCGTCTCTCTCTTTGTCTCTGAAACAACCAACACATTCAGTATTACCGTCTCTCTTTGTCTCTGAAACAACCAACACACTCAGTATAACCGTCTCTCTCTTTGTCTCTGAAAAAACCAACACATTCAGTATTACCGTCTCTCCCTTTGTCTCTGAAACAACCAACACACTCAGTATAACCGTCTCTCTCTCTCTTTGTCTCTGAAACAACCAACACACTCAGTATTACCGTCTCTCCCTTTGTCTCTGAAACAACCAACACAGTCAGTATTACCGTCTCACTTTGTCTCTGAAACAACCAACACACTCAGTATTACCGTCTCTCCCTTTGTCAGTGAAACAACCAACACAGTCAGTATTACCGTCTTTCTCTTTGTCTCTGAAACAACCAACACATACAGTATTACCGCCTCTCTCTTGGTCTCTGAAACAACCAACACATTCAGTATTACCGCCTCTCTCTTTGTCTCTGAAACAACCAACACAGTCAGTATTACCGCCTCTCTCTTTGTCTCTGAAACAACTAACACACTCAGTATTACCGTCTCTCTCTTTGTCTCTGAAACAACCAACACACTCAGTATTACCGCCTCTCTCTTTGTCACTGAAACATCCAACACATTCAGTACTACCGCCTCTCTCTTTGTCTCTGAAACAACCAACACACTCAGTATTACCGCCTCTCTCTTTGTCTCTGAAACAACCAACACACTCAGTATTACCGCCTCTCTCTTTGTCACTGAAACAACCAACACATTCAGTATTACCGCCTCTCTCTTTGTCTCTGAAACAACCAACACACTCAGTATTACCGCCGCATTTTGTCTGTGAAACAACCAACACATTCAGTATTACCGCCTCTCTCTTTGTCTCTGAAACAACCAACACACTCAGTATTACCGCCGCTTTTTGTCTGTGAAAAAACCAACAACTCAGTATTACCGTCTCTCTCTTTGTCTCTGAAACAACCAACACAGTCAATATTACTGCATCTCCCTTTGTCACTGAAACAACCAACACAGTCAGTATTACCGCCTCTCTCTTTGCCTCTGAAACAACCAACACACTCTGTATTACTGCATCTCCCTTTGTCACTGAAACAACCAGCACACTCAGTATTACTGCATCTCTCTTTGTCACTGAAACAACCAACACACTCAGTATTACTGTCTCTCTCTTTGTCTCTGAAACAACCAACACAGTCAGTATTACCGCCTCTCTGTTTGTTACTGAAACAACCAACACACTCAGTATTACCGCCGCTCTCTTTGTCTCTGAAACAACCAACACACTCAGTATTACTGTCTCTCTCTTTGTCTCTGAAACAACCAACACACTCAGTATTACCGCCTCTCTCTTTGTCTCTGAAACAACCAACACACTCAGTATTACCGCCGCTCTATTTGTCTCTGAAACAACCAACACACTCAGTATTACCGCCTCTCTCTTTGTCTCTGAAACAACCAACACACTCAGTATTACCGCCTTCCTCTTTGTCTCTGAAACAACCAACACAGTCAGTATTACCGCCTCTCACTTTGTCTCTGAAACAACCAACACACTCAGTATTACGGTCGCTCTCTTTGTCTCTGAAACAACCAACACATTCAGTATTACCGTCCCTCTTTGTCTCTGAAACAACCAACACACTCAGTATAACCGTCTCTCTCTTTGTCTCTGAAAAAACCAACACATTCAGTATTACCGTCTCTCCCTTTGTCTCTGAAACAACCAACACACTCAGTATAACCGTCTCTCTCTCTTTGTCTCTGAAACAACCAACACACTCAGTATTACCGTCTCTCCCTTTGTCTCTGAAACAACCAACACAGTTAGTATTACCGTCTCACTTTGTCTCTGAAACAACCAACACACTCAGTATTACCGTCTCTCCCTTTGTCAGTGAAACAACCAACACAGTCAGTATTACCGTCTCTCTCTTTTTCTCTGAAACAACCAACACATACAGTATTACCGCCTCTCTATTGGTCTCTGAAACAACCAACACATTCAGTATTACCGCCTCTCTCTTTGTCTCTGAAACAACCAACACAGTCAGTATTACCGCCTCTCTCTTTGTCTCTGAAACAACCAACACACTCAGTATTACCGCCTCTCTCTTGGTCTCTGAAACAACCAACACACTCAGTATTACCGCCTCTCTCTTTGTCTCTGAAACAACCAACACGCTCAGTATTACTGCATCTCCCTTTGTCACTGAAACAACCAACACAGTCAGTAATAACGCCTCTCTCTTTGTCTCTGAAACAACCAACACACTCAGTATTACTGCATCTCCCTTTGTCACTGAAACAACCAACACACTCAGTATTACCGCCTCTCTCTTTGTCTCTGAAACAACCATCACACTCAGTATTACGGCCGCTCTCTTTGTCTCTGAAACAACAAACACACTCACTATTACCGCCTCTCTCTTTGTCCCTGAAACAACCAACACAGTCAGTATTACTGCATCTCCCTTTGTCACTGAAACAACCAACACAGTCAGTATTACCGCCTCTCTCTTTGCCTCTGAAACAACCAACACACTCAGTATTACTGCATCTCCCTTTGTCACTGAAACAACCAGCACACTCAGTATTACTGCATCTCTCTTTGTCACTGAAACAACCAACACACTCAGTATTACCGTCTCTCTCTTTGTCTCTGAAACAACCAACAGAGACAGTATTACCGCCTCTCTGTTTGTTTCTGAAACAACCAACACACTCAGTATTACCGCCGCTCTCTTTGTCTCTGAAACAACCAACACACTCAGTATTACTGTCTCTCTCTTTGTCTCTGAAACAACCAACACACTCAGTATTACCGCCTCTCTCTTTGTCTCTGAAACAACCAACACACTCAGTATTACCGCCGCTCTATTTGTCTCTGAAACAACCAACACACTCAGTATTACCGCCTCTCTCTTTGTCTCTGAAACAACCAACACACTCAGTATTACCGCCTTCTTCTTTGTCTCTGAAACAACCAACACAGTCAGTATTACCGCCTCTCTCTTTGTCTCTGAAACAACCAACACACTCAGTATTACGGTCGCTCTCTTTGTCTCTGAAACAACCAACACATTCAGTATTACCGCCCCTCTCTTTGTCTCTGAAACAACCAACACACTCAGCATTACCGTCTCTCTCTTTGTCTCTGAAACAACCAACACATTCAGTATTACCGTCTCTCTTTGTCTCTGAAACAACCAACACACTCAGTATAACCGTCTCTCTCTTTGTCTCTGAAAAAACCAACACATTCAGTATTACCGTCTCTCCCTTTGTCTCTGAAACAACCAACACACTCAGTATAACCGTCTCTCTCTCTCTTTGTCTCTGAAACAACCAACACACTCAGTATTACCGTCTCTCCCTTTGTCTCTGAAACAACCAACACAGTCAGTATTACCGTCTCACTTTGTCTCTGAAACAACCAACACACTCAGTATTACCGTCTCTCCCTTTGTCAGTGAAACAACCAACACAGTCAGTATTACCGTCTCTCTCTTTGTCTCTGAAACAACCAACACATACAGTATTACCGCCTCTCTCTTGGTCTCTGAAACAACCAACACATTCAGTATTACCGCCTCTCTCTTTGTCTCTGAAACAACCAACACAGTCAGTATTACCGCCTCTCTCTTTGTCTCTGAAACAACTAACACACTCAGTATTACCGTCTCTCTCTTTGTCTCTGAAACAACCAACACACTCAGTATTACCGCCTCTCTCTTTGTCACTGAAACATCCAACACATTCAGTACTACCGCCTCTCTCTTTGTCTCTGAAACAACCAACACACTCAGTATTACCGCCTCTCTCTTTGTCTCTGAAACAACCAACACACTCAGTATTACCGCCTCTCTCTTTGTCACTGAAACAACCAACACAGTCAGTATTACCGCCTCTCTGTTTGTTTCTGAAACAACCAACACACTCAGTATTACCGCCGCTCTCTTTGTCTCTGAAACAACCAACACACTCAGTATTACTGTCTCTCTCTTTGTCTCTGAAACAACCAACACACTCAGTATTACCGCCTCTCTCTTTGTCTCTGAAACAACCAACACACTCAGTATTACCGCCGCTCTATTTGTCTCTGAAACAACCAACACACTCAGTATTACCGCCTCTCTCTTTGTCTCTGAAACAACCAACACACTCAGTATTACCGCCTTCCTCTTTGTCTCTGAAACAACCAACACAGTCAGTATTACCGCCTCTCTCTTTGTCTCTGAAACAACCAACACACTCAGTATTACGGTCGCTCTCTTTGTCTCTGAAACAACCAACACATTCAGTATTACCGTCCCTCTTTGTCTCTGAAACAACCAACACACTCAGTATAACCGTCTCTCTCTTTGTCTCTGAAAAAACCAACACATTCAGTATTACCGTCTCTCCCTTTGTCTCTGAAACAACCAACACACTCAGTATAACCGTCTCTCTCTCTTTGTCTCTGAAACAACCAACATACTCAGTATTACCGTCTCTCCCTTTGTCTCTGAAACAACCAACACAGTCAGTATTACCGTCTCACTTTGTCTCTGAAACAACCAACACACTCAGTATTACCGTCTCTCCTTTTGTCAGTGAAACAACCAACACAGTCAGTATTACCGTCTCTCTCTTTTTCTCTGAAACAACCAACACATACAGTATTACCGCCTCTCTATTGGTCTCTGAAACAACCAACACATTCAGTATTACCGCCTCTCTCTTTGTCTCTGAAACAACCAACACAGTCAGTATTACCGCCTCTCTCTTTGTCTCTGAAACAACCAACACACTTAGTATTACCGTCTCTCTCTTTGTCTCTGAAACAACCAACACACTCAGTATTACCGCCTCTCTCTTTGTCACTGAAACATCCAACACATTCAGTACTACCGCCTCTCTCTTTGTCTCTGAAACAACCAACACACTCAGTATTACCGCCTCTCTCTTTGTCACTGAAACAACCAACACATTCAGTATTACCGCCTCTCTCTTTGTCTCTGAAACAACCAACACACTCAGTATTACCGCCTCTCTCTTTGTCTCTGAAACAACCACCACACACTCAGTATTACCGCCGCATTTTGTCTGTGAAACAACCAACACATTCAGTATTACCGCCTCTCTTTTTGTCTGTGAAACAACCAACAACTCAGTATTACCGTCTCTCTCTTTGTCTCTGAAACAACCAACACAGTCAATATTACCACCTCTGTCTTTGTCTCTGAAACAGCCAACACATTCAGTATTACCGTCTCTCTTTGTCTCTGAAACAACCAACACAGTCAGTATTACCGCCTTTCTTTGTCTCTGAAACAACCAACACATTCAGTATTACCGTCTCTCTAATTGTCTCTGAAACAACCTACACAGTCAGTATTACCGCCTTTCTTTGTCTCTGAAACAACCAACACAGTCAGTATTATCGTCTCTCTTTGTCTCTGAAACAACCAACACATTCAGTATTACCGTCTCTCTCTTTGTCTCTGAAACAACCAACACAGTCAGTATTACCGCATTTCTTTGTTCTGAAACAACCAAAACATTCAGTATTATCGTCTCCCTTTGTCTCTGAAACAACCAACACATTCAGTATTACCGTCTCTCTTTGTCTGTGATACAACCAACACATTCAGTATTACCGTCTCTCTTTGTCTCTGAAACAACCAACACATTCAGTATTACCGTCACTCTTTGTCTCTGAAACAACCAACACATTCAGTATTACCGTCTCTCTTTGTCTCTGATACAACCAACACATTCAGTATTACCGTCTCTCTCTTTGTCTCTGAAACAACCAACACACTTAGTAATACCGTCTCTCTTTGTCTCTGAAACAACCAACACATTCAGTATTACCGTCTCTCTTTGTCTGTGATACAACCAACACACTCAGTAATACCGTCTCTCTTTGTCTCTGAAACAACCAACACACTCAGTAATACCGTCTCTCTTTGTCTCTGAAACAACCAACACATTCAGTATTACCGTCTCTCTTTGTCTCTGAAACAACCAACACATTCAGTATTACCGCCTTTCTTTGTCTCTGAAACAACCAACACATTCAGTATTACCACCTTTCTTTGTCTCTGAAACAACCAACACCTTCAGTATTACCGCCGCTCTCTTTGTCTCTGAAACAACCAACACACTCAGTATTACCGTCTCTCTCTTTGTCTCTGAAACAACCAACACACTCAGTATTACCGCCTCTCTCTTTGTCTCTGAAACAACCAACACACTCAGTATTACCGTCTCTCTTTGTCTCTGAAACAACCAACACATTCAGTATTACCGCCTTTCTTTGTCTCTGAAACAACCAACACACTCAGTATTACCGCCTTTCTTTGTCTCTGAAACAACCAACACATTCAGTATTACCGCCTCTCTATTTGTCTCTGAAACAACCAACACACTCAGTATTACCGCCGCTATTTTTGTCTCTTAATCAACCAACACATTCAGTATTACCGCCGCTCCATTTGTCTCTGAAACAACCAACAAATTCAGTATTACCGCCTCACTCCCTTTGTGTCTGAAACAACCAACACACTCAGTATTTCCGCCGCTCTCTTTGTCTCTGAAACAACCAACACATTCAGTATTACCGTCTCTCTTTGTCTCTGAAACAACCAACACACTCCGTATTACCGCCTCTCTCTTTGTCTCTGAAACAACCAAAACACTCAGTATTACTGCATCTCCCTTTGTCACTGAAACAACCAACACAGTCAGTATTACCGCTTTCCTCTTTTTCTCTGAAACAACCAACACACTCAGTATTACTGCATCTCCCTTTGTCACTGAAACAACCAACACACTCAGTATTACCGCCCTCCCCTTTGTCACTGAAACAACCAACACAGTCAGTATTATCGCCTCTCTCTTTGTCTCTGAAACAACCAACACACTCAGTATTACCGCCTCTCTCTTGGTCTCTGAAACAACCAACACACTCAGTATTACCGCCTCTCTCTTTGTCTCTGAAACAACCAACACGCTCAATATTACTGCATCTCCCTTTGTCACTGAAACAACCAACACAGTCAGTATTAACGCCTCTCTCTTTGTCTCTGAAACAACCAACACACTCAGTATTACAGCATCTCCCTTTGTCACTGAAACAACCAACACACTCAGTATTACCGCCTCTCTCTTTGTCTCTGAAACAACCAACACACTCAGTATTACGGCCGCTCTCTTTGTCTCTGAAACAACCAACAACTCACTATTACCGCCTCCCTCTTTGTCTCTGAAACAACCAACACAGTCAGTTTTACTGCATCTCCCTTTGTCACTGAAACAACCAACACAGTCAGTATTACCGCCTCTCTCTTTGCCTCTGAAACAACCAACACACTCAGTATTACTGCATCTCCCTTTGTCACTGAAACAACCAGCACACTCAGTATTACTGCATCTCTCTTTGTCACTGAAACAACCAACACACTCAGTATTACTGTCTCTCTCTTTGTCTCTGAAACAACCAACACAGTCAGTATTACCGCCTCTCTGTTTGTTTCTGAAATAACCAACACACTCAGTATTACCGCCGCTCTCTTTGTCTCTGAAACAACCAACACACTCAGTATTACTGTCTCTCTCTTTGTCTCTGAAACAACCAACACACTCAGTATTACCGCCTCTCTCTTTGTCTCTGAAACAACCAACACACTCAGTATTACCGCCGCTCTATTTGTCTCTGAAACAACCAACACACTCAGTATTACCGCCTCTCTCTTTGTCTCTGAAACAACCAACACACTCAGTATTACCGCCTCTCTCTTTGTCTCTGAAACAACCAACACAGTCAGTATTACCGCCTCTCTCTTTGTCTCTGAAACAACCAACACACTCAGTATTACGGTCGCTCTCCTTGTCTCTGAAACAACCAACACATTCAGTATTACCGCCGCTCTCTTTGTCTCTGAAACAACCAACACACTCAGCATTACCGTCTCTCTCTTTGTCTCTGAAACAACCAACACATTCAGTATTACCGTCTCTCTTTGTCTCTGAAACAACCAACACACTCAGTATAACCGTCTCTCTCTTTGTCTCTGAAAAAACCAACACATTCAGTATTACCGTCTCTCCCTTTGTCTCTGAAACAACCAACACACTCAGTATAACCGTCTCTCTCTCTTTGTCTCTGAAACAACCAACACACTCAGTATTACCGTCTCTCCCTTTGTCTCTGAAACAACCAACACAGTCAGTATTACCGTCTCACTTTGTCTCTGAAACAACCAACACACTCAGTATTACCGTCTCTCCCTTTGTCAGTGAAACAACCAACACAGTCAGTATTACCGTCTCTCTCTTTGTCTCTGAAACAACCAACACATACAGTATTACCGCCTCTCTCTTGGTCTCTGAAACAACCAACACATTCAGTATTACCGCCTCTCTCTTTGTCTCTGAAACAACCAACACAGTCAGTATTACCGCCTCTCTCTTTGTCTCTGAAACAACCAACACACTCAGTATTACCGTCTCTCTCTTTGTCTCTGAAACAACCAACACACTCAGTATTACCGCCTCTCTCTTTGTCACTGAAACATCCAACACATTCAGTACTACCGCCTCACTCTTTGTCTCTGAAACAACCAACACACTCAGTATTACCGCCTCTCTCTTTGTCTCTGAAACAACCAACACACTCAGTATTACCGCCTCTCTCTTTGTCACTGAAACAACCAACACATTCAGTATTACCGCCTCTCTCTTTGTCTCTGAAACAACCAACACACTCAGTATTACCGCCTCTCTCTTTGTCTCTGAAACAACCACCACACACTCAGTATTACCGCCGCATTTTGTCTGTGAAACAACCAACACATTCAGTATTACCGCCTCTCTCTTTGTCTCTGAAACAACCAACACACTCAGTATTACCGCCGCTTTTTGTCTGTGAAACAACCAACAACTCAGTATTACCGTCTCTCTCTTTGTCTCTGAAACAACCAACACAGTCAATATTACTGCATCTCCCTTTGTCACTGAAACAACCAACACAGTCAGTATTACCGCCTCTCTCTTTGCCTCTGAAACAACCAACACACTCAGTATTACTGCATCTCCCTTTGTCACTGAAACAACCAGCACACTCAGTATTACTGCATCTCTCTTTGTCACTGAAACAACCAACACACTCAGTATTACTGTCTCTCTCTTTGTCTCTGAAACAACCAACACAGTCAGTATTACCGCCTCTCTGTTTGTTTCTGAAACAACCAACACACTCAGTATTACCGCCGCTCTCTTTGTCTCTGAAACAACCAACACACTCAGTATTACTGTCTCTCTCTTTGTCTCTGAAACAACCAACACACTCAGTATTACCGCCTCTCTCTTTGTCTCAGAAACAACCAACACAGTCAGTATTACCGCCGCTCTATTTGTCTCTGAAACAACCAACACACTCAGTATTACCGCCTCTCTCTTTGTCTCTGAAACAACCAACACACTCAGTATTACCGCCTTCCTCTTTGTCTCTGAAACAACCAACACAGTCAGTATTACCGCCTCTCTCTTTGTCTCTGAAACAACCAACACACTTAGTATTACGGTCGCTCTCTTTGTCTCTGAAACAACCAACACATTCAGTATTACCGCCGCTCTCTTTGTCTCTGAAACAACCAACACACTCAGCATTACCGTCTCTCTCTTTGTCTCTGAAACAACCAACACATTCAGTATTACCGTCTCTCTTTGTCTCTGAAATAACCAACACACTCAGTATAACCGGCCTCTCTTTGTCTCTGAAAAAACCAACACATTCAGTATTACCGTCTCTCCCTTTGTCTCTGAAACAACCAACACACTCAGTATAACCGTCTCTCTTTGTCTCTGAAACAACCAACACACTCAGTATTACCTTCTCTCCCTTTGTCTCTGAAACAACCAACACAGTCAGTATTACCGTCTCACTTTGTCTCTGAAACAACCAACACACTCAGTATTACCGTCTCTCCCTTTGTCAGTGAAACAACCAACACAGTCAGTATTACCGTCTCTCTCTTTGTCTCTGAAACAACCAACACATACAGTATTACCGCCTCTCTCTTGGTCTCTGAAACAACCAACACATTCAGTATTACCGCCTCTCTCTTTGTCTCTGAAACAACCAACACAGTCAGTATTACCGCCTCTCTCTTTGTCTCTGAAACAACCAACACACTTAGTATTACCGTCTCTCTCTTTGTCTCTGAAACAACCAACACACTCAGTATTACCGCCTCTCTCTTTGTCACTGAAACATCCAACACATTCAGTACTACCGCCTCTCTCTTTGTCTCTGAAACAACCAACACACTCAGTATTACCGCCTCTCTCTTTGTCTCTGAAACTACCAACACACTCAGTATTACCGCCTCTCTCTTTGTCACTGAAACAACCAACACATTCAGTATTACCGCCTCTCTCTTTGTCTCTGAAACAACCAACACACTCAGTATTACCGCCTCTCTCTTTGTCTCTGAAACAACCACCACACACTCAGTATTACCGCCGCATTTTGTCTGTGAAACCAGCAACACATTCTTTATTACCGCCTCTCTCTTTGTCTCTGAAACAACCAACACACTCAGTATTACCGCCACTTTTTGTCTGTGAAACAACCAACAACTCAGTATTACCGTCTCTCTCTTTGTCTCTGAAACAACCAACACAGTCAATATTACCGCCTCTGTCTTTGTCTCTGAAACAGCCAACACATTCAGAATTACCATCTCTCTTTGTCTCTGAAACAACCAACACAGTCAGTATTACCGCCTTTCTTTGTCTCTGAAACAACCAACACATTCAGTATTATCGTCTCTCTAATTGTCTCTGAAACAACCTACACAGTCAGTATTACCGCCTTTCTTTGTCTCTGAAACAACCAACACAGTCAGTATTATCGTCTCTCTTTGTCTCTGAAACAACCAACACATTCAGTATTACCGTCTCTCTCTTTGTCTCTGAAACAACCAACACAGTCAGTATTACCATATTTCTTTGTCTCTGAAACAACCAAAACATTCAGTATTATCGTCTCCCTTTGTCTCTGAAACAACCACCACATTCAGTATTACCGTCTCTCTTTGTCTGTGATACAACCAACACATTCAGTATTACCGTCTCTCTTTGTCTCTGAAACAACCAACACATTCAGTATTACCGTCTCTCTTTGTCTCTGAAACAACCAACACATTCAGTATTACCGTCTTTCTTTGTCTCTGATACAACCAACACACTCAGTATTACCGTCTCTCTCTTTGTCTCTGAAACAACCAACACACTCAGTAATACCGTCTCTCTTTGTCTCTGAAACAACCAACACATTCAGTATTACCGTCTCTCTTTGTCTGTGATACAACCAACACACTCAGTAATACCGTCTCTCTTTGTCTCTGAAACAACCAACACACTCAGTAATACCGTCTCTCTTTGTCTCTGAAACAACCAACACATTCAGTATTACCGTCTCTCTTTGTCTCTGAAACAACCAACACATTCAGTATTCTCGTCTCTCTTTGTCTCTGAAACAACCAACACATTCAGTATTACCGCCTTTCTTTGTCTCTGAAACAACCAACACATTCAGTATTACCACCTTTCTTTGTCTCTGAAACAACCAACACCTTCAGTATTACCGCCGCTCTCTTTGTCTCTGAAACAACCAACACACTCAGTATTACCGTCTCTCTCTTTGTCTCTGAAACAACCAACACACTCAGTATTACCGCCTCTCTCTTTGTCTCTGAAACAACCAACACACTCAGTATTACCGTCTCTCTTTGTCTCTGAAACAACCAACACATTCAGTATTACCGCCTTTCTTTGTCTCTGAAACAACCAACACACTCAGTATTACCGCCTTTCTTTGTCTCTGAAACAACCAACACATTCAGTATTACCGCCTCTCTCTTTGTCTCTGAAACAACCAACACACTCAGTATTACCGCCGCTATTTTTGTCTCTTAATCAACCAACACATTCAGTATTACCGCCGCTCCATTTGTCTCTGAAACAACCAACAAATTCAGTATTACCGCCTCTCTCCCTTTGTGTCTGAAACAACCAACAGATTCAGTATTACGCTCTCTCTCTTTGTCTCTGAAACAACCAACACACTCAGTATTTCCGCCGCTCTCTTTGTCTCTGAAACAACCAACACATTCAGTATTACCGTCTCTCTTTGTCTCTGAAACAACCAACACACTCCGTATTACCGCCTCTCTCTTTGTCTCTGAAACAACCAAAACACTCAGTATTACTGCATCTCCCTTTGTCACTGAAACAACCAACACAGTCAGTATTACCGCCTTCCTCTTTGTCTCTGAAACAACCAACACACTCAGTATTACTGCATCTCCCTTTGTCACTGAAACAACCAACACACTCAGTATTACCGCCCTCCCCTTTGTCACTGAAACAACCAACACAGTCAGTATTATCGCCTCTCTCTTTGTCTCTGAAACAACCAACACACTCAGTATTACCGCCTATTGCTTGGTCTCTGAAACAACCAACACACTCAGTATTACCGCCTCTCTCTTTGTCTCTGAAACAACCAACACACTCAGTATTACTGCATTTCCCTTTGTCACTGAAACAACCAACACACTCAGTATTACCGCCTCTCTCTTTGTCTCTGAAACAACCAACACACTCAGTATTACGGCCGCTCTCTTTGTCTCTGAAACAACCAACACACTCACTATTACCGCCTCTCCCTTTGTCTCTGAAACAACCAACACAGTCAGTATTACTGCATCTCCCTTTGTCACTGAAACAACCAACACAGTCAGTATTACCGCCTCTCTCTTTGCCTCTGAAACAACCAACACACTCAGTATTACTGCATCTCCCTTTGTCACTGAAACAACCAGCACACTCAGTATTACTGCATCGCTCTTTGTCACTGAAACAACCAACACACTCAGTATTACTGTCTCTCTCTTTGTCTCTGAAACAACAAACACAGTCAGTATTACCGCCTCTCTGTTTGTTTCTGAAACAACCAACACACTCAGTATTACCGCCGCTCTCTTTGTCTCTGAAACAACCAACACACTCAGTATTACTGTCTCTCTCTTTGTCTCTGAAACAACCAACACACTCAGTATTACCGCCTCTCTCTTTGTCTCTGAAACAACCAACACACTCAGTATTACCGCCTCTCTGTTTGTTTCTGAAACAACCAACACACTCAGTATTACCGCCGCTCTCTTTGTCTCTGAAACAACCAACACACTCAGTATTACTGTCTCTCTCTTTGTCTCTGAAACAACCAACACACTCAGTATTACCGCCTCTCTCTTTGTCTCAGAAACAACCAACACAGTCAGTATTACCGCCGCTCTATTTGTCTCTGAAACAACCAACACACTCAGTATTACCGCCTCTCTCTTTGTCTCTGAAACAACCAACACACTCAGTATTACCGCCTTCCTCTTTGTCTCTGAAACAACCAACACAGTCAGTATTACCGCCTCTCTCTTTGTCTCTGAAACAACCAACACACTTAGTATTACGGTCGCTCTCTTTGTCTCTGAAACAACCAACACATTCAGTATTACCGCCGCTCTCTTTGTCTCTGAAACAACCAACACACTCAGCATTACCGTCTCTCTCTTTGTCTCTGAAACAACCAACACATTCAGTATTACCGTCTCTCTTTGTCTCTGAAACAACCAACACACTCAGTATAACCGTCTCTCTCTTTGTCTCTGAAAAAACCAACACATTCAGTATTACCGTCTCTCCCTTTGTCTCTGAAACAACCAACACACTCAGTATAACCGTCTCTCTTTGTCTCTGAAACAACCAACACACTCAGTATTACCGTCTCTCCCTTTGTCTCTGAAACAACCAACACAGTCAGTATTACCGTCTCACTTTGTCTCTGAAACAACCAACAAACTCAGTATTACCGTCTCTCCCTTTGTCAGTGAAACAACCAACACAGTCAGTATTACCGTCTCTCTCTTTGTCTCTGAAACAACCAACACATACAGTATTACCGCCTCTCTCTTGGTCTCTGAAACAACCAACACATTCAGTATTACCGCCTCTCTCTTTGTCTCTGAAACAACCAACACAGTCAGTATTACCGCCTCTCTCTTTGTCTCTGAAACAACCAACACACTTAGTATTACCGTCTCTCTCTTTGTCTCTGAAACAACCAACACACTCAGTATTACCGCCTCTCTCTTTGTCACTGAAACATCCAACACATTCAGTACTACCGCCTCTCTCTTTGTCTCTGAAACAACCAACACACTCAGTATTACCGCCTCTCTCTTTGTCTCTGAAACTACCAACACACTCAGTATTACCGCCTCTCTCTTTGTCACTGAAACAACCAACACATTCAGTATTACCGCCTCTCTCTTTGTCTCTGAAACAACCAACACACTCAGTATTACCGCCTCTCTCTTTGTCTCTGAAACAACCACCACACACTCAGTATTACCGCCGCATTTTGTCTGTGAAACCAGCAACACATTCTTTATTACCGCCTCTCTCTTTGTCTCTGAAACAACCAACACACTCAGTATTACCGCCGCTTTTTGTCTGTGAAACAACCAACAACTCAGTATTACCGTCTCTCTCTTTGTCTCTGAAACAACCAACACAGTCAATATTACCGCCTCTGTCTTTGTCTCTGAAACAGCCAACACATTCAGTATTACCATCTCTCTTTGTCTCTGAAACAACCAACACAGTCAGTATTACCGCCTTTCTTTGTCTCTGAAACAACCAACACATTCAGTATTACCGTCTCTCTAATTGTCTCTGAAACAACCTACACAGTCAGTATTACCGCCTTTCTTTGTCTCTGAAACAACCAACACAGTCAGTATTATCGTCTCTCTTTGTCTCTGAAACAACCAACACATTCAGTATTACCGTCTCTCTCTTTGTCTCTGAAACAACCAACACAGTCAGTATTACCATATTTCTTTGTCTCTGAAACAACCAAAACATTCAGTATTATCGTCTCCCTTTGTCTCTGAAACAACCACCACATTCAGTATTACCGTCTCTCTTTGTCTGTGATACAACCAACACATTCAGTATTACCGTCTCTCTTTGTCTCTGAAACAACCAACACATTCAGTATTACCGTCTCTCTTTGTCTCTGAAACAACCAACACATTCAGTATTACCGTCTTTCTTTGTCTCTGATACAACCAACACACTCAGTATTACCGTCTCTCTCTTTGTCTCTGAAACAACCAACACACTCAGTAATACCGTCTCTCTTTGTCTCTGAAACAACCAACACATTCAGTATTACCGTCTCTCTTTGTCTGTGATACAACCAACACACTCAGTAATACCGTCTCTCTTTGTCTCTGAAACAACCAACACACTCAGTAATACCGTCTCTCTTTGTCTCTGAAACAACCAACACATTCAGTATTACCGTCTCTCTTTGTCTCTGAAACAACCAACACATTCAGTATTCTCGTCTCTCTTTGTCTCTGAAACAACCAACACATTCAGTATTACCGCCTTTCTTTGTCTCTGAAACAACCAACACATTCAGTATTACCACCTTTCTTTGTCTCTGAAACAACCAACACCTTCAGTATTACCGCCGCTCTCTTTGTCTCTGAAACAACCAACACACTCAGTATTACCGTCTCTCTCTTTGTCTCTGAAACAACCAACACACTCAGTATTACCGCCTCTCTCTTTGTCTCTGAAACAACCAACACACTCAGTATTACCGTCTCTCTTTGTCTCTGAAACAACCAACACATTCAGTATTACCGCCTCTCTTTGTCTCTGAAACAACCAACACACTCAGTATTACCGCCTTTCTTTGTCTCTGAAACAACCAACACATTCAGTATTACCGCCTCTCTCTTTGTCTCAGAAACAACCAACACACTCAGTATTACCGCCGCTATTTTTGTCTCTTAATCAACCAACACATTCAGTATTACCGCCGCTCCATTTGTCTCTGAAACAACCAACAAATTCAGTATTACCGCCTCTCTCCCTTTGTGTCTGAAACAACCAACAGATTCAGTATTACGCTCTCTCTCTTTGTCTCTGAAACAACCAACACACTCAGTATTTCCGCCGCTCTCTTTGTCTCTGAAACAACCAACACATTCAGTATTACCGTCTCTCTTTGTCTCTGAAACAACCAACACACTCCGTATTACCGCCTCTCTCTTTGTCTCTGAAACAACCAAAACACTCAGTATTACTGCATCTCCCTTTGTCACTGAAACAACCAACACAGTCAGTATTACCGCCTTCCTCTTTGTCTCTGAAACAACCAACACACTCAGTATTACTGCATCTCCCTTTGTCACTGAAACAACCAACACACTCAGTATTACCGCCCTCCCCTTTGTCACTGAAACAACCAACACAGTCAGTATTATCGCCTCTCTCTTTGTCTCTGAAACAACCAACACACTCAGTATTACCGCCTATTGCTTGGTCTCTGAAACAACCAACACACTCAGTATTACCGCCTCTCTCTTTGTCTCTGAAACAACCAACACGCTCAGTATTACTGCATCTCCCTTTGTCACTGAAACAACCAACACAGTCAGTATTAACGCCTCTCTCTTTGTCTCTGAAACAACCAACACACTCAGTATTACTGCATTTCCCTTTGTCACTGAAACAACCAACACACTCAGTATTACCGCCTCTCTCTTTGTCTCTGAAACAACCAACACACTCAGTATTACGGCCGCTCTCTTTGTCTCTGAAACAACCAACACACTCACTATTACCGCCTCTCTCTTTGTCTCTGAAACAACCAACACAGTCAGTATTACTGCATCTCCCTTTGTCACTGAAACAACCAACACAGTCAGTATTACCGCCTCTCTCTTTGCCTCTGAAACAACCAACACACTCAGTATTACTGCATCTCCCTTTGTCACTGAAACAACCAGCACACTCAGTATTACTGCATCGCTCTTTGTCACTGAAACAACCAACACACTCAGTATTACTGTCTCTCTCTTTGTCTCTAAAACAACAAACACAGTCAGTATTACCGCCTCTCTGTTTGTTTCTGAAACAACCAACACACTCAGTATTACCGCCGCTCTCTTTGTCTCTGAAACAACCAACACACTCAGTATTACTGTCTCTCTCTTTGTCTCTGAAACAACCAACACACTCAGTATTACCGCCTCTCTCTTTGTCTCTGAAACAACCAACACACTCAGTATTACCGCCGCTCTATTTGTCTCTGAAACAACCAACACACTCAGTATTACCGCCTCTCTCTTTGTCTCTGAAACAACCAACACACTCAGTATTACCGCCTCTCTCTTTGTCTCTGAAACAACCAACACAGTCAGTATTACCGCCTCTCTCTTTGTCTCTGAAACAACCAACACACTCAGTATTACGGTCGCTCTCCTTGTCTCTGAAACAACCAACACATTCAGAATTACCGCCGCTCTGTTTGTCTCTGAAACAACCAACACACTCAGCATTACCGTCTCTCTCTTTGTCTCTGAAACAACCAACACATTCAGTATTACCGTCTCTCTTTGTCTCTGAAACAACCAACACACTCAGTATAACCGTCTCTCTCTTTGTTTCTGAAAAAACCAACACATTCAGTATTACCGTCTCTCCCTTTGTCTCTGAAACAACCAACACACTCAGTATAACCGTCTCTCTCTCTTTGTCTCTGAAACAACCAACACACTCAGTATTACCGTCTCTCCCTTTGTCTCTGAAACAACCAACACAGTCAGTATACCGTCTCACTTTGTCTCTGAAACAACCAACACACTCAGTATTACCGTCTCTCCCTTTGTCAGTGAAACAACCAACACAGTCAGTATTACCGTCTCTCTCTTTGTCTCTGAAACAACCAACACATACAGTATTACCGCCTCTCTCTTGGTCTCTGAAACAACCAACACATTCAGTATTACCGCCTCTCTCTTTGTCTCTGAAACAACCAACACAGTCAGTATTACCGACTCTCTCTTTGTCTCTGAAACAACCAACACACTGAGTATTACCGTCTCTCTCTTTGTCTCTGAAACAACCAACACACTCAGTATTACCGCCTCTCTCTTTGTCACTGAAACATCCAACACATTCAGTACTACCGCCTCTCTCTTTGTCTCTGAAACAACCAACACACTCAGTATTACCGCCTCTCTCTTTGTCTCTGAAACAACCACCACACACTCAGTATTACCGCCGCATTTTGTCTGTGAAACAACCAAAACATTCAGTATTACCGCCTCTCTCTTTGTCTCTGAAACAACCAACACACTCAGTATTACCGCCGCTTTTTGTCTGTGAAACTATCAACAACTCAGTATTACCGTCTCTCTTTGTCTCTGAAACAACCAACACAGTCAGTATTACCGCCTTTCTTTGTCTCTGAAACAACCAACACATTCAGTATTACCGTCTCTCTAATTGTCTCTGAAACAACCAACACAGTCAGTATTACCGCCTTTCTTTGTCTCTGAAACAACCAACACAGTCAGTATTATCGTCTCTCTTTGTCTCTGAAACAACCAACACATTCAGTATTACCGTCTCTCTCTTTGTCTCTGAAACAACCAACACAGTCAGTATTACCGCCTTTCTTTGTCTCTGAAACAACCAAAATATTCAGTATTATCGTCTCCCTTTGTCTCTGAAACAACCAACACATTCAGTATTACCGTCTCTCTCTTTGTCTCTGAAACAACCAACACACTCAGTAATACCGTCTCTCTTTGTCTCTGAAACAACCAACACATTCAGTATTACCGTCTCTCTTTGTCTGTGATACAACCAACACACTCAGTAATACCGTTTCTCTTTGTCTCTGAAACAACCAACACACTCAGTAATACCGTCTCTCTTTGTCTCTGAAACAACCAACACACTCAGTATTACCGTCTCTCTTTGTCTCTGAAACAACCAACACATTCAGTATTCTCGTCTCTCTTTGTCTCTGAAACAACCAACACATTCAGTATTACAGCCTTTCTTTGTCTCTGAAACAACCAACAAATTCAGTATTACCGCCTTTCTTTGTCTCTGAAACAACCAACACCTTCAGTATTACCGCCGCTCTCTTTGTCTCTGAAACAACCAACACACTCAGTATTACCGCCTCTCTCTTTGTCTCTGAAACAACCAACACACTCAGTATTACCGTCTCTCTTTGTCTCTGAAACAACCAACACATTCAGTATTACCGCCTTTCTTTGTCTCTGAAACAACCAACACATTCAATATTACCGCCTTTCTTTGTCTCTGAAACAACCAACACATGCAATATTACCGCCTTTCTTTGTCTCTGAAACAACCAACACATTCAGTATTACCACCTTTCTTTGTCTCTGAAACCACCAACACATTCAGTATTACCGCCGCTCTCTTTGTCTCTGAAACAACCGACACACTCAGTATTACCGTCTCTCTCTTTGTCTCTGAAACAACCAACACACTCAGTATTACCGCCTTTCTTTGTGTCTGAAACAACCAACACATTCAGTATTACCGCCTCTCTCTTTGTCTCTGAAACAACCAACACACTCAGTATTACCGCCGCTCTCTTTGTCTCTGAAACTACCAACACACTCAGTATTACCGCCTCTCTCTTTGTCTCTTAAACAACCAACACAGTCAGTATTACCGCCTCTCTCTTTGTCTCTGAAACAACCAACACACTCAGTATTACCGCCGCTATCTTTGTCTCTGAAACAACCAACACATTCAGTATTACCGTCTCTCTTTGTCTCTTAAACAACCAACACAGTCAGTATTACCGTCTCTCTCTTTGTCTCTGAAACAACCAACACACTCAGTATTACCGCCGCTATCTTTGTCTCTGAAACAGCCAACGCATTCAGTATTACCGCCGCTCTCTTTGTCTCTGAAACAACCAACAAATTCAGTAATACCGCCTCTCTCACTTTGTGTCTGAAACAACCAACAGTTTCAGTATTACCGTCTCTCTCTTTGTCTCTGAAACAACCAACACACTCAGTATTACCGCCGCTCTCTTTGTCTCTGAAACAACCAACACATTCAGTATTACCGTCTCTGTTTATCTCTGAAACAACCAACACATTCATTATTACCGCCGCTCTCTTTGTCTCTGAAACAACCAACAAATTCAGTATTACCGCCTCTCTCCCTTTGTCTCTGAAACAACCAACACAGTCAGTATTACCGTCTCACTTTGTCTCTGAAACAACCAACACACTCAGTATTACCGTCTCTCCCTTTGTCAGTGAAACAACCAACACAGTCAGTATTACCGTCTCTCTCTTTGTCTCTGAAACAACCAACACATTCAGTATTACCGCCTCTCTCTTTGTCTCTGAAACAACCAACACAGTCAGTATTACCGCCTCTCTCTTTGTCTCTGAAACAACCAACACACTCAGTATTACCGTCTCTCTCTTTGTCTCTGAAACAACCAACACACTCAGTATTACCGCCTCTCTCTTTGTCACTGAAACATCCAACACATTCAGTACTACCGCCTCTCTCTTTGTCTCTGAAACAACCAACACACTCAGTATTACCGCCTCTCTCTTTGTCTCTGAAACAACCAACACACTCAGTATTACCGCCTCTCTCTTTGTCACTGAAACAACCAACACATTCAGTATTACCGCCTCTCTCTTTGTCTCTGAAACAAACAACACACTCAGTATTACCGCCTCTCTCTTTGTCTCTGAAACAACCACCACACACTCAGTATTACCGCCGCATTTTGTCTGTGAAACAACCAACACATTCAGTATTACCGCCTCTCTCTTTGTCTCTGAAACAACCAACACACTCAGTATTACCGCCGCTTTTTGTCTGTGAAACAACCAACAACTCAGTATAACCGTCTCTCTCTTTGTCTCTGAAACAACCAACACAGTCAATATTACTGCATCTCCCTTTGTCACTGAAACAACCAACACAGTCAGTATTACCGCCTCTCACTTTGCCTCTGAAACAACCAACACACTCAGTATTACTGCATCTCCCTTTGTCACTGAAACAACCAGCACACTCAGTATTACTGCATCTCTCTTTGTCACTGAAACAACCAACACACTCAGTATTACTGTGTCTCTCTTTGTCTCTGAAACAACCAACACAGTCAGTATTACCGCCTCTCTGTTTGTTTCTGAAACAACCAACACACTCAGTATTACCGCCGCTCTCTTTGTCTCTGAAACAACCAACACACTCAGTATTACTGTCTCTCTCTTTGTCTCTGAAACAACCAACACACTCAGTATTACCGCCTCTCTCTTTGTCTCTGAAACAACCAACACACTCAGTATTACCGCCGCTCTATTTGTCTCTGAAACAACCAACACACTCAGTATTACCGCCTCTCTCTTTGTCTCTGAAACAACCAACACACTCAGTATTACCGCCTTCCTCTTTGTCTCTGAAACAACCAACACAGTCAGTATAACCGCCTCTCTCTTTGTCTCTGAAACAACCAACACACTCAGTACTACGGTCGCTCTCTTTGTCTCTGAAACAACCAACACATTCAGTATTACCGCCGCTCTCTTTGTCTCTGAAACAACCAACACACTCAGCATTACCGTCTCTCTCTTTGTCTCTGAAACAACCAACACATTCAGTATTACCGTCTCTCTTTGTCTCTGAAACAACCAACACACTCAGTATAACCGTCTCTCTCTTTGTCTCTGAAAAAACCAACACATTCAGTATTACCGTCTCTCCCTTTGTCTCTGAAACAACCAACACACTCAGTATAACCGTCTCTCTCTCTTTGTCTCTGAAACAACCAACACACTCAGTATTACCGTCTCTCCCTTTGTCTCTGAAACAACCAACACAGTCAGTATTACCGTCTCACTTTGTCTCTGAAACAACCAACACACTCAGTATTACCGTCTCTCCCTTTGTCAGTGAAACAACCAACACAGTCAGTATTACCATCTCTCTCTTTGTCTCTGAAACAACCAACACATACAGTATTACCGCCTCTCTCTTGGTCTCTGAAACAACCAACAAATTCAGTATTACCGCCTCTCTCTTTGTCTCTGAAACAACCAACACAGTCAGTATTACCGCCTCTCTCTTTGTCTCTGAAACAACCAACACAATCAGTATTACCGTCTCTCTCTTTGTCTCTGAAACAACCAACACACTCAGTATTACCGCCTCTCTCTTTGTCACTGAAACATCCAACACATTCAGTACTACCGCCTCTCTCTTTGTCTCTGAAACAACCAACACACTCAGTATTACCGCCTCTCTCTTTGTCGCTGAAACAACCAACACACTCAGTATTACCGCCTCTCCTTTTGTCACTGAAACAACCAACACATTCAGTATTACCGCCTCTCTCTTTGTCTCTGAAACAACCAACACACTCAGTATTACCGCCTCTCTCTTTGTCTCTGAAACAACCACCACACACTCAGTATTACCGCCGCATTTTGTCTGTGAAACAACCAACACATTCAGTATTACCGCCTCTCTCTTTGTCTCTGAAACAACCAACACACTCAGTATTACCGCCGCTTTTTGTCTGTGAAACAACCAACAACTCAGTATTACCGTCTCTCTCTTTGTCTCTGAAACATCCAACACAGTCAATATTACCGCCTCTGTCTTTGTCTCTGAAACAGCCAACACATTCAGTATTACCGTCTCTCTTTGTCTCTGAAACAACCAACACAGTCAGTATTACCGCCTTTCTTTGTCTCTGAAACAACCAACACATTCAGTATTACCGTCTCTCTAATTGTCTCTGACACAACCTACACAGTCAGTATTACCGTCTCTCTCTGTCTCTTAAACAACCAACACAGTCAGTATTACCGTCTCTCTCTTTGTCTCTGAAACAACCAACACACTCAGTATTACCGCCGCTATCTTTGTCTCTGAAACAGCCAACGCATTCAGTATTACCGCCGCTCTCTTTGTCTCTGAAACAACCAACAAATTCAGTATTACCGCCTCTCTCACTTTGTGTCTGAAACAACCAACAGTTTCAGTATTACCGTCTCTCTCTTTGTCTCTGAAACAACCAACACACTCAGTATTACCGCCGCTCTCTTTGTCTCTGAAACAACCAACACATTCAGTATTACCGTCTCTGTTTATCTCTGAAACAACCAACACATTCATTATTACCGCCGCTCTCTTTGTCTCTGAAACAACCAACAAATTCAGTATTACCGCCTCTCTCCCTTTGTCTCTGAAACAACCAACACAGTCAGTATTACCGTCTCACTTTGTCTCTGAAACAACCAACACACTCAGTATTACCGTCTCTCCCTTTGTCAGTGAAACAACCAACACAGTCAGTATTACCGTCTCTCTCTTTGTCTCTGAAACAACCAACACATTCAGTATTACCGCCTCTCTCTTTGTCTCTGAAACAACCAACACAGTCAGTATTACCGCCTCTCTCTTTGTCTCTGAAACAACCAACACACTCAGTATTACCGTCTCTCTCTTTGTCTCTGAAACAACCAACACACTCAGTATTACCGCCTCTCTCTTTGTCACTGAAACATCCAACACATTCAGTACTACCGCCTCTCTCTTTGTCTCTGAAACAACCAACACACTCAGTATTACCGCCTCTCTCTTTGTCTCTGAAACAACCAACACACTCAGTATTACCGCCTCTCTCTTTGTCACTGAAACAACCAACACATTCAGTATTACCGCCTCTCTCGTTGTCTCTGAAACAAACAACACACTCAGTATTACCGCCTCTCTCTTTGTCTCTGAAACAACCACCACACACTCAGTATTACCGCCGCATTTTGTCTGTGAAACAACCAACACATTCAGTATTACCGCCTCTCTCTTTGTCTCTGAAACAACCAACACACTCAGTATTACCGCCGCTTTTTGTCTGTGAAACAACCAACAACTCAGTATAACCGTCTCTCTCTTTGTCTCTGAAACAACCAACACAGTCAATATTACTGCATCTCCCTTTGTCACTGAAACAACCAACACAGTCAGTATTACCGCCTCTCACTTTGCCTCTGAAACAACCAACACACTCAGTATTACTGCATCTCCCTTTGTCACTGAAACAACCAGCACACTCAGTATTACTGCATCTCTCTTTGTCACTGAAACAACCAACACACTCAGTATTACTGTGTCTCTCTTTGTCTCTGAAACAACCAACACAGTCAGTATTACCGCCTCTCTGTTTGTTTCTGAAACAACCAACACACTCAGTATTACCGCCGCTCTCTTTGTCTCTGAAACAACCAACACACTCAGTATTACTGTCTCTCTCTTTGTCTCTGAAACAACCAACACACTCAGTATTACCGCCTCTCTCTTTGTCTCTGAAACAACCAACACAGTCAGTATAACCGCCTCTCTCTTTGTCTCTGAAACAACCAACACACTCAGTATTACGGTCGCTCTCTTTGTCTCTGAAACAACCAACACATTCAGTATTACCGCCGCTCTCTTTGTCTCTGAAACAACCAACACACTCAGCATTACCGTCTCTCTCTTTGTCTCTGAAACAACCAACACATTCAGTATTACCGTCTCTCTTTGTCTCTGAAACAACCAACACACTCAGTATAACCGTCTCTCTCTTTGTCTCTGAAAAAACCAACACATTCAGTATTACCGTCTCTCCCTTTGTCTCTGAAACAACCAACACACTCAGTATAACCGTCTCTCTCTCTTTGTCTCTGAAACAACCAACACACTCAGTATTACCGTCTCTCCCTTTGTCTCTGAAACAACCAACACAGTCAGTATTACCGTCTCACTTTGTCTCTGAAACAACCAACACACTCAGTATTACCGTCTCTCCCTTTGTCAGTGAAACAACCAACACAGTCAGTATTACCGTCTCTCTCTTTGTCTCTGAAACAACCAACACATACAGTATTACCGCCTCTCTCTTGGTCTCTGAAACAACCAACAAATTCAGTATTACCGCCTCTCTCTTTGTCTCTGAAACAACCAACACAGTCAGTATTACCGCCTCTCTCTTTGTCTCTGAAACAACCAACACAATCAGTATTACCGTCTCTCTCTTTGTCTCTGAAACAACCAACACACTCAGTATTACCGCCTCTCTCTTTGTCACTGAAACATCCAACACATTCAGTACTACCGCCTCTCTCTTTGTCTCTGAAACAACCAACACACTCAGTATTACCGCCTCTCTCTTTGTCGCTGAAACAACCAACACACTCAGTATTACCGCCTCTCTCTTTGTCACTGAAACAACCAACACATTCAGTATTACCGCCTCTCTCTTTGTCTCTGAAACAACCAACACACTCAGTATTACCGCCTCTCTCTTTGTCTCTGAAACAACCACCACACACTCAGTATTACCGCCGCATTTTGTCTGTGAAACAACCAACACATTCAGTATTACCGCCTCTCTCTTTGTCTCTGAAACAACCAACACACTCAGTATTACCGCCGCTTTTTGTCTGTGAAACAACCAACAACTCAGTATTACCGTCTCTCTCTTTGTCTCTGAAACATCCAACACAGTCAATATTACCGCCTCTGTCTTTGTCTCTGAAACAGCCAACACATTCAGTATTACCGTCTCATTTTGTCTCTGAAACAACCAACACAGTCAGTATTACCGCCTTTCTTTGTCTCTGAAACAACCAACACATTCAGTATTACCGTCTCTCTAATTGTCTCTGAAACAACCTACACAGTCAGTATTACCGCCTTTCTTTGTCTCTGAAACAACCAACACAGTCAGTATTATCGTCTCTCTTTGTCTCTGAAACAACCAACACATTCAGTATTACCGTCTCTCTCTTTGTCTCTGAAACAACCAACACAGTCAGTATTACCGCATTTCTTTGTCTCTGAAACAACCAAAACATTCAGTATTATCGTCTCCCTTTGTCTCTGAAACAACCAACACATTCAGTATTACCGTCTCTCTTTGTCTGTGATACAATCAACACATTCAGTATTACCGTCTCTCTTTGTCTCTGAAACAACCAACACATTCAGTATTACCGTCTCTCTTTGTCTGTGATACAACCAACACACTCAGTATTACCGTCTCTCTCTTTGTCTCTGAAACAACCAACACACTCAGTAATACCGTCTCTCTTTGTCTCTGAAACAACCAACACATTCAGTATTACCGTCTCTCTTTGTCTGTGATACAACCAACACACTCAGTAATACCGTCTCTCTTTGTCTCTGAAACAACCAACACATTCAGTATTACCGTCTCTCTTTGTCTCTGAAACAACCAACACATTCAGTATTCTCGTCTCTCTTTGTCTCTGAAACAACCAACACATTCAGTATTACCGCCTTTCTTTGTCTCTGAAACAACCAACACATTCAGTATTACCACCTTTCTTTGTCTCTGAAACAACCAACACCTTCAGTATTACCGCCGCTCTCTTTGTCTCTGAAACAACCAACACACTCAGTATTACCGTCTCTCTCTTTGTCTCTGAAACAACCAACACACTCAGTATTACCGCCTCTCTCTTTGTCTCTGAAACAACCAACACACTCAGTATTACCGTCTCTCTTTGTCTCTGAAACAACCAACACACTCAGTATTACCGTCTCTCTTTGTCTCTGAAACAACCAACACATTCAGTATTACCGCCTTTCTTTGTCTCTGAAACAACCAACACATTCAATATTACCGCCTTTCTTTGTCTCTGAAACAACCAACACATGCAATATTACCGCCTTTCTTTGTCTCTGAAACAACCAACACATTCAGTATTACCGCCTTTCTTTGTCTCTGAAACCACCAACACATTCAGTATTACCGCCGCTCTCTTTGTCTCTGAAACAACCGACACACTCAGTATTACCGTCTCTCTCTTTGTCTCTGAAACAACCAACACACTCAGTATTACCGCCTTTCTTTGTGTCTGAAACAACCAACACATTCAGTATTACCGCCTCTCTCTTTGTCTCTGAAACAACCAACACACTCAGTATTACCGCCGCTCTCTTTGTCTCTGAAACAACCAACACACTCAGTATTACCGCCTCTCTCTTTGTCTCTTAAACAACCAACACAGTCAGTATTACCGCCTCTCTCTTTGTCTCTGAAACAACCAACACACTCAGTATTACCGCCGCTATCTTTGTCTCCGAAACAACCAACACATTCAGTATTACCGTCTCTCTTTGTCTCTTAAACAACCAACACAGTCAGTATTACCGTCTCTCTCTTTGTCTCTGAAACAACCAACACACTCAGTATTACCGCCGCTATCTTTGTCTCTGAAACAACCGACGCATTCAGTATTACCGCTGCTCTCTTTGTCTCTGAAACAACCAACAAATTCAGTATTACCGCCTCTCTCACTTTGTGTCTGAAACAACCAACAGTTTCAGTATTACCGTCTCTCTCTTTGTCTCTGAAACAACCAACACACTCAGTATTACCGCCGCCCTCTTTGTCTCTGAAACAACCAACACATTCAGTATTACCGTCTCTCTTTATCTCTGAAACAACCAACACATTCATTATTACCGCCGCTCTCTTTGTCTCTGAAACAACCAACAAATTCAGTATTACCGCCTCTCTCCCTTTGTCTCTGAAACAACCAACACAGTCAGTATTACCGTCTCACTTTGTCTCTGAAACAACCAACACACTCAGTATTACCGTCTCTCCCTTTGTCAGTGAAACAACCAACACAGTCAGTATTACCGTCTCTCTCTTTGTCTCTGAAACAACCAACACATACAGTATTACCGCCTCTCTCTTGGTCTCTGAATCAACCAACACATTCAGTATTACCGCCTCTCTCTTTGTCTCTGTAACAACCAACACAGTCAGTATTACCGCCTCTCTCTTTGTCTCTGAAACAACCAACACACTCAGTATTACCGTCTCTCTCTTTGTCTCTGAAACAACCAACACACTCAGTATTACCGCCTCTCTCTTTGTCACTGAAACATCCAACACATTCAGTACTACCGCCTCTCTCTTTGTCTCTGAAACAACCAACACACTCAGTATTACCGCCTCTCTCTTTGTCTCTGAAACAACCAACACACTCAGTATTACCGTCTCTCTAATTGTCTCTGAAACAACCTACACAGTCAGTATTACCGCCTTTCTTTGTCTCTGAAACAACCAACACAGTCAGTATTATCGTCTCTCTTTGTCTCTGAAACAACCAACACATTCAGTATTACCGTCTCTCTCTTTGTCTCTGAAACAACCAACACAGTCAGTATTACCGCATTTCTTTGTCTCTGAAACAACCAAAACATTCAGTATTATCGTCTCCCTTTGTCTCTGAAACAACCAACACATTCAGTATTACCGTCTCTCTTTGTCTGTGATACAATCAACACATTCAGTATTACCGTCTCTCTTTGTCTCTGAAACAACCAACACATTCAGTATTACCGTCTCTCTTTGTCTGTGATACAACCAACACACTCAGTATTAACGTCTCTCTCTTTGTCTCTGAAACAACCAACACACTCAGTAATACCGTCTCTCTTTGTCTCTGAAACAACCAACACATTCAGTATTACCGTCTCTCTTTGTCTGTGATACAACCAACACACTCAGTAATACCGTCTCTCTTTGTCTCTGAAACAACCAACACACTCAGTAATACCGTCTCTCTTTGTCTCTGAAACAACCAACACATTCAGTATTACCGTCTCTCTTTGTCTCTGAAACAACCAACACATTCAGTATTCTCGTCTCTCTTTGTCTCTGAAACAACCAACACATTCAGTATTACCGCCTTTCTTTGTCTCTGAAACAACCAACACATTCAGTATTACCACCTTTCTTTGTCTCTGAAACAACCAACACCTTCAGTATTACCGCCGCTCTCTTTGTCTCTGAAACAACCAACACACTCAGTATTACCGCCTCTCTCTTTGTCTCTGAAACAACCAACACACTCAGTATTACCGTCTCTCTTTGTCTCTGAAACAACCAACACACTCCGTATTACCGTCTCTCTTTGTCTTTGAAACAACCAACACATTCAGTATTACCGCCTTTCTTTGTCTCTGAAACAACCAACACATTCAATATTACCGCCTTTCTTTGTCTCTGAAACAACCAACACATTCAGTATTACCGCCTTTCTTTGTCTCTGAAACCACCAACACATTCAGTATTACCGCCGCTCTCTTTGTCTCTGAAACAACCGACACACTCAGTATTACCGTCTCTCTCTTTGTCTCTGAAACAACCAACACACTCAGTATTACCGCCTTTCTTTGTGTCTGAAACAACCAACACATTCAGTATTACCGCCTCTCTCTTTGTCTCTGAAACAACCAACACACTCAGTATTACCGCCGCTCTCTTTGTCTCTGAAACAACCAACACACTCAGTATTACCGCCTCTCTCTTTGTCTCTTAAACAACCAACACAGTCAGTATTACCGCCTCTCTCTTTGTCTCTGAAACAACCAACACACTCAGTATTACCGCCGCTATCTTTGTCTCCGAAACAACCAACACATTCAGTATTACCGTCTCTCTTTGTCTCTTAAACAACCAACACAGTCAGTATTACCGTCTCTCTCTTTGTCTCTGAAACAACCAACACACTCAGTATTACCGCCGCTATCTTTGTCTCTGAAACAACCGACGCATTCAGTATTACCGCCGCTCTCTTTGTCTCTGAAACAACCAACAAATTCAGTATTACCGCCTCTCTCACTTTGTGTCTGAAACAACCAACAGTTTCAGTATTACCGTCTCTCTCTTTGTCTCTGAAACAACCAACACACTCAGTATTACCGCCGCCCTCTTTGTCTCTGAAACAACCAACACATTCAGTATTACCGTCTCTCTTTATCTCTGAAACAACCAACACATTCATTATTACCGCCGCTCTCTTTGTCTCTGAAACAACCAACAAATTCAGTATTACCGCCTCTCTCCCTTTGTCTCTGAAACAACCAACACAGTCAGTATTACCGTCTCACTTTGTCTCTGAAACAACCAACACACTCAGTATTACCGTCTCTCCCTTTGTCAGTGAAACAACCAACACAGTCAGTATTACCGTCTCTCTCTTTGTCTCTGAAACAACCAACACATACAGTATTACCGCCTCTCTCTTGGTCTCTGAATCAACCAACACATTCAGTATTACCGCCTCTCTCTTTGTCTCTGAAACAACCAACACAGTCAGTATTACCGACTCTCTCTTTGTCTCTGAAACAACCAACACACTCAGTATTACCGCCTCTCTCTTTGTCTCTGAAACAACCAACACACTCAGTATTACCGCCTCTCTCTTTGTCACTGAAACATCCAACACATTCAGTACTACCGCCTCTCTCTTTGTCTCTGAAACAACCAACACACTCAGTATTACCGCCTCTCTCTTTGTCTCTGAAACAACCAACACACTCAGTATTACCGCCTCTCTCTTTGTCACTGAAACAACCAACACATTCAGTATTACCGCCTCTCTCTTTGTCTCTGAAACAACCAACACACTCAGTATTACCGCCTCTCTCTTTGTCTCTGAAACAACCACCACACACTCAGTATTACCGCCGCATTTTGTCTGTGAAACAACCAACACATTCAGTATTACCGCCTCTCTCTTTGTCTCTGAAACAACCAACACACTCAGTATTACCGCCGCTTTTTGTCTGTGAAACAACCAACAACTCAGTATTACCGTCTCTCTCTTTGTCTCTGAAACAACCAACACAGTCAATATTACCGCCTCTGTCTTTGTCTCTGAAACAGCCAACACATTCAGTATTACCGTCTCTCTTTGTCTCTGAAACAACCAACACAGTCAGTATTACCGCCTTTCTTTGTCTCTGAAACAACCAACACATTCAGTATTACCGTCTCTCTAATTGTCTCTGAAACAACCTACACAGTCAGTATTACCGCCTTTCTTTGTCTCTGAAACAACCAACACAGTCAGTATTATCGTCTCTCTTTGTCTCTGAAACAACCAACACATTCAGTATTACCGTCTCTCTCTTTGTCTCTGAAACAACCAACACAGTCAGTATTTCCGCATTTCTTTGTCTCTGAAACAACCAAAACATTCAGTATTATCGTCTCCCTTTGTCTCTGAAACAACCAACACATTCAGTATTACCGTCTCTCTTTGTCTGTGATACAACCAACACATTCAGTATTACCGTCTCTCTTTGTCTCTGAAACAACCAACACATTCAGTATTACCGTCTCTCTTTGTCTGTGATACAACCAACACACTCAGTATTACCGTCTCTCTCTTTGTCTCTGAAACAACCAACACACTCAGTAATACCGTCTCTCTTTGTCTCTGAAACAACCAACACATTCAGTATTACCGTCTCTCTTTGTCTGTGATACAACCAACATACTCAGTAATACCGTCTCTCTTTGTCTCTGAAACAACCAACACACTCAGTAATACCGTCTCTCTTTGTCTCTGAAACAACCAACACATTCAGTATTACCGTCTCTCTTTGTCTCTGAAACAACCAATACATTCAGTATTCTCGTCTCTCTTTGTCTCTGAAACAACCAACACATTCAGTATTACCGCCTATCTTTGTCTCTGAAACAACCAACACATTCAGTATTACCACCTTTCTTTGTCTCTGAAACAACCAACACCTTCAGTATTACCGCCGCTCTCTTTGTCTCTGAAACAACCAACACACTCAGTATTACCGCCTCTCTCTTTGTCTCTGAAACAACCAACACACTCAGTATTACCGCCGCTCTCTTTGTCTCTGAAACAACCAACACACTCAGTATTACCGCCTCTCTCTTTGTCTCTTAAACAACCAACATAGTCAGTATTACCGCCTCTCTCTTTGTCTCTGAAACAACCAACACACTCAGTATTACCGCCGCTATCTTTGTCTCTGAAACAACCAACACATTCAGTATTACCGTCTCTCTTTGTCTCTTAAACAACCAACACAGTCAGTATTACCGTCTCTCTCTTTGTCTCTGAAACAACCAACACACTCAGTATTACCGCCGCTATCTTTGTCTCTGAAACAACCAACGCATTCAGTATTACCGCCGCTCTCTTTGTCTCTGAAACAACCAACAAATTCAGTATTACCGCCTCTCTCACTTTGTGTCTGAAACAACCAACAGTTTCAGTATTACCGTCTCTCTCTTTGTCTCTGAAACAACCAACACACTCAGTATTACCGCCGCTCTCTTTGTCTCTGAAACAACCAACACATTCAGTATTACCGTCTCTCTTTATCTCTGAAACAACCAACACATTCATTATTACCGCCGCTCTATTTGTCTCTGAAACAACCAACAAATTCAGTATTACCGCCTCTCTCCCTTTGTCTCTGAAACAACCAACACAGTCAGTATTACCGTCTCACTTTGTCTCTGAAACAACCAACACACTCAGTATTACCGTCTCTCCCTTTGTCAGTGAAACAACCAACACAGTCAGTATTACCGTCTCTCTCTTTGTCTCTGAAACAACCAACACATTCAGTATTACCGCCTCTCTCTTTGTCTCTGAAACAACCAACACAGTCAGTATTACCGCCTCTCTCTTTGTCTCTGAAACAACCAACACACTCAGTATTACCGTCTCTCTCTTTGTCTCTGAAACAACCAACACACTCAGTATTACCGCCTCTCTCTTTGTCACTGAAACATCCAACACATTCAGTACTACCGCCTCTCTCTTTGTCTCTGAAATCACCAACACACTCAGTATTACCGCCTCTCTCTTTGTCTCTGAAACAACCAACACACTCAGTATTACCGCCTCTCTCTTTGTCACTGAAACAACCAACACATTCAGCATTACCGCCTCTCTCTTTGTCTCTGAAACAAACAACACACTCAGTATTACCGCCTCTCTCTTTGTCTCTGAAACAACCACCACACACTCAGAATTACCGCCGCATTTTGTCTGTGAAACAACCAACACATTCAGTATTACCGTCTCTCCCTTTGTCTCTGAAACAACCAACACACTCAGTATAACCGTCTCTCGCTCTTTGTCTCTGAAACAACCAACACACTCAGTATTACCGCCTCTCTCTTTGTCACTGAAACAACCAACACATTCAGTATTACCGCCTCTCTCTTTGTCTCTGAAACAACCAACACACTCAGTATTACCGCCTCTCTCTTTGTCTCTGAAACAACCACCACACACTCAGTATTACCGCCGCATTTTGTCTGTGAAACAACCAACACATTCAGTATTACCGCCTCTCTCTTTGTCTCTGAAACAACCAACACACTCAGTATTACCGCCGCTTTTTGTCTGTGAAACAACCAACAACTCAGTATTACCGTCTCTCTCTTTGTCTCTGAAACATCCAACACAGTCAATATTACCGCCTCTGTCTTTGTCTCTGAAACAGCCAACACATTCAGTATTACCGTCTCTCTTTGTCTCTGAAACAACCAACACAGTCAGTATTACCGCCTTTCTTTGTCTCTGAAACAACCAACACATTCAGTATTACCGTCTCTCTAATTGTCTCTGAAACAACCTACACAGTCAGTATTACCGCCTTTCTTTGTCTCTGAAACAACCAACACAGTCAGTATTATCGTCTTTCTTTGTCTCTGAAACAACGAACACATTCAGTATTACCGTCTCTCTTTGTCTCTGAAACAACCAACACATTCAGTATTACCGTCTTTCTTTGTCTCTGAAACAACCAACACAGTCAGTATTACCGTCTCTCTTTGTCTCTGAAACAACCAACACAGTCAGTATTACCGCCTTTCTTTGTCTCTGAAACAACCAACACATTCAGTATTACCGTCTCTCTAATTGTCTCTGAAACAACCTACACAGTCAGTATTACCGCCTTTCTTTGTCTCTGAAACAACCAACACAGTCAGTATTATCGTCTCTCTTTGTCTCTGAAACAACCAACACATTCAGTATTACCGTCTCTCTCTTTGTCTCTGAAACAACCAACACAGTCAGTATTACCGCATTTCTTTGTCTCTGAAACAACCAAAACATTCAGTATTATCGTCTCCCTTTGTCTCTGAAACAACCAACACATTCAGTATTACCGTCTCTCTTTGTCTGTGATACAATCAACACATTCAGTATTACCGTCTCTCTTTGTCTCTGAAACAACCAACACATTCAGTATTACCGTCTCTCTTTGTCTGTGATACAACCAACACACTCAGTATTACCGTCTCTCTCTTTGTCTCTGAAACAACCAACACACTCAGTAATACCGTCTCTCTTTGTCTCTGAAACAACCAACACATTCAGTATTACCGTCTCTCTTTGTCTGTGATACAACCAACACACTCAGTAATACCGTCTCTCTTTGTCTCTGAACCAACCAACACACTCAGTAATACCGTCTCTCTTTGTCTCTGAAACAACCAACACATTCAGTATTACCGTCTCTCTTTGTCTCTGAAACAACCAACACATTCAGTATTCTCGTCTCTCTTTGTCTCTGAAACAACCAACATTTTCAGTATTACCGCCTTTCTTTGTCTCTGAAACAACCAACACATTCAGTATTACCACCTTTCTTTGTCTCTGAAACAACCAACACCTTCAGTATTACCGCCGCTCTCTTTGTCTCTGAAACAACCAACACACTCAGTATTACCGTCTCTCTCTTTGTCTCTGAAACAACCAACACACTCAGTATTACCGCCTCTCTCTTTGTCTCTGAAACAACCAACACTCTCAGTATTACCGTCTCTCTTTGTCTCTGAAACAACCAACACTCTCAGTATTACCGTCTCTCTTTGTCTCTGAAACAACCAACACATTCAGTATTACCGCCTTTCTTTGTCTCTGAAACAACCAACACATTCAATATTACCGCCTTTCTTTGTCTCTGAAACAACCAACACATGCAATATTACCGCCTTTCTTTGTCTCTGAAACCACCAACACATTCAGTATTACCGCCTTTCTTTGTCTCTGAAACCACCAACACATTCAGTATTACCGCCGCTCTCTTTGTCTCTGAAACAACCGACACTCTCAGTATTACCGTCTCTCTCTTTGTCTCTGAAACAACCAACACACTCAGTATTACCGCCTTTCTTTGTGTCTGAAACAACCAACACATTCAGTATTACCGCCTCTCTCTTTGTCTCTGAAACAACCAACACACTCAGTATTACCGCCGCTCTCTTTGTCTCTGAAACAACCAACACACTCACTATTACCGCCTCTCTCTTTGTCTCTTAAACAACCAACACAGTCAGTATTACCGCCTCTCTCTTTGTCTCTGAAACAACCAACACACTCAGTATTACCGCCGCTATCTTTGTCTCTGAAACAACCAACACATTCAGTATTACCGTCTCTCTTTGTCTCTTAAACAACCAACACAGTCAGTATTACCGTCTCTCTCTTTGTCTCTGAAACAACCAACACACTCAGTATTACCGCCGCTATCTTTGTCTCTGAAACAACCAACGCATTCAGTATTACCGCCGCTCTCTTTGTCTCTGAAACAACCAACAAATTCAGTATTACTGCCTCTCTCACTTTGTGTCTGAAACAACCAACAGTTTCAGTATTACCGTCTCTCTCTTTGTCTCTGAAACAACCAACACACTCAGTATTACCGCCGCCCTCTTTGTCTCTGAAACAACCAACACATTCAGTATTACCGTCTCTCTTTATCTCTGAAACAACCAACACATTCATTATTACCGCCGCTCTCTTTGTCTCTGAAACAACCAACAAATTCAGTATTACCGCCTCTCTCCCTTTGTCTCTGAAACAACCAACACAGTCAGTATTACCGTCTCACTTTTTCTCTGAAACAACCAACACACTCAGTATTACCGTCTCTCCCTTTGTCAGTGAAACAACCAACACAGTCAGTATTACCGTCTCTCTCTTTGTCTCTGAAACAACCAACACATACAGTATTACCGCCTCTCTCTTGGTCTCTGAATCAACCAACACATTCAGTATTACCGCCTCTCTCTTTGTCTCTGAAACAACCAACACAGTCAGTATTACCGCCTCTCTCTTTGTCTCTGAAACAACCAACACACTCAGTATTACCGTCTCTCTCTTTGTCTCTGAAACAACCAACACACTCAGTATTACCGCCTCTCTCTTTGTCACTGAAACATCCAACACATTCAGTACTACCGCCTCTCTCTTTGTCTCTGAAACAACCAACACACTCAGTATTACCGCCTCTCTCTTTGTCTCTGAAACAACCAACACACTCAGTATTACCGCCTCTCTCTTTGTCACTGAAACAACCAACACATTCAGTATTACCGCCTCTCTCTTTGTCTCTGAAACAACCAACACACTCAGTATTACCGCCTCTCTCTTTGTCTCTGAAACAACCACCACACACTCAGTATTACCGCAGCATTTTGTCTGTGAAACAACCAACACATTCAGTATTACCGCCTCTCTCTTTGTCTCTGAAACAACCAACACACTCAGTATTACCGCCGCTTTTTGTCTGTGAAACAACCAACAACTCAGTATTACCGTCTCTCTCTTTGTCTCTGAAACAACCAACACAGTCAATATTACCGCCTCTGTCTTTGTCTCTGAAACAGCCAACACATTCAGTATTACCGTCTCTCTTTGTCTCTGAAACAACCAACACATTCAGTATTACCGTCTCTCTAATTGTCTCTGAAACAACCAACACATTCAGTATTACCGTCTCTCTAATTGTCTCTGAAACAACCTACACAGTCAGTATTACCGCCTTTCTTTGTCTCTGAAACAACCAACACAGTCAGTATTATCGTCTCTCTTTGTCTCTGAAACAACCAACACATTCAGTATTACCGTCTCTCTCTTTGTCTCTGAAACAACCAACACAGTCAGTATTACCGCATTTCTTTGTCTCTGAAACAACCAAAACATTCAGTATTATCGTCTCCCTTTGTCTCTGAAACAACCAACACATTCAGTATTACCGTCTCTCTTTGTCTGTGATACAACCAACACATTCAGTATTACCGTCTCTCTTTGTCTCTGAAACAACCAACACATTCAGTATTACCGTCTCTCTTTGTCTGTGATACAACCAACACACTCAGTATTACCGTCTCTCTCTTTGTCTCTGAAACAACCAACACACTCAGTAATACCGTCTCTCTTTGTCTCTGAAACAACCAACACATTCAGTATTACCGTCTCTCTTTGTCTTTGATACAACCAACACACTCAGTAATACCGTCTCTCTTTGTCTCTGAAACAACCAACACGCTCAGTAATACCGTCTCTCTTTGTCTCTGAAACAACCAACACATTCAGTATTACCGTCTCTCTTTGTCTCTGAAACAACCAACACATTCAGTATTCTCGTCTCTCTTTGTCTCTGAAACAACCAACACATTCAGTATTACCGCCTTTCTTTGTCTCTGAGACAACCAACACATTCAGTATTACCACCTTTCTTTGTCTCTGAAACAACCAACACCTTCAGTATTACCGCCGCTCTCTTTGTCTCTGAAACAACCAACACACTCAGTATTACCGTCTCTCTCTTTGTCTCTGAAACAACCAACACACTCAGTATTACCGCCTCTCTCTTTGTCTCTGAAACAACCAACACACTCAGTATTACCGTCTCTCTTTGTCTCTGAAACAACCAACACATTCAATATTACCGCCTTTCTTTGTCTCTGAAACAACCAACACATGCAATATTACCGCCCTTCTTTGTCTCTGAAACAACCAACACATTCAGTATTACCGCCTTTCTTTGTCTCTGAAACCACCAACACATTCAGTATTACCTCCGCTCTCTTTGTCTCTGAAACAACCGACACACCCAGTATTACCGTCTCTCTCTTTGTC
Organism: Hymenopus coronatus; assembly: GCA_030762935.1. Taxonomy (NCBI): domain Eukaryota; kingdom Metazoa; phylum Arthropoda; class Insecta; order Mantodea; family Hymenopodidae; genus Hymenopus; species Hymenopus coronatus. The sequence continues at coordinate 5,635,232 of CM060886.1, read as the reverse complement.
TCTGAAACAACCAACACACTCAGTATTACCGCCTTTCTTTGTGTCTGAAACAACCAACACATTCAGTATTAGCGCCTCTCTCTTTGTCTCTGAAACAACCAACACACTCAGTATTACCGCCGCTCTCTTTGTCTCTGAAACAACCAACACACTCAGTATTACCGCCTCTCTCTTTGTCTCTTAAACAACCAACACAGTCAGTATTACCGCCTCTCTCTTTGTCTCTGAAACAACCAACACACTCAGTATTACCGCCGCTATCTTTGTCTCTGAAACAACCAACACATTCAGTATTACCGTCTCTCTTTGTCTCTTAAACAACCAACACAGTCAGTATTACCGTCTCTCTCTTTGTCTCTGAAACAACCAACACACTCAGTATTACCGCCGCTATCTTTGTCTCTGAAACAACCAACGCATTCAGTATTACCGCCGCTCTCTTTGTCTCTGAAACAACCAACAAATTCAGTATTACCGGCTCTCTCACTTTGTGTCTGAAACAACCAACAGTTTCAGTATTACCGTCTCTCTCTTTGTCTCTGAAACAACCAACACACTCAGTATTACCGCCGCTCTCTTTGTCTCTGAAACAACCAACACATTCAGTATTACCGTCTCTCTTTATCTCTGAAACAACCAACACATTCATTATTACCGCCGCTCTCTTTGTCTCTGAAACAACCAACAAATTCAGTATTACCGCCTCTCTCCCTTTGTCTCTGAAACAACCAACACAGTCAGTATTACCGTCTCACTTTGTCTCTGAAACAACCAACACACTCAGTATTACCGTCTCTCCCTTTGTCAGTGAAACAACCAACACAGTCAGTATTACCGTCTCTCTCTTTGTCTCTGAAACAACCAACACATACAGTATTACCGCCTCTCTCTTGGTTTCTGAAACAACCAACACATTCAGTATTACCGCCTCTCTCTTTGTCTCTGAAACAACCAACACAGTCAGTATTACCGCCTCTCTCTTTGTCTCTGAAACAACCAACACACTCAGTATTACCGTCTCTCTCTTTGTCTCTGAAACAACCAACACACTCAGTATTACCGCCTCTCTCTTTGTCACTGAAACATCCAACACATTCAGTACTACCGCCTCTCTCTTTGTCTCTGAAACAACCAACACACTCAGTATTACCGCCTCTCTCTTTGTCTCTGAAACAACCAACACACTCAGTATTACCGCCTCTCTCTTTGTCACTGAAACAACCAACACATTCAGTATTACCGCCTCTCTCTTTGTCTCTGAAACAACCAACACACTCAGTATTACCGCCTCTCTCTTTGTCTCTGAAACAACCACCACACACTCAGTATTACCGCCGCATTTTGTCTGTGAAACAACCAACACATTCAGTATTACCGCCTCTCTCTTTGTCTCTGAAACAACCAACACACTCAGTATTACCGCCGCTTTTTGTCTGTGAAACAACCAACAACTCAGTTTTACCGTCTCTCTCTTTGTCTCTGAAACAACCAACACAGTCAATATTACTGCATCTCCCTTGTTCACTGAAACAACCAACACAGTCAGTATTACCGCCTCTCTCTTTGCCTCTGAAACAACCAACACACTCAGTATTACTGCATCTCCCTTTGTCACTGAAACAACCAGCACACTCAGTATTACTGCATCTCTCTTTGTCACTGAAACAACCAACACACTCAGTATTACTGTCTCTCTCTTTGTCTCTGAAACAACCAACACACTCAGTATTCCTGTCTCTCTCTTTGTCTCTGAAACAACCAACACACTCAGTATTACCGCCTCTCTCTTTGTCTCTGAAACAACCAACACACTCAGTATTACCGCCGCTCTATTTGTCTCTGAAACAACCAACACACTCAGTATTACCGCCTCTCTCATTGTCTCTGAAACAACCAACACACTCAGTATTACCGCCTTCCTCTTTGTCTCTGAAACAACCAACACAGTCAGTATTACCGCCTCTCTCTTTGTCTCTGAAACAACCAACACACTCAGTATTACGGTCGCTCTCTTTGTCTCTGAAACAACCAACACATTCAGTATTACCGCCGCTCTCTTTGTCTCTGAAACAACCAACACACTCAGCATTACCGTCTCTCTCTTTGTCTCTGAAACAACCAACACATTCAGTATTACCGTCTCTCTTTGTCTCTGAAACAACCAACACACTCAGTATAACCGTCTCTCTCTTTGTCTCTGAAAAACCAACACATTCAGTATTACCGTCTCTCCCTTTGTCTCTGAAACAACCAACACACTCAGTATAACCGTCTCTCTCTCTTTGTCTCTGAAACAACCAACACACTCAGTATTACCGTCTCTCCCTTTGTCTCTGAAACAACCAACACAGTCAGTATTAGCGTCTCACATTGTTCTGAAACAACCAACACACTCAGTATTACCGTCTCTCCCTTTGTCAGTGAAACAACCAACACAGTCAGTATTACCGCCGCTATTTTTGTCTCTTAATCAACCAACACATTCAGTATTACCGCCGCTCCATTTGTCTCTGAAACAACCAACAAATTCAGTATTACCGCCTGTCTCCCTTTGTGTCTGAAACAACCAACAGATTCAGTATTACCCTCTCTCTCTTTGTCTCTGAAACAACCAACACACTCAGTATTTCCGCCGCTCTCTTTGTCTCTGAAACAACCAACACATTCAGTATTACCGTCTCACTTTGTCTCTGAAACAACCAACACACTCCGTATTACCGCCTCTCTCTTTGTCCTTGAAACAACCAAAACACTCAGTATTACTGCATCTCCCTTTGTCACTGAAACAACCAACACAGTCAGTATTACCGCCTTCCTCTTTGTCTCTGAAACAACCAACACACTCAGTATTACTGCATCTCCCTTTGTCACTGAAACAACCAACACACTCAGTATTACCGCCCTCCCCTTTGTCACTGAAACAACCAACACAGTCAGTATTAACGCCTCTCTCTTTGTCTCTGAAACAACCAACACACTCAGTATTACTGCATCTCCCTTTGTCACTGAAACAACCAACACACTCAGTATTACCGCCTCTCTCTTTGTCTCTGAAACAACCAACACACTCAGTATTACGGCCGCTCTCTTTGTCTCTGAAACAACCAACACACTCACTATTACCGCCTCTCTCTTTGTCTCTGAAACAACCAACACAGTCAGTATTACTGCATCTCTCTTTGTCACTGAAACAACCAACACAGTCAGTATTACCGCCTCTCTCTTTGCCTCTGAAACAACCAACACACTCAGTATTACTGCATCTCCCTTTGTCACTGAAACAACCAGCACATTCAGTATTACTGCATCTCTCTTTGTCACTGAAACAACCAACACACTCAGTATTACTGTCTCTCTCTTTGTCTCTGAAACAACCAACACAGTCAGTATTACCGCCTCTCTGTTTGTTTCTGAAACAACCAACACACTCAGTATTACCGCCGCTCTCTTTGTCTCTGAAACAACCAACACACTCAGTATTACTGTCTCTCTCTTTGTCTCTGAAACAACCAACACACTCAGTATTACCGCCTCTCTCTTTGTCTCTGAAACAACCAACACACTCAGTATTACCGCCGCTCTATTTGTCTCTGAAACAACCAACACACTCAGTATTACCGCCTCTCTCTTTGTCTCTGAAACAACCCACACACTCAGTATTACCGCCTTCCTCTTTGTCTCTGAAACAACCAACACAGTCAGTATTACCGCCTCTCTCTTTGTCTCTGAAACAACCAACACACTCAGTATTACGGTCGCTCTCCTTGTCTCTGAAACAACCAACACATTCAGTATTACCGCCGCTCTCTTTGTCTCTGAAACAACCAACACACTCAGCATTACCGTCTCTCTCTTTGTCTCTGAAACAACCAACACATTCAGTATTACCGTCTCTGTTTGTCTCTGAAACAACCAACACACTCAGTATAACCGTCTCTCTCTTTGTCTCTGAAAAAACCAACACATTCTGTATTACCGTCTCTCCCTTTGTCTCTGAAACAACCAACACACTCAGTATAACCGTCACTCTCTCTTTGTCTCTGAAACAACCAACACACTCAGTATTACCGTCTCTCCCTTTGTCTCTGAAACAACCAACACAGTCAGTATTACCGTCTCACTTTGTCTCTGAAACAACCAACACACTCAGTATTACCGTCTCTCCCTTTGTCAGTGAAACAACCAACACAGTCAGTATTACCGTCTCTCTCTTTGTCTCTGAAACAACCAACACATACAGTATTACCGCCTCTCTCTTGGTCTCTGAAACAACCAACACACTCAGTATTACCGTCTCTCCCTTTGTCTCTGAAACAACCAACACAGTCAGTATTAGCGTCTCACATTGTTCTGAAACAACCAACACACTCAGTATTACCGTCTCTCCCTTTGTCAGTGAAACAACCAACACAGTCAGTATTACAGTCTCTCTCTTTGTCTCTGAAACAACCAACACATACAGTATTACCGCCTCTCTCTTGGTCTCTGAAACAACCAACACATTCAGTATTACCGCCTCTCTCTTTGTCTCTAACAACCAACACAGTCAGTATTACCGCCTCTCTCTTTGTCTCTGAAACAACCAACACACTCAGTATTACTGTCTCTCTCTTTGTCTCTGAAACAACCAACACACTCAGTATTACCGCCGCTCTCTTTGTCACTGAAACATCCAACACATTCAGTACTACCGCCTCTCTCTTTGTCTCTGAAACAACCAACACACTCAGTATTACCGCCTCTCTCTTTGTCTCTGAAACAACCACCACACACTCAGTATTACCGCCGCATTTTGTCTGTGAAACAACCAACACATTCAGTATTACCGCCTCTCTCTTTGTCTCTGAAACAACCAACACACTCAGTATTACCGCCGCTTTTTGTCTGTGAAACAACCAACAACTCAGTATTACCGTCTCTCTCTTTGTCTCTGAAACAACCAACACAGTCAATATTACCGCCTCTGTCTTTGTCTCTGAAACAACCAACACATTCAGTATTACCGTCTCTCTTTGTCTCTGAAACAACCAACACAGTCAGTATTACCGCCTTTCTTTGTCTCTGAAACAACCAACACATTCAGTATTACCGTCTCTCTAATTGTCTCTGAAACAACCTACACAGTCAGTATTACCGCCTTTCTTTGTCTCTGAAACAACCAACACAGTCAGTATTATCGTCTCTCTTTGTCTCTGAAACAACCAACACATTCAGTATTACCGTCTCTCTCTTTGTCTCTGAAACAACCAACACAGTCAGTATTACCGCATTTCTTTGTCTCTGAAACAACCAAAACATTCAGTATTATCGTCTCCCTTTGTCTCTGAAACAACCAACACATTCAGTATTACCGTCTCTCTTTGTCTGTGATACAACCAACACATTCAGTATTACCGTCTCTCTTTGTCTCTGAAACAACCAACACATTCAGTATTAACGTCTCTCTTTGTCTGTGATACAACCAACACACTCAGTATTACCGTCTCTCTCTTTGTCTCTGAAACAACCAACACACTCAGTAATACCGTCTCTCTTTGTCTCTGAAACAACCAACACATTCAGTATTACCGTCTCTCTTTGTCTGTGATACAACCAACACACTCAGTAATACCGTCTCTCTTTGTCTCTGAAACAACCAACACACTCAGTAATACCGTCTCTCTTTGTCTCTGAAACAACCAACACATTCAGTATTACCGTCTCTCTTTGTCTCTGAAACAACCAACACATTCAGTATTCTCGTCTCTCTTTGTCTCTGAAACAACCAACACATTCAGTATTACCGCCTTTCTTTGTCTCTGAAACAACCAACACATTCAGTATTACCACCTTTCTTTGTCTCTGAAACAACCAACACCTTCAGTATTACCGCCGCTCTCTTTGTCTCTGAAACAACCAACACACTCAGTATTACCGTCTCTCTCTTTGTCTCTGAAACAACCAACACACTCAGTATTACCGCCTCTCTCTTTGTATCTGAAACAACCAACACACTCAGTATTACCGTCTCTCTTTGTCTCTGAAACAACCAACACATTCAGTATTACCGCCTTTCTTTGTCTCTGAAACAACCAACACACTCAGTATTACCGCCTTTCTTTGTCTCTGAAACAACCAACACATTCAGTATTACCGCCTCTCTCTTTGTCTCTGAAACAACCAACACACTCAGTATTACCGCCGCTATTTTTGTCTCTTAATCAACCAACACATTCAGTATTACCGCCGCTCCATTTGTCTCTGAAACAACCAACAAATTCAGTATTACCGCCTCTCTCCCTTTGTGTCTGAAACAACCAACAGATTCAGTATTACCCTCTCTCTCTTTGTCTCTGAAACAACCAACACACTCAGTATTTCCGCCGCTCTCTTTGTCTCTGAAACAACCAACACATTCAGTATTACCGTCTCTCTTTGTCTCTGAAACAACCAACACACTCCGTATTACCGCCTCTCTCTTTGTCTCTGAAACAACCAAAACACTCAGTATTACTGCATCTCCCTTTGTCACTGAAACAACCAACACAGTCAGTATTACCGCCTTCCTCTTTGTCTCTGAAACAACCAACACACTCAGTATTACTGCATCTCCCTTTGTCACTGAAACAACCAACACACTCAGTATTACCGCCCTCCCCTTTGTCACTGAAACAACCAACACAGTCAGTATTATCGCCTCTCTCTTTGTCTCTGAAACAACCAACACACTCAGTATTACCGCCTCTCTCTTGGTCTCTGAAACAACCAACACACTCAGTATTACCGCCTCTCTCTTTGTCTCTGAAACAACCAACACGCTCAGTATTACTGCATCTCCCTTTGTCACTGAAACAACCAACACAGTCAGTATTAACGCCTCTCTCTTTGTCTCTGAAACAACCAACACACTCAGTATTACTGCATCTCCCTTTGTCACTGAAACAACCAACACACTCAGTATTACCGCCTCTCTCTTTGTCTCTGAAACAACCAACACACTCAGTATTACGGCCGCTCTCTTTGTCTCTGAAACAACCAACACACTCACTATTACCGCCTCTCTCTTTGTCTCTGAAACAACCAACACAGTCAGTATTACTGCATCTCTCTTTGTCACTGAAACAACCAACACAGTCAGTATTACCGCCTCTCTCTTTGCCTCTGAAACAACCAACACACTCAGTATTACTGCATCTCCCTTTGTCACTGAAACAACCAGCACATTCAGTATTACTGCATCTCTCTTTGTCACTGAAACAACCAACACACTCAGTATTACTGTCTCTCTCTTTGTCTCTGAAACAACCAACACAGTCAGTATTACCGCCTCTCTGTTTGTTTCTGAAACAACCAACACACTCAGTATTACCGCCGCTCTCTTTGTCTCTGAAACAACCAACACACTCAGTATTACTGTCTCTCTCTTTGTCTCTGAAACAACCAACACACTCAGTATTACCGCCTCTCTCTTTGTCTCTGAAACAACCAACACACTCAGTATTACCGCCGCTCTATTTGTCTCTGAAACAACCAACACACTCAGTATTACCGCCTCTCTCTTTGTCTCTGAAACAACCCACACACTCAGTATTACCGCCTTCCTCTTTGTCTCTGAAACAACCAACACAGTCAGTATTACCGCCTCTCTCTTTGTCTCTGAAACAACCAACACACTCAGTATTACGGTCGCTCTCCTTGTCTCTGAAACAACCAACACATTCAGTATTACCGCCGCTCTCTTTGTCTCTGAAACAACCAACACACTCAGCATTACCGTCTCTCTCTTTGTCTCTGAAACAACCAACACATTCAGTATTACCGTCTCTCTTTGTCTCTGAAACAACCAACACACTCAGTATAACCGTCTCTCTCTTTGTCTCTGAAAAAACCAACACATTCAGTATTACCGTCTCTCCCTTTGTCTCTGAAACAACCAACACACTCAGTATAACCGTCTCTCTCTCTTTGTCTCTGAAACAACCAACACACTCAGTATTACCGTCTCTCCATTTGTCTCTGAAACAACCAACACAGTCAGTATTACCGTCTCACTTTGTCTCTGAAACAACCAACACACTCAGTATTACCGTCTCTCCCTTTGTCAGTGAAACAACCAACACAGTCAGTATTACCGTCTCTCTCTTTGTCTCTGAAACAACCAACACATACAGTATTACCGCCTCTCTCTTGGTCTCTGAAACAACCAACACATTCAGTATTACCGCCTCTCTCTTTGTCTCTGAAACAACCAACACAGTCAGTATTACCGCCTCTCTCTTTGTCTCTGAAACAACCAACACACTCAGTATTACCGTCTCTCTCTTTGTCTCTGAAACAACCAACACACTCAGTATTACCGCCTCTCTCTTTGTCACTGAAACATCCAACACATTCAGTACTACCGCCTCTCTCTTTGTCTCTGAAACAACCAACACACTCAGTATTACCGCCTCTCTCTTTGTCTCTGAAACAACCAACACACTCAGTATTACCGCCTCTCTCTTTGTCACTGAAACCACCAACACATTCAGTATTACCGCCTCTCTCTTTGTCTCTGAAACAACCAACACACTCAGTATTACCGCCTCTCTCTTTGTCTCTGAAACAACCACCACACACTCAGTATTACCGCCGCATTTTGTCTGTGAAACAACCAACACATTCAGTATTACCGCCTCTCTCTTTGTCTCTGAAACAACCAACACACTCAGTATTACCGCCTCTCTCTTTGTCTCTGAAACAACCAACACACTCAGTATTACCGCCGCTCTATTTGTCTCTGAAACAACCAACACACTCAGTATTACCGCCTCTCCCTTTGTCTCTGAAACAACCAACATACTCAGTATTACCGCCTTCCTCTTTGTCTCTGAAACAACCAACACAGTCAGTATTACCGCCTCTCTCTTTGTCTCTGAAACAACCAACACACTCAGTATTACGGTCGCTCTCTTTGTCTCTGAAACAACCAACACATTCAGTATTACCGTCTCTCTCTTTGTCTCTGAAACAACCAACACAGTCAGTATTACCGCCTCTCTCTTTGTCTCTGAAACAACCAACACATTCAGTATTACCGTCTCTCTTTGTCTGTGATACAACCAACACATTCAGTATTACCGTCTCTCTTTGTCTCTGAAACAACCAACACATTCAGTATTACCGTCTCTCTTTGTCTGTGATACAACCAACACACTCAGTATTACCGTCTCTCTCTTTGTCTCTGAAACAACCAACACACTCCGTAATACCGTCTCTCTTTGTCTCTGAAACAACCAACACATTCAGTATTACCGTCTCTCTTTGTCTGTGATACAACCAACACACTCAGTAATACCGTCTCTCTTTGTCTCTGAAACAACCAACACACTCAGTAATACCGTCTCTCTTTGTCTCTGAAACAACCAACACATTCAGTATTACCGTCTCTCTTTGTCTCTGAAACAACCAACACATTCAGTATTCTCGTCTCTCTTTGTCTCTGAAACAACCAACACATTCAGTATTACCGCCCTTCTTTGTCTCTGAAACAACCAACACTTTCAGTATTACTGCATCTCCCTTTGTCACTGAAACAACCAACACAGTCAGTATTACCGCCTTCTTCTTTGTCTCTGAAACAACCAACACACTCAGTATTACTGCATCTCCCTTTGTCACTGAAACAACCAACACACTCAGTATTACCGCCCTCCCCTTTGTCACTGAAACAACCAACACAGTCAGTATTACCGCCTCTCTCTTTGTCTCTGAAACAACCAACACACTCAGTATTACCGCCTCTCTCTTGGTCTCTGAAACAACCAACACACTCAGTATTACCGCCTCTCTCTTTGCCTCTGAAACAACCAACACGCTCAGTATAACTGCATCATCTTTGTCACTGAAACAACCAACACAGTCAGTATTAACGCCTCACTTTTTGTCTCTGAAACAACCAACACACTCAGTATTACTGCATCTCCCTTTGTCACTGAAACAACCAACACACTCAGTATTACCGCCTCTCTCTTTGTCTCTGAAACAACCAACACACTCAGTATTACGGCCGCTCTCTTTGTCTCTGAAACAACCAACACACTCACTATTACCGCCTCTCTCTTTGTCTCTGAAACAACCAACACAGTCAGTATTACTGCATCTCCCTTTGTCACTAAAACAACCAACACAGTCAGTATTACCGCCTCTCTCTTTGCCTCTGAAACAACCAACACACTCAGTGTTACTGCATCTCCCTTTGTCACTGAAACAACCAGTACACTCAGTATAACTGCATCCCTCTTTGTCACTGAAACAACCAACACACTCAGTATTACTGTCTCTCTCTTTGTCTCTGAAACAACCAACACAGTCAGTATTACCGCCTCTCTGTTTGTTTCTGAAACAACCAACACACTCAGTATTACCGCCGCTCTCTTTGTCTCTGAAACAACCAACACATTCAATATTACCGCCTTTCTTTGTCTCTGAAACAACCAACACATGCAATATTACCGACTTTCTTTGTCTCTGAAACAACCAACACATTCAGTATTACCGCCTTTCTTTGTCTCTGAAACCACCAACACATTCAGTATTACCGCCGCTCTCTTTGTCTCTGAAACAACCGACACACTCAGTATTACCGTCTCTCTCTTTGTCTCTGAAACAACCAACACACTCAGTATTACCGCCTTTCTTTGTGTCTGAAACAACCAACACATTCAGTATTACCGCCTCTCTCTTTGTCTCTGAAACAACCAACACACTCAGTATTACCGCCGTTCTCTTTGTCTCTGAAACAAACAACACACTCAGTATTACCGCCTCTCTCTTTGTCTCTTAAACAACCAACACAGTCAGTATTACCGCCTCTCTCTTTGTCTCTGAAACAACCAACACACTCAGTATTACCGCCGCTATCTTTGTCTCTGAAACAACCAACACATTCAGCATTACCGTCTCTCTTTGTCTCTTAAACAACCAAGACAGTCAGTATTACCGTCTCTCTCTTTGTCTCTGAAACAACCAACACACTCAGTATTACCGCCGCTATCTTTGTCTCTGAAACAACCAACACATTCAGTATTACCGCCGCTCTCTTTGTCTCTGAAACAACCAACAAATTCAGTATTACCGCCTCTCTCACTTTGTGTCTGAAACAACCAACAGTTTCAGTATTACCGTCTCTCTCTTTGTCTCTGAAACAACCAACACACTCAGTATTACCGCCGCTCTCTTTGTCTCTGAAACAACCAACACATTAAGTATTACCGTCTCTCTTTATCTCTGAAACAACCAACACATTCAGTATTACCGCCGCTCTCTTTGTCTCTGAAACAACCAACAAATTCAGTATTACCGCCTCTCTCCCTTTGTGTCTGAAACAACCAACAGATTCAGTATTACCGTCTCTCTCTTTGTCTCTGAAACAACCAACACACTCAGTATTACCGCCGCTCTCTTTGTCTCTGAAACAACCAACACATTCAGTATTACCGTCTCTCTTTGTCTCTGAAATAACCAACACACTCCGTATTACCGCCTCTCTCTTTGTCTCTGAAACAACCAACACACTCAGTATTACTGCATCTCCCTTTGTCACTGAAACATCCAACACAGTTAGTATTACCGCCTTCCTCTTTGTCTCTGAAACAACCAACACACTCAGTATTACTGCATCTCCCTTTGTCACAGAAACAACCAACACACTCAGTATTACCGCCTTCCCCTTTGTCACTGAAACAACCAACACAGTCAGTATTACCGCCTCTCTCTTTGTCTCTAAAACAACCAACACACACAGTATTACCACCTTCCCCTTTGTCACTGAAACAACCAACACAGTCAGTATTACCGCCTCTCTCTTTGTCTCTGAAACAACCAACACAGTCAGTATTACCGCCTTCCCCTTTGTCACTGAAACAACCAACACAGTCAGTATTACCGCCTTCCCCTTTGTCACTGAAACAACCAACACACTCAGTATTACCGTCTCTCTTTGTCTCTGAAACAACCAACACACTCAGTATTACCGCCTCTCTCTTTGTCTCTGAAACAACCAACACACTCAGTATTACCGCCTCTCTCTTTGTCACTGAAACAACCAACACAGTCAGTATTACCGCCTCTCTCTTGGTCTCTGAAAAAACCAACACACTCAGTATTACCGCCTCTCTCTTTGTCTCTGAAACAACCAACACACTCAGTATTACTGCATCTCCCTTTGTCACTGAAACAACCAACACAGTCAGTTTTACCGCCTCTCTCTTTGTCTCTGAAACCACCAACACACTCAGTATTACTGCATCTCCCTTTGTCACTGAAACAACCAACACACTCAGTATTACCGCCTCTCTCTTTTCTGGAAACAACCAACACACTCAGTATTACTGCATCTCCCTTTTGTCACTGAAACAACCAACACACTCGGTATTACCGCCTCTCTCTTTGTCTCTGAAACAACCAACACAGTCAGTATTACTGCATCTCCCTTTGTCACTGAAACAACCAACACAGTCAGTATTACCGCCTCTCTATTTGTCTCTGAAACAACCAACACACTCAGTATTACTGCATCTCCCTTTGTCAGTGAAACAACCAACACACTCAGTATTACCGCCTCTCTCTTTGTCTCTGAAACAACCAACACACTCAGTATTACTGCATCTCCCTTTGTCACTGAAACAACCAACACACTTATTATTACTTTCTCTCTCTTTGTCTCTGAAACAACCAACACAGTCAGTATTACCGCCTCTCTGTTTGTCTCTGAACCAACCAACACACTCAGTATTACCGCCGCTCTCTTTGTCTCTGAAACAACCAACACACTCAGTATTACCGCCTCTCTCTTTGTCTCTTAAACAACCAACACAGTCAGTATTACCGCCTCTCTCTTTGTCTCTGAAACAAGCAACACACTCAGTATTACCGCCGCTATCTTTGTCTCTTAATCAACCAACACATTCAGTATTACCGCCGCTTTCTTTGTCTCTGAAACAACCAACAAATTCAGTATTACCGCCTCTCTCCCTTTGTGTCTGAAACAACCAACAGATTCAGTATTACCCTCTCTCTCTTTGTCTCTGAAACAACCAACACACTCAGTATTTCCGCCGCTCTCTTTGTCTCTGAAACAACCAACACTTTCAGTATTACCGTCTCTCTTTGTCTCTGAAACAACCAACACACTCCGTATTACCGCCTCTCTCTTTGTCTCTGAAACAACCAACACACTCAGTATTACTGCATCTCCCTTTGTCACTGAAACAACCAACACAGTCAGTATTACCGCCTTCTTCTTTGTCTCTGAAACAACCAACACACTCAGTATTACTGCATCTCCCTTTGTCACTGAAACAACCAACACACTCAGTATTACCGCCCTCCCATTTGTCACTGAAACAACCAACACAGTCAGTATTACCGCCTCTCTCTTTGTCTCTGAAACAACCAACACACTCAGTATTACCGCCTCTCTCTTGGTCTCTGAAACAACCAACACACTCAGTATTACCGCCTCTCTCTTTGCCTCTGCAACAACCAACACGCTCAGTATTACTGCATCTCCCTTTGTCACTGAAACAACCAACACAGTCAGTATTAACGCCTCACTTTTTGTCTCTGAAACAACCAACACACTCAGTATTACTGCATCTCCCTTTGTCACTGAAACAACCAACACACTCAGTATTACCGCCTCTCTCTTTGTCTCTGAAACAACCAACACACTCTGTATTACGGCCGCTCTCTTTGTCTCTGAAACAACCAACACACTCACTATTACCGCCTCTCTCTTTGTCTCTGAAACAACCAACACAGTCAGTATTACTGCATCTCCCTTTGTCACTAAAACAACCAACACAGTCAGTATTACCGCCTCTCTCTTTGCCTCTGAAACAACCAACACACTCAGTGTTACTGCATCTCCCTTTGTCACTGAAACAACCAGTACACTCAGTATTACTGCATCCCTCTTTGTCACTGAAACAACCAACACACTCAGTATTACTGTCTCTCTCTTTGTCTCCGAAACAACCAACACAGTCAGTATTACCGCCTCTCTGTTTGTTTCTGAAACAACCAACACACTCAGTATTACCGCCGCTCTCTTTGTCTCTGAAACAACCAACACACTCAGTATTACTGTCTCTCTCTTTGTCTCTGAAACAACCAACACACTCAGTATTACCGCCTCTCTCTTTGTCTCTGAAACAACCAACACACTCAGTATTACCGCCGCTCTATTTGTCTCTGAAACAACCAACACACTCAGTATTACCGTCTTCCTCTTTGTCTCTGAAACAACCAACACAGTCAGTATTACCGCCTCTCTCTTTGTCTCTGAAACAACCAACACACTCAGTATTACGGTCGCTCTCTTTGTCTCTGAAACAACCAACACATTCAGTATTACCGCCTATCTCTTTGTCTCTGAAACAACCAACACACTCAGCATTACCACCTTCCCCTTTGTCACTGAAACAACCAACACAGTCAGTATTACCGCCTCTCTCTTTGTCTCTGAAACAACCAACACACTCAGTATAACCATCTCTCTCTTTGTCTCTGAAAAAACCAACACATTCAGTATTACCGTGTCTCCCTTTGTCTCTGAAACAACCAACACACTCAGTATAACCGTCTCTCTCTCTTTGTCTCTGAAACAACCAACACACTCAGTATTACCGTCTCTCCCTTTGTCTCTGAAACAACCAACACAGTAAGTATTACCGTCTCACTTTGTCTCTGAAACAACCAACACACTCAGTATTACCGTCTCTCCCTTTGTCAGTGAAACAACCAACACAGTCAGTATTACCGTCTCTCTCTTTGTCTCTGAAACAACCAACACATTCAGTATTACCGTCTCTCTTTGTCTGTGATACAACCAACACACTCAGTATTACCGTCTCTCTCTTTGTCTCTGAAACAACCAACACACTCAGTAATACCGTCTCTCTTTGTCTCTGAAACAACCAACACATTCAGTATTACCGTCTCCCTTTGTCTGTGATACAACCAACACACTCAGTAATACCGTCTTCTTTGTCTCTGAAACAACCAACACACTCAGTAATGCCGTCTCTCTTTGTCTCTGAAACAACCAACACATTCAGTATTACCGTCTCTCTTTGTCTCTGAAACAACCAACACATTCAGTATTCTCGTCTCTCTTTGTCTCTGAAACAACCAACACATTCAGTATTACCGCCTTTCTTTGTCTCTGAAACAACCAACACATTCAGTATTACCGCCTTTCTTTGTCTCTGAAACAACCAACACCTTCAGTATTACCGCCGCTCTCTTTGTCTCTGAAACAACCAACACACTCAGTATTACCGCCGCTATCTTTGTCTCTTAATCAACCAACACATTCAGTATTACCGCCGCCCTCTTTGTCTCTGAAACAACCAACAAATTCAGTATTACCGCCTCTCTCCCTTTGTGTCTGAAACAACCAACAGATTCAGTATTACCCTCTCTCTCTTTGTCTCTGAAACAACCAACACAGTCAGTATTACCGCCTCTCTCTTTGTCTCTGAAACAACCAACACACTCCGTATTACCGCCTCTCTCTTTGTCTCTGAAACAACCAACACACTCAGTATTACTGCATCTCCCTTTGTCACTGAAACATCCAACACAGTCAGTATTACCGCCTTCCTCTTTGTCTCTGAAACAACCAACACACTCAGTATTACTGCATCTCCCTTTGTCACATAAACAACCAACACACTCAGTATTACCGCCTTCCCCTTTGTCACTGAAACAACCAACACAGTCAGTATTACCGCCTCTCTCTTTGTCTCTAAAACAACCAACACACTCAGTATTACCACCTTCCCCTTTGTCACTGAAACAACCAACACAGTCAGTATTACCGCCTCTCTCTTTGTCTCTGAAACAACCAACACAGTCTGTATTACCGCCTTCCCCTTTGTCACTGAAACAACCAACACAGTCAGTATTACCGCCTTCCCCTTTGTCACTGAAACAACCAACACACTCAGTATTACCGTCTCTCTTTGTCTCTGAAACAACCACCAACACACTCAGTATTACCGCCTCTCTCTTTGTCTCTGAAACAACCAACACACTCAGTATTACCGCCTCTCTCTTTGTCACTGAAACAACCAACACAGTCAGTATTACCGCCTCTCTCTTGGTCTCTGAAAAAACCAACACACTCAGTATTACCGCCTCTCTCTTTGTCTCTGAAACAACCAACATCTTCAGTATTACTGCATCTCCCTTTGTCACTGAAACAACCAACACAGTCAGTTTTACCGCCTCTCTCTTTGTCTCTGAAACAACCAACACACTCAGTATTACTGCATCTCCCTTTGTCACTGAAACAACCAACACACTCAGTATTACCGCCTCTCTCTTTTCCTGAAACAACCAACACACTCAGTATTACTGCATCTCTCTTTTGTCACTGAAACAACCAACACACTCGGTATTACCGCCTCTCTTTGTCTCTGAAACAACCAACACACTCAGTATTACCGCCTCTCTCTTTGTCTCTGAAACAACCAACACAGTCAGTATTACTGCATCTCCCTTTGTCACTGAAACAACCAACACAGTCAGTATTACCGCCTCTCTCTTTGTCTCTGAAACAACCAACACACTCAGTATTACTGCATCTCCCTTTGTCAGTGAAACAACCAACACACTCAGTATTACCGCCTCTCTCTTTGTCTCTGAAACAACCAACACACTCAGTATTACTGCATCTCCCTTTGTCACTGAAACAACCAACACACTCATTATTACTGTCTCTCTCTTTGTCTCTGAAACAACCAACACAGTCAGTATTACCGCCTCTCTGTTTGTCTCTGAAACAACCAACACACTCAGTATTACCGCCTCTCTCTTTTTCTCTGAAACAACCAACACATTCAGTAATACCGTCTCTCTTTGTCTCTGAAACAACCAACACACTCAGTATTACCGCCTCTCTCTTTGTCTCTGAAACAACCAACACACTCAGTATTACCGCCTCTCTCTTTGTCTCTTAAACAACCAACACAGTCAGTATTACCGCCTCTCTCTTTGTCTCTGAAACAACCAACACACTCAGTATTACCGCCTTCCTCTTTTTCTCTGAAACAACCAACACACTCAGTATTACCGTCTCTCTCTTTGTCTCTGAAACAACCAACACACTCAGTATTACCGCCTCTCACTTTGTCTCTGAAACAACCAACACACTCAGTATTACCGTCTCTCTCTTTGTCTCTGAAACAACCAACACACTCAGTATTACCTCCTCTCTCTTTGTCTCTGAAACAACCAACACACTCAGTATTACCGCCTCTCTCTTTTTCTCTGAAACAACCAACACATTCAGTATTACCGTCTCTCTTTGTCTCTGAAACAACCAACACACTCAGTATTACCGCCTCTCTCTTTGTCTCTGAAACAACCAACACACTCAGTATTACGGCCGCTCTCTTTGTCTCTAAAACAACCAACACATTCAGTATTACGGCCGCAATCTTTGCCTCTGAAACAACCAACACAGTCAATATTACCGCCTCTCTCTTTGTCTCTGAAACAACCAACACACTCAGTATTACGGCCGCTCTCTTTGTCTGTGAAACAACCAACACATTCAGTATTACGGCCGCTCTCTTTGTCTCTGAAACAACCAACACATTCAGTATTACCGCCTCTTTCTTTGTCTGTGAAACAACCAACACACTCAGTATTACGGCCGCTCTCTTTGTCTGTGAAACAACCAACACATTCAGTATTACGGCCGCTCTCTTTGTCTCTGAAACAACCAACACATTCAGTATTACCGCCTCTTTCTTTGTCTGTGAAACAACCAACACATTCAGTATTACCGCCTTCCCCTTTGTCTCTGAAACAACCAACACATTCAGTATTACCGCCGCTCTCTTTGTCTCTGAAACAACCAACACACTCAGTATTACTGTCTCTCTCTTTGTCTCTGAAACAACCAACACACTCAGTATTACCGCCTCTCTCATTGTGTCTGAAACAACCAACACACTCAGTATTACCGCCGCTCTATTTGTCTCTGAAACAACCAACACACTCAGTATTACCGCCTCTCTCTTTGTCTCTGAAACAACCAACACACTCAGTATTACCGCCTTCCTCTTTGTCTCTGAAACAACCAACACAGTCAGTATTACCGCCTCTCTCTTTGTCTCTGAAACAACCAACACACTCAGTATTACGGTCGCTCTCTTTGTCTCTGAAACAACCAACACATTCAGTATTACCGCCGCTCTCTTTGTCTCTGAAACAACCAACACACTCAGTATTACCGCCGCTCTATTTGTCTCTGAAACAACCAACACACTCAGTATTACCGCCTCTCTCTTTGTCTCTGAAACAACCAACACACTCAGTATTACCGCCTTCCTCTTTGTCTCTGAAACAACCAACACAGTCAGTATTACCGCCTCTCTCTTTGTCTCTGAAACAACCAACACACTCAGTATTACGGTCGCTCTCTTTGTCTCTGAAACAACCAACACATTCAGTATTACCGCCGCTCTCTTTGTCCTTGAAACAACCAACACACTCAGCATTACCACCTTCCCCTTTGTCACTGAAAAAACCAACACAGTCAGTATTACCGCCTCTCTCTTTGTCTCTGAAACAACCAACACACTCAGTATAACCGTCTCTCTCTTTGTCTCTGAAAAAAACCAACACATTCAGTATTACCGTCTCTCCCTTTGTCTCTGAAACAACCAACACACTCAGTATAACCGTCTCTCTCTCTTTGTCTCTGAAACAACCAACACACTCAGTATTACCGTCTCTCCCTTTGTTTCTGAAACAACCAACACAGTCAGTATTACCGTCTCACTTTGTCTCTGAAACAACCAACACACTCAGTATTACCGTCTCTCCCTTTGTCAGTGAAACAACCAACACAGTCAGTATTACCGTCTCTCTCTTTGTCTCTGAAACAACCAACACATTCAGTATTACCGTCTCTCTTTGTCTGTGATACAACCAACACACT
This sequence comes from Hymenopus coronatus, assembly GCA_030762935.1. Lineage (NCBI taxonomy): Eukaryota > Metazoa > Arthropoda > Insecta > Mantodea > Hymenopodidae > Hymenopus > Hymenopus coronatus. Next base: position 5,616,253 of record CM060886.1, on the reverse strand, counting down.
CAGTATTACCGTCTCTCTCTTTGTCTCTGAAACAACCAACACACTCAGTAATACCGTCTCTCTTTGTCTCTGAAACAACCAACACATTCAGTATTACCGTCTCTCTTTGTCTGTGATACAACCAACACACTCAGTAATACCGTCTCTCTTTGTCTCTGAAACAACCAACACACTCAGTAATACCGTCTCTCTTTGTCTCTGAAACAACCAACACATTCAGTATTACCGTCTCACTTTGTCTCTGAAACAACCAACACATTCAGTATTCTCGTCTCTCTTTGTCTCTGAAACAACCAACACATTCAGTATTACCGCCTTTCTTTGTCTCTGAAACAACCAACACATTCAGTATTACCGCCTTTCTTTGTCTCTGAAACAACCAACACCTTCAGTATTACCGCCGCTCTCTTTGTCTCTGAAACAACCAACACACTCAGTATTACTGTCTCTCTCTTTGTCTCTGAAACAACCAACACACTCAGTATTACCGCCTCTCTCTTTGTCTCTGAAACAACCAACACACTCAGTATTACCGTCTCTCTTTGTCTCTGAAACAACCAACACATTCAGTATTACCGCCTCTCTCTTTGTCTCTGAAACAACCAACACAGTCAGTATTACCGCCTCTCTCTTTGTCTCTGAAACAACCAACAGACTCCGTATTACCGCCTCTCTCTTTGTCTCTGAAACAACCAACACACTCAGTATTACTGCATCTCCCTTTGTCACTGAAACATCCAACACAGTCAGTATTACCGCCTTCCTCTTTGTCTCTGAAACAACCAACACAGTCAGTATTACTGCATCTCCCTTTGTCACAGAAACAACCAACACACTCAGTATTACCGCCTTCCCCTTTGTCACTGAAACAACCAACACAGTCAGTATTACCGCCTCTCTCTTTGTCTCTAAAACAACCAACACACTCAGTATTACCACCTTCCCCTTTGTCACTGAAACAACCAACACAGTCAGTATTACCGCCTCTCTCTTTGTCTCTGAAACAATCAACACAGTCAGTATTACCGCCTTCCCCTTTGTCACTGAAACAACCAACACAGTCAGTATTACCGCCTTCCCCTTTGTCACTGAAACAACCAACACACTCAGTATTACCGTCTCTCTTTGTCTCTGAAACAACCAACACACTCAGTATTACCGCCTCTCTCTTTGTCTCTGAAACAACCACCACACACAGTATTACCGCCTCTCTCTTTGTCACTGAAACAACCAACACAGTCAGTATTACCGCCTCTCTCTTGGTCTCTGAAAAAACCAACACACTCAGTATTACCGCCTCTCTCTTTGTCTCTGAAACAACCAACACATTCAGTATTACTGCATCTCCCTTTGTCACTGAAACAACCAACACAGTCAGTTTTACCGCCTCTCTCTTTGTCTCTGAAACAACCAACACACTCAGTATTACTGCATCTCCCTTTGTCACTGAAACAACCAACACACTCAGTATTACCGCCACTCTCTTTTCTTGAAACAACCAACACACTCAGTATTACTGCATCTCTCTTTTGTCACTGAAACAACCAACACACTCGGTATTACCGCCTCTCTCTTTGTCTCTGAAACAACCAACACACTCAGTATTACCGCCTCTCTCTTTGTCTCTGAAACAACCAACACAGTCAGTATTACTGCATCTCCCTTTGTCACTGAAACAACCAACACAGTCAGTATTACCGCCTCTCTCTTTGTCTCTGAAACAACCAACACACTCAGTATTACTGCATCTCCCTTTGTCAGTGAAACAACCAACACACTCAGTATTACCGCCTCTCTCTTTGTCTCTGAAACAACCAACACACTCAGTATTACTGCATCTCCCTTTGTCACTGAAACAACCAACACACTCATTATTACTGTCTCTCTCTTTGTCTCTGAAACAACCAACACAGTCAGTATTACCGCCTCTCTGTTTGTCTCTGAAACAACCAACACACTCAGTATTACCGCCGCTCTCTTTGTCTCTGAAACAACCAACACACTCAGTATTACCGCCTCTCTCTTTGTCTCTTAAACAACCAACACAGTCAGTATTACCGCCTCTCTCTTTGTCTCTGAAACAACCAACACACTCAGTATTACCGCCTTCCTCTTTTTCTCTGAAACAACCAACACATTCAGTATTACCGTCTCTCTCTTTGTCTCTGAAATCCCCAACACACTCAGTATTACCGCCTCTCACTTTGTCTCTGAAACAACCAACACACTCAGTATTACCGTCTCTCTCTTTGTCTCTGAAACAACCAACACACTCAGTATTACCTCCTCTCTCTTTGTCTCTGAAACAACCAACACACTCAGTATTACCGCCTCTCTCTTTTTCTCTGAAACAACCAACACATTCAGTATTACCGTCTCTCTTTGTCTCTGAAACAACCAACACACTCAGTATTACCGCCTCTCTCTTTGTCTCTGAAACAACCAACACACTCAGTATTACGGCCGCTTTCTTTGTCTCTAAAACAACTAACACATTCAGTATTACGGCCACAATCTTTGCCTCTGAAACAACCAACACAGTCATTATTACCGCCTCTCTCTTTGTCTCTGAAACAACCAACACACTCAGTATTACGGCCGATCTCTTTGTCTGTGAAACAACCAACACATTCAGTATTACGGCCGCTCTCTTTGTCTCTGAAACTACCAACACATTCAGTATTACGGCCGCTCTCTTTGTCTCTGAAACAACCAATACATTCAGTATTACGGACGCTCTGTTTGTCTCTGAAACAACCAACTCAGTCAGTATTACCGCCTCTCTCTTTGTCTCTGAAACAACCAACACATTCAGTATTACGGCCGCTCTCTTTGTGTCTGAAACAACCAACACATTCAGTATTACCGTCTCTCTTTGTCTGTGAAACAACCAACACATTTAGTATTACCGTCTCTCTCTTTGTCTCTGAAACAACCAACACAGTCAGTATTACCGTCGCTCTCTTTGTCTCTGAAACAACCAACACATTCAGTATTACCGCCGCTCTCTTTGTCTCTGAAACAACCAACACAGTCAGTATTACCGCCTCTCTCTTTGTCTCTGAGACAACCAACACAGTCAGTATTACCGTCTCTCTTTGTCTCTGAAACAACCAACACATTCAGTATTACCGCCTTCCCCTTTGTCACTGAAACAACCAACACAGTCAATATTACCGCCTTCCCCTTTGTCACTGAAACAACCAACACACTCAGTATTACCGTCTCTCTTTGTCTCTGAAACAACCAACACACTCAGTATTACCGCCTCTCCCTTTGTCTCTGAAAAAACCAACACACTCAGTATTACCGCCTCTCTCTTTGTCACTGAAACAACCAACACAGTCAGTATTACCGCCTCTCTCTTGGTCTCTGAAAAAACCAACACACTCAGTATTACCGCCTCTCTCTTTGTCTCTGAAACAACCAACACACTCAGTATTACTGCATCTCCCTTTGTCACTGAAACAACCAACACAGTCAGTTTTACCGCCTCTCTCTTTGTCTCTGAAACAACCAACACACTCAGTATTACTGCATCTCCCTTTGTCACTGAAACAACCAACACACTCAGTATTACCGCCTCTCTCTTTTCTTGAAACAACCAACACACTCAGTATTACTGCATCTCTCTTTGTCACTGAAACAACCAACACACTCGGTATTACCGCCTCTCTCTTTGTCTCTGAAACAACCAACACACTCAGTATTACCGCCTCTCTCTTTGTCTCTGAAACAACCAACACAGTCAGTATTACTGCATCTCCATTTGTCACTGAAACAACCAACACAGTCAGTATTACCGCCTCTCTCTTTGTCTCTGAAACAACCAACACACTCAGTATTACTGCATCTCCCTTTGTCAGTGAAACAACCAACACACTCAGTATTACCGCCTCTCTCTTTGTCTCTGAAACAACCAACACACTCAGTATTACTGCATCTCCCTTTGTCACTGAAACAACCAACACACTCATTATTACTGTCGCTCTCTTTGTCTCTGAAACAACCAACACAGTCAGTATTACCGCCTCTCTGTTTGTCTCTGAAACAACCAACACACTCAGTATTACCGCCGCTCTCTTTGTCTCTGTAACAACCAACACACTCAGTATTACCGCCTCTCTCTTTGTCTCTTAAACAACCAACACAGTCAGTATTACCGCCTCTCTCTTTGTCTCTGAAACAACCAACACACTCAGTATTACCGCCTTCCTCTTTTTCTCTGAAACAACCAACACATTCAGTATTACCGTCTCTCTCTTTGTCTCTGAAACAACCAACACACTCAGTATTACCGCCTCTCTCTTTGTCTCTGAAACAACCAACACACTCAGTATTACCGTCTCTCTCTTTGTCTCTGAAACAACCAACACACTCAGTATTACCTCCTCTCTCTTTGTCTCTGAAACAACCAACACACTCAGTATTACCGCCTCTCTCTTTTTCTCTGAAACAACCAACACATTCAGTATTACCGTCTCTCTTTGTCTCTGAAACAACCAACACACTCAGTATTACCGCCTCTCTCTTTGTCTCTGAAACAACCAACACACTCAGTATTACGGCCGCTCTCTTTGTCTCTGAAAGAACCAACACATTCAGTATTACGGCCGCTCTCTTTGCCTCTGAAACAACCAACACAGTCAGTATTACCGCCTCTCTCTTTGTCTCTGAAACAACCAACACACTCAGTATTACGGCCGCTCTCTTTGTCTGTGAAACAACCAACACATTCAGTATTACGGCCGCTCTCTTTGTCTCTGAAACAACCAACACATTCAGTATTACCGCCTCTCTCTTTGTCTGTTAAACAACCAACACATTCAGTATTACGGCCGCTCTCTTTGTCTCTGAAACAACCAATACATTCAGTATTACGGCCGATCTCTTTGTCTCTGAAACAACCAACACAGTCAGTATTACCGCCTCTCTCTTTGTCTCTGAAACAACCAACACATTCAGTATTACGGCCGCTCTCTTTGTCTCTGAAACAACCAACACATTCAGTATTACCGTCTCTCTTTGTCTGTGAAACAACCAACACATTCAGTATTTCCGTCTCTCTCTTTGTCTCTGAAACAACCAACACAGTCAGTATTACCGCCGCTCTCTTTGTCTCTGAAACAACAAACACATTCAGTATTACCGCCGCTCTCTTTGTCTCTGAAACAACCAACACAGTCAGTATTACCGCCCCTCTCTTTGTCTCTGAAACAACCAACACAGTCAGTATTACCGTCTCTCTTTGTCTCTGAAACAACCAACACATTCAGTATTACGGCCGCTCTCTTTGTCTCTGAAACAACCAACACATTCAGTATTACCGCCGCTCTCTTTGGCTCTGAAACAACCAACACATTCAGTATTACCGTCTCTCTTTGTCTCTGAAACAACCAACACATTCAGTATTACCGTCTCTCTTTGTCTCTGAAACAACCAACACACTCAATATTACCGTCTCTCTTTGTCTCTTAAACAACCAACACATTCAGTATTACCGCCTTCCTGTTTGTCTCTGAAACAACCAACACAGTCAGTATTACCGCCTCTCTCTTTGTCTCTGAAACAACCAACACACTCAGTTATACCGCCTTCCCGTTTGTGTCTGAAACAACCAACACAGTCAGTATTACCTCCTCTCTCTTTGTCTCTGAAACAACCAACACACTCAGTGTTACCGCCGGTCTCTTTGTCTCTGAAACAACAAACACAGTCAGTATTACCGCCGCTCTCTTTGTCTCTGAAACAACCAACACACTCAGTATTACCGCCGCTCTCTTTGTCTCTGAAACAACCAACACACTCAGTATTACCGCCTCTCTCTTTGTCTCTAAAACAACCAACACAGTCAGTATTACCGTCTCTCTCTTTGTCTCTGAAACAACCAACACATACAGTATTACCGCCTCTCTCTTTGTCTCTGAAGCAACCAACACACTCAGTATTACCGCCGCTATCTTTGTCTCTGAAACAACCAACACACTCAGTATTACCGCCTCTCTTTGTCACTGAAACAACCAACACACTCAGTATTACCGCCTCTCTGTTTGTCTCTGAAACAACCAACACACTCAGTATTACCGTCTCTCTTTGTCTCTGAAACAACCAACACATTCAATTTTGAAGCTCTCTTTAATTTTATATATACTCTTCTAAAAGATAACAGCACTTTTTTTTAATCATTACACAAATATGAGCTCCGGACATCGAGCACGACAGCGATGAATAGATGGCAACCAAAACATGGAAGTGAAATATAACGAGGTATATAAAAACCTTTAAGGAGCGCAAAACAACTTCGAAGCGAGGGATAGCTGCGCTGCTCATTTTCTATATTCTCTACACAATCCTTAAGATATTATGACATAACTAGTCCTACTACAAAATGGAACTGATTGCAGCTATTCCATATTCAAGGTAATTATCTAGCTTTGTCAAGTATCGTGTATAAAAGATTTATATATTGTGTGGGACATTAAACTGTAAAGTTATAGGAAACATTAATAAGCCATGTGTTTTGATTCTGATTAAAGGTCCGGAACATTTAGATGTGTTCCGTTCACATAACTTTCCCTACATCTCTGTAACAATCTATTGTTAAAAAGCTTATGCTTCTAATTATTTCATGCTAATCGACAAAAAATTAGCAGAAATAGTTTTATTACTTGCTTCCTTGTAAGTAGAAACGAAATCCACAGTTTAAAGTGATAGTCGAAAGGTGATTGCTGTGTGACTGAAGTTCCTTTGTTTGTATGGACAAGAGTTGACAAATTCCTGTATGAGAAAGGTATGTTTTTAAAAGCTGAAACAAAAAACAAGGAGTATCTAAAAAACGATCAACTCCACGAAAAAAATGTATAGAACATAAACTGTGTATTTTAACGTGCTCTACATTTTTTGTGGAGTAAGTTTTTGTCCATCTCTTACGGTTTACCAGTTATGCAAAACTCCGTAAAATTGATCCAGAATAAAGTAGTCTTCAGAGGCTATTCCCAGAAAATTCAAGATATACATCTTATTTGCCCGATAAATATCTTTAATATACGATATTTTAATTAAAATCGTTAGAGCCATTTTTAAGAAAATAACAATTTCCGAAAAAAAGTTGCATGTAAAGAGTAGTTTGGGGTGTGGTGATTTTCTTGAAAATTTTGGTGTCGCATCCTTGGAAGATACCAAACTTAAATACCAAGTTTGGTATTCAACGGTCTACTCGTTTTTGAGCTATGCTGTCCAAGGCACACACACACTCGCACCTTTTTCTGAAAATTCTTTTCTTGGATTCAGGGCGACCCAAAACATGTATTTCCGGTGAAATCTCGGTATCAACATTTTGGGTGGAATGCAATAACTTCTCTATACACTATGTACATAGAACTTGTAGAGAAAATAAAAAGGAATTCAGCGCAGTGTTTCGTGTATACTGCTTTAACTTGTATATTAATATTACGTCATCTCCACCGCAAAGCAATTATGTTTTGCTACATATTAATGTTTTGGGTTGAATTCAAATCGGCCTTATGACTTCAACAATAACGAAGGGAATTTGGACATAACAGTGGCCAAATTTATCCTGTTTTACATGTTCAGATATCCGTCCGTGCGTTAAAAGAGTTGCACAACTCAGCGGGGTTATTTCAAGTTAAAACCCACCAGTGGAGAACTGGAGAGAGCGACCTCCACTTTACCCATTTTGCCTATCAGCAGAGACTGTGACTGGGACGGGGTCACAAAGAGGGGTTAAACAAAGGCGAATTCCCCTTTCGGCGATTTTAACTTGAGCTCAGCAACTATTTTACCGCACAGTGTGAGATCTGCACACGTCAAATACGGGGCGGTTGAGCCACCTGGGATATTTAGGTTATAGGGATTTAGTAATTACCTCTCTCATCCTGTGTTGCATTCCATCTTACTAGCAACTAACTAGGATAGAGGTTGTGTTGTTATAGGCGCCGGGTTGTGCGCCAAGTAGGTGTCGTTTGGCGTCGGCGTGGGTGTCAGGTATGCGTCGTCCCCCACTGTGTGTATGTGTATATACTCCCCTACCAATCACTCCACGCTCCTGTTTGTAGCGACGTCTGCTATAGTGCTGCCTCAGCTTTGCTCAATCTCGCTGACGTCTGCCGGCGAACATGAAAATGGACTCACCCGGACTGGAGTGACAATAGGGGTAGTTAGGAGTTATACGTCTAAATATTACAACACAACTTAATATCTGACTTTATTCGTCACTAGAGCCGTTTTAACTATTCCGACAAGCACTTTGCCTCACATACTAAATTACTCTATGTACTATCACTTCCTGCAACTTTATATCTTTGACGCCTGAACTTTACTTTGTATATTCAACAAGTTAGCATCACGTTGTGCGCCTAGCAACTGAGTATTGTCGCAACCGACCTTCACATTGTGTTGCAACCGAACTTGACATTGAGTGTCCAACTGTCTTCAAGCTGTTATTTATATAGCAAAATATAGTGTTATGGCTGCTTCATTCCATTGGTCAGAAAGACCGCGAACTTGGCGTCTATCCGTCCCATAATGCATTATAAATCCCACGTGACTACCTCAATACAATGAAGAAAAACTCACTTGTTAAACATTAATGGCTTCCCCCAAATCGCTTTCATTTGTTACTCTGTTGCCCGCACATGCATAAAGGACTACGTGACTTATACCAGCTTTCTCCCTCACAAAAGAATCTCCCTTTATACAGCGACCTAGTTTCGTAAACATCCTAATCTGTGCTTGCTTCAAGCTAGCTTTCTACGCATATTGAGAAATGTTTAATTTGTATATTAAATAATAATCAATAATTAATAATAATGATGGTAATAATAAGGACGAGGCCAACTAACGGTCTCAAGGTGCAATCTATAATACCAAAACTCTGGTTCATAAAAATGTCAACCAGAACCCACTAAAGGCTTATTGGTGTTTGCCTATCACTTGCTACAGTAAACAATGCACGAGCCGGAACGGCAATTTTGTCTTTGGAAATTATATTTGCAACGTCAACTTGTACTTTTTCTATTACATTCTATTGAAAGCAGAGGAAGAAAAGTATACAATCCTAAATTTAATCGTGATTTACTGTTTTGAGATTCCCTGAATCTAAAAAAAGCACTTTCAGAAAAAAAACCCGTCTAGTTTTTACCTGTCTTCTGTGCCTAGATATGTGTATGTGTGTGTTTTTGTGTGTCTATGAACAGCGTAACTGAATAACAATCTTCAAATATGGGACAAGAAGATTCCCTTGCTCAACTTCCCTTTGAATGGAAACTCTCTAATTTATTATTTAAAAAAGGCTCTAAAATGTTTAATTAAAATGTCATACATTGGAGATATTTACTCCCCAAATGAAATGTATACAAAAAATGCTCTGGGAATAGCCTATGAAGTCCAGTACTCTTTTTTTGTGGCTTAACGTCCTTTAACCTGGTTGGTCATATCGGTTGACCAGTACTCTTATTTAAATGGTAAACATAAAACGAAAAACGAAGACATAATGAACAAAAAAAGTAGATCTCTAACAGACCAGTTAAGCTAAATGATTTTAGGCCGTGCCAAATTTCAGATACTTCATATAAATAGTTGGAATTGTTCCATACATTATCATTCTTTTAAAATTGTATGGATATTCATTTGTTTGTTTCAATTGCGTGAAAGCACTGTATATTTTTAAGGGTTAGTGTACAAACACACACTATATATAGTCCACTGTTTTAACATGTTTGACTATTGCTATTCTTCCTGTATCTATAATAAGATATTTGTTTGTTTCAATTGCGTGAAAGCACTATATATTTTTAAGGGTTAGTGCACACACACACACACACTATATATAGTCCACTGTTTTAACATGTTTGACTATTGCTATTCTTCCTGTATCTATAATAAGATATTTGTTTGCTTCAATTGCGTGAAAGCACTATATATTTTTAAGGGTTAGTGTACACATACACACTATGTATAGTCCACTGTTTTAACATGTTTGACTATTGCTATTCTTCCTGTATCTATAATAAGATATTTTTAAGGGTTAGTGTACACACACACACACTATGTATAGTCCACTGTTTTACTGTTGCTATTCTTCCTGTATCTATAATAAGATATTTTTAAGGGTTAGTGTACACACACACTATGTATAGTCCACTGTTTTAACATGTTTGACTATTGCTATTCATTTGTTTGTTTCAATTGCGTGAAAGCACTATATATTTTTAAGGGTTAGTGTACACCTACACACACACACACACACACTATGTATAGTCCACTGTTTTAACATGTTTGACTGTTGCTATTCATTTGTTTGTTTCAATTGCGTGAAAGCACTATATATTTTTAAGGGTTAGTGTACACACACACACACACACACTATATATATATAGTCCACTGTTTTAACATGTTTGCCTGTTGCTATTCATTTGTTTGTTCCAATTGCGTGAAAGCACTATATATTTATAAGGGTTAGTGTACACACACACACACACTATATATAGTCCACTGTTTTAACATGTTTGCCTGTTGCTATTCATTTGTTTGTTTCAATTGCGTGAAAGCACTATATATTTTTAAGGGTTAGTGTACACACACACACTATATATAGTCCACTGTTTTAACATGTTTGCCTGTTGCTATTCATTTGTTTGTTTCAATTGCGTGAAAGCACATTATATTTTTAAGGGTTAGTGTACACACACACACTATATATAGTCCACTGTTTTAACATATTTGACTATTGCTATTCTTCCTGTATCTATAATAAGATATTTGTTTGTTTCAATTGCGTGAAAGCACTATATATTTTTAAGGGTTAGTGTACACACACACACACTATATATAGTCCACTGTTTTAACATGTTTGACTATTGCTATTCTTCCTGTATCTATAATAAGATATTTTTAAGGGTTAATGTACACACACAGACACTATATATAGTCCACTGTTTGACTGTTGCTATTCATTTGTTTGTTTCATTTGCGTGAAAGCACTATATATTTTTAAGGGTTAGTGTACACACACACACACACTATATATACTCCACTGGTTTAACATGTTTGACTGTTGCTATTCTTCCTGTATCTATAATAAGATATTTTTAAGGGTTAGTGTACACACACACACACTATGTATAGTCCACTGTTTGACTGTTGCTATTCTTCCTGTATCTATAATAAGATATTTTTAAGGGTTAGTGTACACACACACACACTATGTATAGTCCACTGTTTGACTGTTGCTATTCTTCCTGTATCTATAATAAGATATTTTTAAGGGTTAGTGTACACACACACACACACACACTATGTATAGTCCACTGTTTGACTGTTGCTATTCTTCCTGTATCTATAATAAGATATTTTTAAGGGTTAGTGTACACACACACACACTATGTATAGTCCACTGTTTGACTGTTGCTATTCTTCCTGTATCTATAATAAGATATTTTTAAGGGTTAGTGTACACACACACACACTATGTATAGTCCACTGTTTGACTGTTGCTATTCTTCCTGTATCTATAATAAGATATTTTTAAGGGTTAGTGTACACACACACACACTATGTATAGTCCACTGTTTGACTGTTGCTATTCTTCCTGTATCTATAATAAGATATTTTTAAGGGTTAGTGTACACACAAACATTATGCATAGTCTACTGTTTCACTGTTGCTATTCTTCCTGTATCTATAATAAGATATTTTTAAGGGTTAGTGTACACACACACACACACACACTATGTATAGTCCACTGTTTGACTGTTGCTATTCTTCCTGTATCTATAATAAGATATATATATAAGGGTTAGTATACACACACACACACACACACACACATTATGTATAGTCCACTGTTTGACTGTTGCTATTCTTCCTGTATCTATAATAAGATATATATATATATATAAGGGTTAGTATACACACACACACTATGTATAGTCCACTGTTTGACTGTTGCTATTCTTCCTGTATCTATAATAAGATATTTTTAAGGGTTAGTGCACACACACACACTATGTATAGTCCACTGTTTGACTGTTGCTATTCTTCCTGTATCTATAATAAGATATTTTTAAGGGTTAGTGTACACACACACACACACTATGTATAGTCCACTGTTTTAACATGTTGCTATTCTTCCTGTATCTATAATAAGATATTTTTAAGGGTTAGTGTACACACACACACTATGTATTGTCCACTGTTTGACTGTTGCTATTCTTCCTGTATCTATAATAAGATATTTTTAAGGGTTAGTGTACACACACACACACACACACTCACTATGTATAGTCCACTGTTTGACTGTTGCTATTCTTCCTGTATCTATAATAAGATATTTTTAAGGGTTAGTGTACACACACACACTATGTATAGTCCACTGTTTTAACATGTTGCTATTCTTCCTTTATCTATAATAAGATATTTTTAAGGGTTAGTGTACACACACACTATGTATAGTCCACTGTTTGACTGTTGCTATTCTTCCTGTATCTATAATAAGATATTTTTAAGGGTTAGTGTACACACACACACACTATGTATAGTCCACTGTTTTAACATGTTGCTATTCTTCCTGTATCTATAATAAGATATTTTTAAGGGTTAGTGTACACACACACACACACTATGTATAGTCCACTGTTTTAACATGTTGCTATTCTTCCTTTATCTATAATAAGATATTTTTAAGGGTTAGTGTACACACACACTATGTATAGTCCACTGTTTGACTGTTGCTATTCTTCCTGTATCTATAATAAGATATTTTTAAGGGTTAGTGTACACACACACACACACACACACACACACACACTATGTATAGTCCACTGTTTTAACATGTTGCTATTCTTCCTGTATCTATAATAAGATATTTTTAAGGGTTAGTGTTCACACACACACTATGTATAGTCCACTGTTTTAACACGTTGCTATTCTTCCTGTATCTATAATAAGATATTTTTAAGGGTTAGTGTGCACACACACTATGTATAGTCCACTGTTTGACTGTTGCTATTCTTCCTGTATCTATAATAAGATATTTTTAAGGGTTAGTGCACACACACACACACACACTATGTATAGTCCAGTGTTTTAACATGTTGGTATTCTTCCTGTATCTATAATAAGATATTTTTAAGGGTTAGTGCACACACACACACACACACTATGTATAGTCCACTGTTTGAGTTTTGCTGTTCTTCCTGTATCTATAATAAGATGTTTTTAAGGGTTAGTGTACACACACACTATGTATAGTCCACTGTTTTAACATGTTGCTATTCTTCCTGTATCTATAATAAGATATTTTTAAGGGTTAGTGTACACACACACACACACACTATGTATAGTCCACTGTTTGAGTTTTGCTGTTCTTCCTGTATCTATAATAAGATATTTTTAAGGGTTAGTGTACACACACACACACTATGTATAGTCCACTGTTTGAGTTTTGCTGTTCTTCCTGTATCTATAATAAGATGTTTCTGTAAAGACATTTCTGAATCAAAATGAAGCAGGAAAAATTAACTTTCGTAGGAGCAATTTTAGTTGAACATTTGTGCACAATAAATGATAGAGGGTACAAAAAGCCATATGAATGTAACAAACCCGGTGCTTTTGCTAAAGGCCTCGGAAGCCGCTTACAAAATGATAATATGGTATGTGATATTATGTTAATGATCAAACATATTAATGAAAATAATATACAGGGTTACTACAAAAGAAATAGACAACTTTAACTGCCTGTAAAACAAAAACTATTAGAGGTAGCAACCTAATTATTTTGGAGGTAGGTTGAGAAACTGTCAGAGTTTCATTTGCTACTATTGGTAACGCTGTAGTGTTTTGTTTGTTGTTGCAGAAGCTGAAATGGCGGAAAATCCTGTGGAAAAGGCATATTGCGTGTTGGAATTTGCTAGAACGCAATCAGCAACTGTTGTCCAACGACATTTTAGAACACGTTACCACAAAACGCCACCGACTAGACAGTCAATCTACGACTGGTATAGAAAATTTGAGACAGCGGGATGTTTGTGCAAAGGGAAGAGCTCGGGAAGACCAAGAGTTTCGGAAGAAAACGCTGAACGAAATCGACATCTAGGGCAAGCATGCAATTACAAATTCCACAGCAAACTGTATGGAAAATCTTGCGGAAGCGACTGCACATGATGCCTTACAGATTACAGATGTTGCAGTTTCTGAGTGAAGAAGATAAGGTCATACGGCGTGACTTTTGCATCGACATGTTGCGACATGATGAAGACGATGCTGGTTTTTGTGAGCGCATCATTTCATTTTTGTGGTAACGTGTTCTAAAATGTCGTTGGACAACAGTTGCTGATTGCGTTCTAGCAAATTCCAACACGCAATATGCCTTTTCCACAGGATTTTCCGCCATTTCAGCTTCTGCAACAACAAACAAAACACTACAGCGTTACTAATAGAAACAAACAAAACTTTGAGAGTTTCTCAACATACCTCCAAAATAATTAGGTTGCTATCTCTAATACTTTTTGTTTTACAGGCAGTTGAAGTTGTCTATTTCTTTTGTAGTAACCCTGTATAAATAAGGATATTTCAAAAATGGTTTACAACACAAATAAACTATAGTTTTAAAATGTCTACATTATTTGTGTACTATGTTTGCGTCTATCGCTTAAGTGATACTGTCACACAAGATTATAATTATGTTAAGGACATGAGACTATCTGACTTCCGTGAGTGTACAACTGCGAAGAACGTTTGGTGAGTGTTGTTGAGTTTGGAGGGGTTTATAAAAGAAATGATAATCCTGAGTTTAAACATTATACTTGTGTGGGTAAGAATTAAGTCAATTTTAAGGAACGATAGATTGGAAGAATGCAAAATTGGACGAATTAAAACTGGCCAATTAGAGACGCGAGCTAGAAGAGCGCGATCAGGAAACCTCTAGAACTAAGGCCTATTAACCTCACGACTTCGGACAGAACTAGAATTAGAAGGTAAGAATACAGAGACATTAGATTTTGAAATGACGGGTTACGCTAACAGTGTTGAAAATGTACTAGAGGAGAACTTTTCAGAACCCCTAAAAACCAAGCCGAACATTTTAGTTTACTTGTCGAAATGCCTTCAGACCTAGCAAAGAATTACAGAATGTTAGAGAAGAGGATCCTGCAAGTGGATAAGAAATTTAAAAGACTTGTAAAAATGTACGCATAAATTAGCAATTATAGAAGACCGAATTAATCTACCAGAAAGAGTTGCTACAAGTGGATATCATAAAATCAGAAAACATCAGAGACTGCCACAAGCTCAGCAAAAGATAAGTTGTGGTGTCAAGTATCTTAAACAAGTATTCCATAGTGGCTCAGCAAAAGATAAGTTGTAGTGGCAGGCATCTTTAACAAGTATTCCATAGTGGCTCAGTAAAAGATAAGTTGTAGTGGCAGGCATCTTTAACAAGTATTCCATAGTGGCTCAGCAAAAGATAAGTTGTAGTGTCAAGTATCTTAAACAAGTATTCCATAGTGGCTCAGCAAAAGATAAGTTGTGGTGTCAAGTATCTTAAACAAGTATTCCATAGTGGCTCAGCAAAAGATAAGTTGTGGTGACAAGTATCTTAAACAAGTATTCCATAGTGGCTCAGCAAAAGATAAGTTGTGGTGTCAAGTATCTTAAACAAGTATTCCATAGTGGCTCAGCAAAAGATAAGTTGTGGTGACAAGTATCTTAAACAAGTATTCCATAGTGGCTCAGCAAAAGATAAGTTGTGGTGTCAAGTATCTTAAACAAGTATTCCATAGTGGCTCAGCAAAGGATAAGTTGTAGTGTCAAGTATCTTAAACAATTATTCCATAGTGGCTCAGCAAAGGATAAGTTGTGGTGACAAGCATCTTAAACAAGTATTCCATAGTGGCTCAGCAAAGGATAAGTTGTGGTGACAAGCATCTTAAACAAGTATTCCATAGTGGCAGAGCAAAAGATAAGTTGTGGTGTCAAGTATCTTAAACAAGTATTCCATAGTGGCTCAGCAAGGGATAAGTTGTAGTGACAAGCATCTTAAACAAGTATTCCATAGTGGCAGAGCAAAGGATAAGTTGTGGTGACAAGCATCTTAAACAAGTATTCCATAGTGGCTCAGCAAAGGATAAGTTGTGGTGACAAGCATCTTAAACAAGTATTCCATAGTGGCTCAGCAAAGGATAAGTTGTGGTGACAAGCATCTTAAACAAGTATTCCATAGTGGCTCAGCAAAGGATAAGTTGTAGTGACAAGCATCTTAAACAAGTATTCCATAGTGGCTCAGCAAAGGATAAGTTGTGGTGACAAGCATCTTAAACAAGTATTCCATAGTGGCAGAGCAAAAGATAAGTTGTGGTGTCAAGTATCTTAAACAAGTATTCCATAGTGGCAGAGCAAAAGATAAGTTGTGGTGTCAAGTATCTTAAACGTATTCCACAGCTAAATTCGTGCGAGCAGCAGACGCCAGAAATGGTGAGCAATTTGAGAGTGATATCGCTCACCTTTCATGTGCCTTATTCTTCAGCTTCAAACAATTTCATTGAACAGAAGTTGTGACGGTCATAGTTAATGTGGAGTTGGCAACGAGCTCTTTGTTGTTAGACATTAGAAGATGAGTTAGCTCATGTGCTGGAATTCAAAGCTGTTACGTCACATGTGAGCGCCTAGCTTAGCGGGCTGAAATATGAAGAGCATAAATTAGAGAGAATTTCCCTAAAATCCAGTAAAAATGGCCTATCTCAAAAAAAGAGATACTCTGTTGTAATTATGCTGAGTTCGGCCACATCAGGAAAACTATTAAGGACAGGTGCTAAGGGTTGAACAATGGGGAACGTTCCTACTTCTCCGAGAAGAGAATACATGAGTCAGTTGGAAAGCCTTTTTTGTCCACGGCACAGTAATTACTGAGGGTTTCACTTTGTTCCTAAACACTGGAATCACCACTACGATTGTGAAGAAGGCTACTGTGAAAGGAAACCTACCATCTACAACAGCGTTGAAAACTGCAACCGGTGAAATGAAGATTGACCTTGCCCTTAGGAACACGATAATAACATTTCGTGTAAGAGTGGTGGTATCACAGAAGACTTATTCTTGGAATGACTAAATAGATTTACTTCACATCCTAAACGAGGATGCTTGAAATGTTCCAACAGGAAACCATTGTTCGTGACGAGACAGTGCAGCCAAGTAGCTCTATAAGATACAGTGTTATCATTTGGTGACGTGGAGAGAAGACTGATGGGAATTATCGGGCCTGTGCGAGGAGGGGACGCCTATCGAGAACTACTGCTGAGAAGAACTGTTTCTATTGTTCAGGGTCCTATTCCAATCAGTCAAATGACTTTCCAGTATCCTTGAAGTGAGGCACGCAGGAAGCTTGATGTAACTCGATTTGTTTGGGAAAATCCCGAAGGAAGCCGAGAATATCCCTTTTAAATAATTGAAAATCTAAAATTTAATCAACCTAACCTGTTTCAAAATCAGAGAATCAAGTTTGTGGAATTGCTGTACACATAAAAGGATGTCTTCGCAAATGGGAGGTACCCACATGGTAGCACAAATGGGAGGTACCCACATGGTAGCACAAATGGGAGGTACCCACATGGTAGCACAAATGGGAGGTACCCACATGGTAGCACAAATGGGAGGTACCCACATGGTAGCACAAACGGGAGGTACCCACATGGTAGCACAAATGGGAGGTACCCACATGGTAGCACAAACGGGAGGTACCCACATGGTAGCACAAATGGGAGGTACCCACATGGTAGCACAAACGGGAGGTACCCACATGGTAGCACAAATGGGAGGTACCCACATGGTAGCACCAATCCAGTGAAATATAAAATAAACGCTGGAAATGCACTACCGATCAGACTACCGCATGGCGCCTGTGTTACGAACGGAGGAGGCTTAGTACATGATTTGTGACATACACAAAAAGGTGTCATCGAACTGCCCAATAGGCTCTGGACTTACCGGTGGTTTTAGCGAAGAAAAATAATAATTGGACCAGATTTTGGCAGACTACTGACGACTATTAAAGATGGTTTTGGATAGCGTTGAACGGCCACTTTTATTACTTATGCTACCGCAGGCGACTGATGATGGTCTGGACACATTATCCACATCTCAAGCGTTTTTGCACTCTAGATCCAAAAAGAGTGCATTGACAAGTAGGAATAGATCCCGAATATAGAGCAAAGACACACTTGTTAATTGGATAGCGTTGAACGGCCAATTTTATTACTTATGCTACCGCAGGCGACTTATCAAGGATTATCCAGGACTGATGATGGTCTGGACACATTATCCACATCTCAAGCGTTCTTGCACTTAGATCCAAAAAGAGTGCATTGACAAGTAGGAATAGATCCCGAATATAGAGCAAAGACACACTTGTTAATTGGAACGGGACTCTTTATGAGTATGCCTTTTGCGTTGTGCAACGCTCCGGCTCATTCGAGAGACGCCCATAGGCCACTAAATTGGGAAGTCCGCCTAAGAGGTTGGCCACTGACCTAATCGGATCTTTCCTTACACAGATTCTAGCAATACGTATATTTTTGTAGTTTCGAACTCGGATTACTTCTCCAAGGGAATGAAGCCCACACAATGCCAAAACAAGAAGCAATTAGTGGCGCCAATATTCTAGCGTAGGAACTGCTCTCATGTTTCAGTACTCCTTTAGAACTGTATTCTGAGCGAGTACGAACTTCGAGTCAACAATGTTTACCAAATTATAGGGACAGGGAAAACTAGGACACCGCTACACCCTCAGTCGGAAGGAGTTTCGAACAAATGAATAGAACCATTATAAAACATATTTCCAAAATGGAAGCACATATTCAACTTAACTGAAACGAACACCTTCCTTTATTTCTAATGGTCTTCCGCATGACACGACCAGGTAGACTCGGGTCTCGATTGTCTTTGTAAGGGAGTTGCTACCATTCGCAATGAACCCATGAGCTTAAATTTAGCTTACTTTTCTACATTTTGGTGTAAGGTGCACAAAATTGTTTATATTTTAGGATTACATTTTAATTCTGTTAAATGAGTAAATATAGATTATGGTCAATAATTCAGTAATTTACATTGTTTGTCCTATCACGATAATCCTTTTAAATCAGGCATTTAGGAAAGCTTTTATTCACTGGAATAAATTATAATTATTATAAGTAATTTTTTTAATTAGGTTGGTATAGGTAGGAGTGGAACTACTGTTTGGGAAATACTGTGTAAGAAAGTTGAAGGCGAAAGGATGCATGCCCTTGTGCGAAGAAATATACAGAAAATGCCGGCAGAAGAATGAAGCAGGCACATGATACACAGGATAAAGAAGGAGCATTCCAGACTTGCTGTGGTTCTGTAAACCGGGCCGAGTGGTTAGACCACTTGCCTCTGACCTAAACGGACTGGGTTCGATCCCAAGCGACCACATTTGGGATTTGTGGTGGTCAAAGCGACGCAGGAGAGGCTTTTCTCCCTGCTCTCCAGTTTTCCCCGCCATCGCATTCCACCGGTGCTCCATCTTCATTCCACGTATCATAAGTGTCATCGTCTGCGGTGCCAATTGTAGTAAAAGTGGGCATTAAACACTAAAATAAAAACAGCTTCAATAGACAACGGAAACAATTGTCACCTAAGTTTAAAAATCCTGGAAGTGACCTTACACAGTATTGAAACGAATAAGTGATGTTATTTATCTAATTCGTAAATTTCCCCGAGCGAAGCAGAAGTTATCGGCTGGCACGTTGTGATAGAACCATCCGGTGTGGAAGAATAAACATGTCCCGGGAGACAGTGCTCCGTGTTAAGGATATCAGAAGTTATCGGCTGGCACGTTGTGATAGAACCAATCCGGTGTGGAAGAATAAACAATGTCCCGGGAGACAGTGCTCCGTGTTAAGGATATCAGAGCGAAGCAGAAGTTATCGGCTGGCACGTTGTGATAGAACCAATCCGGTGTGGAAGAATAAACAATGTCCCGGGAGAGAGTGCTCCATGTTAAGGATATCAGAGCGAAGCAGAAGTTATCGGCTGGCACGTTGTGATAGAACCAATCCGGTGTGGAAGAATAAACATTGTCCCGGGAGAGAGTGCTCCATGTTAAGGATATCAGAGCGAAGAAGCAGTTATCGGCTGGCACGTTGTGATAGAACCAATCCGGTGAGGAAGAATAAACAATGTCCCGGGAGAGAGTGCTCCATGTTAAGGATATCAGAGCGAAGCAGAAGTTATCGACTGGCACGTTGTGATAGAACCAATCCGGTGTGGAAGAATAAACAATGTCCCGGGACACAGTGCTCCATGTTAAGGATATCAGAGCGAAGAAGCAGTTATCGACTGGCACGTTGTGATAGAACCAATCCGGTGTGGAAGAATAAACAATGTCCCGGGAGAGAGTGCTCCATGTTAAGGATATCAGAGTGAAGCAGAAGCTATCGGCTGGCACGTTGTGATAGAACCAATCCGGTGTGGAAGAATAAACAATGTCCCGGGAGAGAGTGCTCCATGTTAAGGATATCAGAGCGAAGCAGAAGTTATCGACTGGCACGTTGTGATAGAACCAATCCGGTGTGGAAGAATAAACAATGTCCCGGGACACAGTGCTCCATGTTAAGGATATCAGAGCGAAGAAGCAGTTATCGACTGGCACGTTGTGATAGAACCAATCCGGTGTGGAAGAATAAACAATGTCCCGGGAGAGAGTGCTCCATGTTAAGGATATCAGAGCGAAGAAGCAGTTATCGACTGGCACGTTGTGATAGAACCAATCCGGTGTGGAAGAATAAACAATGTCCCGGGAGAGAGTGCTCCATGTTAAGGATATCAGAGTGAAGCAGAAGTTATCGGCTGGCACGTTGTGATAGAACCAATCTGGTGTGGAAGAATAAACAATGTCCCGGGAGAGAGTGCTCCATGTTAAGGATATCAGAGTGAAGCAGAAGTTATCGGCTGGCACGTTGTGATAGAACCAATCCGGTGTGGAAGAATAAACAATGTCCCGGGAGAGAGTGCTCCATGTTAAGGATATCAGAGTGAAGCAGAAGTTATCGACTGGCACGTTGTGATAGAACCAATCCGGTGTGGAAGAATAAACAATATCCCGGGAGACAGCGCTCCATGTTAAGGATATCAGAGCGAAAAAGCAGTTATCGACTGGCACGTTGTGATAGAACCAATCCGGTGTGGAAGAATAAACAATGTCCCGGGAGAGAGTGCTCCATGTTAAGGATATCAGAGCGAAGAAGCAGTTATCGACTGGCACGTTGTGATAGAACCAATCCGGTGTGGAAGAATAAACAATGTCCCGGGAGAGAGTGCTCCATGTTAAGGATATCAGAGTGAAGCAGAAGTTATCGGCTGGCACGTTGTGATAGAACCAATCCGGTGTGGAAGAATAAACAATGTCCCGGGAGAGAGTGCTCCATGTTAAGGATATCAGAGTGAAGCAGAAGTTATCGGCTGGCACGTTGTGATAGAACCAATCCGGTGTGGAAGAATAAACAATGTCCCGGGAGAGAGTGCTCCATGTTAAGGATATCAGAGTGAAGCAGAAGTTATCGACTGGCACGTTGTGATAGAACCAATCCGGTGTGGAAGAATAAACAATATCCCGGGAGACAGCGCTCCATGTTAAGGATATCAGAGCGAAGAAGCAGTTATCGACTGGCACGTTGTGATAGAACCAATCCGGTGTGGAAGAATAAACAATGTTTCGGGAGACAGTGCTCCGTGTTAAGGATATTAGAGTGAAGCAGAAGTTATCGGCTGGCACGTTGTGATAGAACCAATCCGGTGTGGAAGAATAAACAATGTCCCGGGAGACAGCGCTCCATGTTAAGGATATCAGAGCGAAGAAGATTGACAACCGCATTGCTATCTGTCTCAGATAGCTTTTGTAATATCAGTTTAATAAAATCATAGAGCATTCTGCTCAATGAAGAGAAATCTGCAGACTAGTCCCGGAAAAATAAAGATAGGTACACCTTTAATTTTAAAGAGATTTATATTAAAATGAAAGGTGTATTTGTGTTATGGAACATTATTCAAATTCGATACAGCTATATTTAAGAAAATCGAAAATTTCGACAAATCTACCATAGTTTGGGATGGGGATTTTTTTGAAAATCTTTGAGTCGCATTATTTGGAAGAATATGAATATAGCTACCAAGTTTTGTTTTTAACTAATTTTTCATTTTTGAGTTATACTATTCCCAGTTACACATATATAAACAAACGATAATTTTCTGCAAATATTTTCTTGTATTTAGGCACTTCAAAACGTGAATTTCCGGTGATATACGCATATAAATAGAATGCTTCCCCTATTTACTAAACGAAGTATGTATATAAACATTGAAAACAGTGCTTTTAGAAAATATGAATTTTACGAATCACATTTAGTTTTACCCAGTTCTTATGTTGTGAAGAACTTGTCACTGTCATTCCTATCCCTCCCTCTCTCTCTCTCTCTCTCTCTCTCTCTCTCTCTCTCTCTATCCATCTTTCACATTCTGTATTGCGTGGCTCAACTGCCCCATCTTTGACGTGTTCAGGTATCCTTTCGTACATTAAAAGAGTTGCAGAAATCAACGGGGCTATTTCAAATTAAAACCCACCAGGAGAGAATTGGAGATAGCAACCTTCATTTTACAAAGTCTCAATTAACGCGAATCGCTTACCATCTTCGCTGGTAAGCAAGAAGGGTAAAAATAAATTTGTTCAGTCAGTTCCCCATTACCGGGTTAACTTGAGATAGAGTTCATCATGTGCAGTCACAAGATTTTCCATACAGTTTGCTGTGGAATTTGTAACTCTTAAATGCACTCGTCGCTTGTGGGCCAAGTGGTGTTTTTACGTCCCTCTGTATCGTGACTAATCTGGTGGCTCGGGGTGTGGTAAGCAGCCTTCCCCGGCTCTCTTCCTGTTTCATACCTCTTTCCTCGTCACGTGTTGCGCTAGGCAACTGTATCTCTGCTTCTATGCGTATCATGCAGATGGCACTTTCGACTCGTTCCACAAACGGGCAACTGTATCTCTTGGATAGGTAGAGTCAGACTGAAAAATTCAATACCATAACGGGGATTTGAACCACGGATCTGCCGATCTCTAGCCGGTTGCTCTGCAACTGAACCACCATGACAACATAGTATTGAATTTCTCAACTGACTCGCTTGTTGCCCGGTAAACCACCAGGTGATCTCAAAGTATTTTGAGATGACAACCCCAATGGCGACTTACAATGTTGTAAGTAGTTAAGTCCCAGGATTCATAGTATAGCCAACAATACCAATTCAATTCTATGCCGGCATTTGGCATGGTAGCTCAGTGGCAGAACAACCGGCTAGAGATCGGGAGATCCGTAGTTCAAATCCCGGCTATGGCGTTGAATTTTTCAGTCTGACTCTACCTATCCAACTCCTGTCCTACACTCGGCTAGAGACCGGGAGATCCGTGGTTCAAATCCCGGCTATGGCGTTGAAAATGTCAGTCTGACTCTACCTATCCAACTCCTGTCCTACACTCGGCTAGAGACTGGGAGATCCGTAGTTCAAATCCCGGCTATGGGATTGAATTTTTCAGTCTGACTCTACCTATCCAACTCCTGTCCTACACTCGGCTAGAGCCTGGGAGATGCGTAGTTCAAATCCCGGCTATGGCGTTGAATTTTTCAGTCTGACTCTACCTATCCAACTCCTGTCCTACACTCGGCTAGAGCCTGGGAGATGCGTAGTTCAAATCCCGGCTATGGGATTGAATTTTTCAGTCTGACTCTACCTATCCAACTCCTGTCCTACACTCGGCTAGAGCCTGGGAGATGCGTAGTTCAAATCCCGGCTATGGCGTTGAATTTTTCAGTCTGACTCTACCTATCCAACTCCTGTCCTACACTCGGCTTGTGTGAAAAAACAATTACACCAATTGTATCTCTGTTTCTAAAAATACAGCAGAGGCCATTAGGGTGCCGTCCAGTTCACTTGCTTTGATTATACGCAGAACATTCGGCAATACCAGCTACTTTGAATTTAACTTTTTGTAGTGTTATTGGTTTATTAAGGGCATATTATAAGATACATAGTAGGTTCAGAAGGTATTGTATTCCACCGCAAAAATTGGAGAACAAGATTTCACCTAAAGTACAATTTTGGAATCCCCTGATTCCAAATAAAGTAATTTTAGAAAAAAAAATCAGCGTGTGTGTGTCTGTGCGTAACACAACTCGAAAACCAAAAGTCAGTTAAATACCAAACTTAGTGTTTAAGTTTAGTATCTCCCAAGAATGTGACACGAAACATTTGCAGAAAACCCTTCACCCAAACTTAGTGTTTATGTTTAGTATCTCCCAAGAATGTGACACGAAACATTTGCAGAAAACCCTTCACCCAAACTTAGTGTTTAAGTTAAGTATCTCCCGAGAATGTCACACGAAACATTTGCAGAAAACCCTTCACCCAAACTAACCTTTACATGGAAAAAAAGACACACACACACGCCCACACGTACCCATACGGACCTTTTTCCAAAACTGCTTTTTTTGGATACAGGGGACCTTAAAACATATATTTCCGGTGAAATCTCGGTATCGAATTTTTTGGTGGAATGCAATACCTTCTCTATACACTATGTACATAGAGATACGTGTAAGGAAGTGAAAAGCCATGTGAATGAACACTTCAATATTTTTCAATATTTACATGCATTTAATGTGAAGCTTTGTTTCGTGGAGTTAATAACCCAATCCTAAGCAAGGGGTACGACGGGGTAAAATTAGTGGATTGGTGGACCTGGGGGATCTAGATCCTCAAATGCGGGCCTAAGTCATCCCGCTTGTCCCCAAGTTTGTTTCAAAAATTCTGTTGCACCCTCTGCGGAATAACATGCATCAGCGCCAATCATGGAGCTGTAAAATTAGGCAAAATGGAGAGTTAAAAGTCTGAAAATATTGGAAGGAGATTTTGACTTTTGAATAATTGTTAATGCAGGCGTTAGTAAAATGTTTGCGTTTTATATTGAAGAGCTTTATTCCGCTTCTAATCTGGCAATTTTCATTACAGTATAAACGCGAACCATCTACAAAATATTTTAATATTGAAGCCATGCGTGTTTATACCTCGGTACCAAATAAGATATCATTTTCACAAGCACCCACAAATGACGTGCATGAAAAACCTTGTTTAATAGCATTTCTCACGTTCTTCCGAGTGCTTTGTTATTGAAGGACTCATGAAATGCTGAAAACTTAAGGACGTACCCTCAGTAAATACTATTTCTGAGTTTTAACACGATTCCTGAAGTCAACACTTGTGGTAACTGTGAATAAATATTTTGTGCAAATAACACTCCGCATATCCTCTACTCCAGTTTTAGTGGCACCAATTATACTTACATTATTCTAGTTAACACTTCTGGTTTCTGGAGAAAATATTTTATGCGGTACACCATTAGGGTCACAACAAAATAAATAAATCTTCTACTCCAATTATATTCTGCCCGAGCCTTTCTACTTTTTCAGCAATTGATTTTGATAGCTTAGTTTTCCTTTGCCTTATATTTATAACAGGAGTGGCACTAAATTTTAATACAGAAGGGAGAATTGTCATTACTACTTAGGGACAAAAATACAAAAAAAATATTATGTGCTCCATTCACATGACTTTCTCTGCATCTCTGCTAAAATATTATTAAAAAGCTTATGCTTCTATTTACATCATGCAATCGAAAAAAAAAATTAGCAGAAATAGTCTTATTACTTGCCTCCTTGTAAGTAGAAGCGAAATAAGGGAGTAGCATAGGTTAAAGTGATAGTCTAAGGCTGATTGCTATGTGGCTGAAGTTCCTTTGTTTGTATGGACAGGAGTTGACAAATTCCGTATGAGAAAGGTAATAAGTTTTTCAAGGCTGAAACAGTTTTTCAAAGCTGAAACCAATAACAAGGAATATCTCTAAAACGATCAACTCCACGAAAAAAAAATTACACAGATTGTGTGTTTCAACGTATACTGCATTTTTTGTGTGGTAAGTTTTTGTCCTTCTCTTACAGTTTAGCAGTTATGCAAAATTCCGTAAAATTCATCCAGAGTAAAGTAATAATGACTATTCCCAGAAAATTGAAGATATACATTTTATTTGTCAGGTAAATATCTTTAGTATACGATATTTTAATCAAAATCGTTAAAGCCACTTTTGAGAATATCAAAATTTTCGAAAAAAGTTTCATGTAACGGGTAGCTGATTTTCTTGAAAATCTTCGTGTCGCATCCTTGGAAGATACCAATCCTAAATACCCAGTTTGGTTTCTAACGGACTTTTCGTTTTTGAGCTATGCTGCACACACACACACACACACACACAAACACACACGGACTGTTTCCTAAAAATGCTTTTTTTGGATTCAGGGGGTCTCAAAGGATGTATTTCCGGTGAAATATCGGTATTGAATTTTTGGGCGAATTACAATACCTTCTCTTGCCCACCTGGGTAGTGTGGTGGTAGCGTGTCTGCCTCACATTCAAAAAAGGTCGTGAGTTCGAATCTCGCTTAGGGTGAGTTACCCGGAAAAGGCTTTTTTTCGGGGTTTTCCCTTATCCTGAAAAGACTAATGTCGAGTAACTTTAAGCTTCATGGACCCCGAGATCATTTGAGCATCATATCACCTATTTCATTCATCGTCCGATATGACCAACCAGGTTAAAAGACGTTAAACTACTAAAAAAAGAAGAGAAAAACAAAAAAACAAAAACAAAACAAAAACAACTTCTCTATACACTATGTACATAGTACGTGTAGAGAAAGTAATAAAAGAAAGTGAAGTCTCTACCTATATGACACTCTGGTACGTGATTTCTTACGGAAGGAGGCAGAGAACCCGAACTGCCCAATACTTTCTGAACTGACCGGTGGCTTTAGTGAAGGAAACTAATGCTATCTAGTCACCCATTTTATCTACACAATGGTTCTAAACATATAAAAGTAAATCTAATACCAATATAATCATAAAATAAAACAATTAAAACAATAAAAAAATATCTGATGTGTTCCATTCATACATGTACATCTCTGCAACAAATTATTGTTAAAAAGCTTATGCTTTTATATACTTCATGCTAATCAAGAAAAAATTAGCACATAGTCTTATTGCTTGCTTCCTTGTAAGTAGAAGCGAAATAAGGGAGTAGCATAGGTTAAAGTGATAGTCAAAAGCTGGTTGCTATGTGACTGAAGTTCCTTTGTTTGTATGGACAGGAGTTGACAAATTTCTGCATGAGAAAAGTATAAAGTTTTTCAAAGCTGAAACCAAAAACAAGGAATATCGAAAAAACGATCAACTACACGAAAAAATATATACTACATAAATTGTGTGTTTTAACGTGCTCTACATTATTTGTGTGGTAAATTTTTGTGCATCCTTACGGTTTAGCAGTTATGCAAAATTCCGTAAAATGCATCCAGAATAAAGTAGTTTTCAGAGGTTATTCCCAGAGAATTCAATATATAAATTTTGTTTATCAGGTAAATATCTTTAATATACGATATTTTAATCAAAACCGTTGGAGCCATTTTTAAGTAAATCAAAATGCTCGAATTATTTTCCATTTAAAAGTTAGTACGGGGTGGGAGGATTTTCTTGAAAATCTTCGTGTCGCATCCCTGGAAGATACCAAACTTAAATACCAAGTTTGGCATTTAACATTCTTTTCATTTTTGAGCTATGCGGCCCACACACACACATACACACACACACATAGCTTTTTCCAAAAAATACTTTTTTTTTGGATTCAGGGGGACACAAAACATGTATTTCCGGTGAAATCTCGTTACCGAATTTTTGGTTAGATTGCAATACGTTCTCTATACACTATGTGCATAGTTCGTGTAGAGAAAGTAAAATGAACTCTTAGAATGGTATTTCTATAATATTTTAATACCTCTATAATAATTACGGGTAATATTACTATGATTGGTCTATGTTAAATTATTTATAAAATAATAACCTACTTTACTTTTTACATGTAATAATACATTGTATTTACCAATCCTTTACATGTATAATAATTATGTCTACTTTTATACTTTATTAAAAATGTTACATTATATTTTATTTGCATTATTATTTTTATAATATTTATTTAATATTATAAGTAAATTTATTTTTAATATATTAGCCACTTTTTAAATGTCAGTATACTTATAATTTTATTATATGCTTCTGTTTACTTTCTCTACACGTACCATTTACATAGTGTATAGCAAAGGTATTGCATGCCAACTAAAAATTCGATACCGAGATTTCACCGGATATACATGTTTTGGGTTCCCTGAATAAAAAAAAAAGCATTTTCAGGAAAAGGTCCGTATGTGTGTGTGTGTGTGTGTGTGTGTGTGTGTCTGTGTTTGTTCTGTGCGTGTCTCTTTGGACAGCAGAGCCCAAAATTGAAAAGACTGTTAAATACCAAACTTGATATTTAAGACTGGTGTCATCTAAGGATGCGACACGAAGATTTTCAAGAAAATCCCCCACCCCCCACTACTCTTTACATGGAACTTTTTTCGAAAATTTTGATTTTCTTAAAAATGGCTCTAAGTATTTTCTGGGAATAGCCTCTGAATACTACTTTATTTTAGATCAATTTTACTGAATTTTACATAACTGCTAAACCGTAAGAGATGGACAAAAATTTACCACAAAAAAAAACCAAAAAAACATAGCGCACTTTAAAACACACAATTTATTTCATATGCATTTTTTTTTCGTGGAGTTGATCGTTTTTTAGTTATTCCTTTGTTTTCGGTTTCAGCTTTGAAAAATGTATACTTTTCTTATACTGGAATTTGTCAACTCCTGTCTGTACAAACAAAGGGACTTCAGTCACATAGCGACCTGCTTTTGACTATCACTTTAACCTATGGTACTCTCTTATTTCGCTCCTACTTACAAGGAAGCAAGTAATAAGACTATTTATGCTAATTGTTTCTCGATTAGCATGAAGTAAATAGAAGTATAATGCTTTTAACAATAATTTGTTGCAGAGTTGTAGAGAAAGTCATGTGAACGGAACACATCAGATTTTTATGAATTATATTTTAGTTTTATTATTTACATTTTTCTATACATACATACATACATACATACATACATACATACATACATACATACATACATACATACATACATACATACATACATACATACATACATACATACATACATACATACATACATACATACATACATACATACATACATACATACATACATACATACATACATACATACATACATACATACACACACACACACATACATACATACATACATACATACATACATACATACATACATACATACATACATACATACATACATACATACATATATATTATTCTGGACACCTCCAGTCAATTTAGCCGTGTATTGCAAAACACTGTTGCTGATAAGTGTTACACATTGCCTGGAATGCCACAATGGCATCAAACCATGCTTGTAATATAATTCGTTAACCATAAAAACAGAAACCTTCAAGTAAAGGTTGCTAAAAGAGACTTTGAATACGAAGAACTGTGAGCAAACAAACAAATTATTATCAACAGTAGTTGTACAAGAGCTGATAGTTTTGCGACAGTTGATTGAGGCTAAGAATGTTTCATTTCACGACAAGCTCTCTGCCTATATCATACCTCCTTCGTTGTGCTAGGCAACTGTATCTCTGCTTCTATGCGTATCATGCAGATGGCACTTTGCACACGTTCCACAAACGGGCAATTGTATCTACACATACGACATTATATAGCATTAAAGTGCTGGCCTCTTCACCTGCTTTCATTATCAGCGGATAGATGACAGATAAATCGGTAATAGCAGCTACCTTCAATTTTACTATTTTTGGTATTTTTATTTCTTTAGCGCACATGTTGAAATAACATAATAGGTAGAGAAAGTATTATATTTCACCCAAAATTCGATACAGAGATTTCATGAGAGCAAATTATTTTTAGAAAAAGATCAGTGAGTGGTTGAGTGTCTGTGGAACAAAATAACTCAAAAAGTAAACGTCCATTAAATACAAACTTGGTGTATTTAAGTTCAATATCTCCTAAGGATGAGACACAAAGATTTTCAAAAGAATCCCTCCAACACAAACTAGTCTTATGTGGAAAAATCTTCAATTTTTGGTTTTCTCAAAAATGGCTCAAACGATTTTAATTAAAATGCCATATATATAAAAGATATTTATATGACAAATAAAATGTGTATCTTGCATTTTCTGTAATAGCCTTTAAAGACCTCTGCATTATTGATGTATTTTGTATAAATAAACCGTAAGAGATAGACAAAAACTTGCTGCAGAAAAAATGTATAATTCGTTTAAACACATAATTTATGTTCTTTATAATATTGTTGTGGAACTAACTGTTTCCGAGATATTCCTTTTTATTGACGTCAATTTTAATATACATATACTTTTCGCAAGCAAGTAGTAATCTGCTAATTTCATTAATAATCGCATAGCGACATCTTTTGACATTTGGCTAAGCTTTAGCATACTGTGTTTCCTACATATAAGAAATAAGAGCTCTCTCTCTCTGCTGGAGGAGGAGCAAGACTACTTGCCTTTAAGAGCTTTGTTTGTAGAACATCTGAAGAAGGACATTTGAATGGAGCTAGAGCCGCTCATCGTCCTAGCTCGTTACTCGCTGCTGCTCTCTCATAGCCAATAAATACAACGGAACGCATAGCTGGCAAGAGAGAGTTTGACCAACGAGCGCACGAGAGTCTCAATTACTCGTAAGACTCATAAGTCTCGTTAATAGCAAGACTGGGCTGTAATGCGCAGAAATTCTGAGGCAGGAACTAGGGACGTACCTTTGATACTGGGCTGCGCAGTGACCACTGGTCCTCTTTTCCCCTTCCGCTTTTCGGCGTCGCAGCTGATGAAGGCGATTCTCAACGCTCCTCGGCTATTTGCGTACTCAGCGGCGAGCAATGGAGAGTTTTGCTAAAGGTATTGAGGGACGGCGATCTCGGGATGGGGAACGGAAATTTGGCTCAAAATAAGCGTCGGCACTTTCATTTAATCAAAGGTTTATTTCCCTTCACAAGCGTTCTCGGGACAGTTGCTGGCGGATTCTATCTCCGTAATTTCCCTCGCAAATAGCGAGTAATGCGCACAAAGGAAACTTGAACTTACGCGGCAATTGTTACGCGCAGAATTATTATGGACACTAACTTTCTATGCGGTGTTAGTCACGACAGTGGTTGGATCACAATTATAACGCTTGGACTTGGTAGACACTTAACCTTTTAGCGCGAATTTCTTGTTGCAAGCGCCGTAGGTTCCGCGTGACATTACATTTCAACTGCCTAAAATTACGGCGAATACTCTACATTTATAGTAAATTCTACCCACGTGCACTCAACTTGCAATCTCATTGGCCCATTTTGGTGCCGAAAATAGCTTGGGGTGCGCTTCTAACGTGACGTAATTATTTCCAATTGGTCAACACGTCTTCACGTGATTCTTGACCTCAGTTTTCTCCTCTTTATATATCACATCCATTACACAATAGCCTCTTTCCCCTTTTGTAATACACAAAAGCAACTATCCGTTAACAACTGGACTCGTCGCTTGAAAACTCTCGGGTTAAAGTTAGAAAATGCTTTCCAGGAACAGTCTCTCTGAACTTTCAATATACATTATGACAATAAACGTAGGATATTATACTTAGCAATTAACTTAAACGATCTAACTACTTAAAATATAGACTAATTCTCTCATTCAGCTCATCGACAATCCGTTTCAACTCGCATAATCAGTCCAGTAAGTTATATTATTTCATCTGTGAAATGATTTCAAATATAAGAAGCCTACCAAGATAAGAATGGTATTTAAATTACCGAAGCTAGAGAAAGGCTTAAAACGAAATGTGACATCACAGAATCTGCAGATCTGTATACCTTTATTACAAATAATTGAGTATATATTTTATTACTCTTAAGACTTGCAAGAAGTAATTCTGTTCTCGGGTGTAATCTGAGCATCTTTATACACAGTAACAAAAGAACAGGATATCATTAACATTTAATGTCGCTGACTCAAACCATTTACATTTGGATAGATCTACTGTTAATAGGGCCCGAATTTTCTGCTGTTTATAAATGCAGCTTTAGCCTTTCATTATCTTTAGCTTTTTAAGCAATTTCCCTAACTTTTTAACAATGCCCCTAGTCCTTTTTAGAGGGTTTTAAACAATTTCTCTAACCTTTTAACAATGCTCCT
This sequence comes from Hymenopus coronatus, assembly GCA_030762935.1. Taxonomy (NCBI): domain Eukaryota; kingdom Metazoa; phylum Arthropoda; class Insecta; order Mantodea; family Hymenopodidae; genus Hymenopus; species Hymenopus coronatus. The sequence goes on along the minus strand of CM060886.1, from coordinate 5,583,949 downwards.
AGCCCTTTTTAGAGGGTTTTAAACAATTGTCCTGCCTATTTAAGAAAGTCGACCACAAACCTCTTTTATAACACAATACAGATAAATATATGAAAACTATTTTACTTCACGGAAGCATGCTATTAATATGCACTCTAAATTTAAGGCAATTTATTACACAGTATACTTGTGCTAGAACATTTTAACTACAAACTTTCAGCAGTATTTTTAATATACAGGACTCAACGTTAAACAAACTTCACATTTCAGCACTTGTACATAAACAACCGCTTTTCCAAATTTTCTGTTGTTTTTTAATATATTCGTGTAGGCAGAAAGAGATCTTTTAACATTGCAAGATCTCATTGTCGTGTATTTCATACATGCATTTTCTGTACCAAGATATCCAGGCTAACTCTACGTGTAAATACAAAACTAAACGAATTGCTAAACAAAATTTGAGATTCAAATGAATTAAAAAGAATTATAAATTTTCTACTGACTAACTCTACATGTAAACTCAAAACAAAAAAACTAAACGAATCCGTAAACAAAAATTGTGATTCAAATGAATTAAAAAAAAAAAAAATCATAAATGTTCTGAGGTTAAAAAAAACAACAACAAATCTGATGTGTTCAATTCATATGACTTTCTCTACATCTCTGCAACAAATTATTGTTTATAAGCTTATGCTTCTATTTACTTCATTCTAATCGAGAAAAAATTAGCACAAATAGTCTTATTACTTACTTCCTTGTAAGTAGGAGCGAAATAAGGGAGTACCATAAGTTAAAGTGATAGTGAAAAGGTGGTTGCTATGTGACTGAAGTTCCTTTGTTTGTATGGACAGGAGTTGACAAATTCCTGAATGACAAAAGTTACGTTTTTCAAAGCTGAAACCAAAAACAAGGAATATCTCATAAACGATCACCTCCACGAAAAAAAATGCATATAACATAAATTGTGTGTTTTAAAGTGCTCTACATTGTTTGTGTGGTAAGTTTTGTCCACCTCTTACTGTTTAGCAGTTCTACAAAATTCCGTAAAAATCATCCAGAATAAAGTAGTCTTCAAGATATACATTTTATTTGTCAGGTAAATATCTTTAATATACGATATTTTAATCAAAATCGTTAGAGCCATTTTTGAGAAAATCAAAATGTTCAAACAACGTTCCATGTAAAGGGTAGTTTGGGGTGATGGGATTTTTCTCAAAATTTTCGTGTCGCATCCCTGGAAAATACTGAACTTAAATGCCTAGTTTGGTGTTTTACCGACTTTTCGTTTTTGAGTTATCGTGTGTACAGACACACACACACACACACACACACACATACAGAGGCACACACACACACACTGACAGATACACACGCACATTTTTCTAAAAATGTTTTTTTTTTTTGCAATTCAGGGGAATTCAAACATGTAGTTCTGGTGAAATCTCGGTATCGAATTTTTGGGTGCATTACAATACCTTCTCTATACACTATGCACATAGTACGTGTAAAAAGAAAAAAAATCGATGTGCTCCATTCACATGACTTTCACTACATCTCTGCAACAAATTATTGTTAAAAAGCTTATGCTTCCATTTATTTCATGCTAATCGACAAAAATTAATAGAAATTGCCTTATCATTTGCTTCCTTGTAAGTAGGAGAGCAAAAAGGGAGAACCATAGCTTAAACTGGTAGTCAAAAGCTGGTTGCTATGTGATTGAAGTACTTTTATTTGTATGAATAGGAGATGGAAAATTCCCGTATGAGAAAAGTTAGGTTTTTCAAAGCTGAAACCAAAAACAAGGAATGTGTCAAAAAAGATCAACTCCACGAAAAAAATGTAAATAAGATAAATTGTGTGTTTTAAGGTGCTCTACATTTTTTGTGCAGAAGTTTTTGTCCATCTCTTACGGTTTACTAGTTATACCAAGTTAAGCAAAATTCATCCAGAATAAACAGGTCTTTAGAAGCTCTTCCCAGAAAATTCCAGGTATACATTTTTTTTGTCAGGTAAGTATCTTTAATATTCGATATTTTAATCAAAATCGTTAGAGTCATTTTTAAGAAAATCAACATTTTCGAAAAAAGGTCCATGTAAAGGGTAGTTTGGGTTGGGGGATGTTTTTTAAAAATCTTCGTGTCACATCCCTGGAAGAAACTAATCTTAAATACCAAGTTTGGTACTTCAGCTACTTTTCGTTTTTGAGTTATCGTGTTCACAGACACACGGACTCACGGACACACTCACACGGACCTTTTTCTGAATATGCTTTTTTAGGATATAGGGGACCCTAAAACATATATTTCCGGTGAAATCTCGACATCGAATTTTTGGGTGGAGTGCAATACCTTCTCTATACACTATTTACATAATACGTGTAGAGAAAGTAGAAATCCTAAGTTTAGCGAGTTTTTCTGCTAAATGTCCCATTTAGCTTTTCTTTAGGTTGAATAAGATTTACACATTAGCAATAAAAGGCTTAAATAAATTAGCTTGAAACTCTCTCACTTATACATAAGGTAAAAAATAGGTTAAAACCCAAAAACCCAGGTCTTATTGAAACCAGTTTACACTACGGATCATACGTGAACCTATGTTACCAGCAGTCTCGAGAATACTCGAATCGTGAGCACTAGTTCTCGATACACGAGACTCTCGGGAGTGGCGTGGCTTATGAGTAACGAGCGAGAGTGGCAAGGGTTTTTAACCACCTATAAATGGAGCATATATCATTTTTGAAAACTTTACTTAGACCCAAGGTGGAGCTTTGTTTCGTGAAGTGAATAGACCAATGTTCAGCAACTGACAAAACAACGGGAGAAAAAATGCAGTCACTAGATGTGTTGACTGGCCCTTTCGATTGCGGACCACATATTTTACTATCTAATCCATCCTGCACCCTGCGAGGAGCTTAAAAGAATGTCGTTGCACACTTTGTGGTATAACATGCATTAGTGCAAATAATGGAGCTATAAGATTAGACAAAACGGGAGAGTTAAAGGTCTAAAAATGTTGGAAGGGGATTTCTAATAATTGTTGATGCAGGCGTTACTAGGGTGTTGGTGTTTCATACCTAGGAGCTTCATTGCGCCCCCAAATCTGGTGATTTTCATGACAGTATACACACCAAGTTTTATTTGTTGTTATTATTAATAATGTACAAACCAGAGGTTGGCAATGCTGGAGTGAGGAAGGCCAGAAGGAAAGTCATCCTACAGAGGCTTTTGAACAATTACTATGGGTGTACTAGGGTGGTCTCAAAAGTTCTCGGCCTGATAGTGAAAAACAAAAATTAATGTTTTCAAAGTGGTTTTATTTTTCAACATATCTCCTCTAATATCAATACAGCGGTGTTCCAATGCCATTATCCCCTCTCTGTAGTGTTCCTCTGGAAGTGCTCCAAAGTACCCATTTACAGCCGCAATTGCTGCTTCATTGGACAAAAAGCGCCTACTACCGAGGAATTTCTTCAGTTTTGGAAACAGTTGGAAGTGCGGGGGAGCCAAATCTGGGGAATATAGTTCCCCAGCACTTCATAGTGCAGATCTCTGAATTTCCCCATTGTCAAAACACTTTTGTGGGCAGGTGCATTGGTTTGAGGCAAAACAATATTTTTCTTTCTTAACCCGGGTCTGTTTTCACGAATGCTTGCATTCAGTTTGGTTAGAAGTTGAGAGTAGTATTCTCCAGTAATGGTTTTACCTTTTTCCAGATAGTCAATCAACAAAATTGCCTTGGCATCCCAAAACCCTGACGCCATGATCCTTCCCGCTGATGGCACCGTCCTCGCCTTCTTTGGAGCTGAAGAACCAGCTTCTATCCACTGCCTCGACTGCTGCTTGGATTCGGGTATGTAGTAGTGAATCCATGTTTCAACCATTGTGACATATCGGCGCAAAAAGTCACTTCTGTTCCTCTGAAAATGCGTCAACCACTTTTCAGAAAATGCGTTTGTTATCCACAGTAAAGATACGCGGCACCCATCTTGCGCACAGCTTTTTCATATTTAGTTCCTGATGCAAGAAGTGACCAAAACGTTCCTTTGCAATTCCAAGAGCATTAGCAATTTCACGTAACTTTGTACGCCGATCTTCCAGAATCATGTCATGCACTTTTTCAATGACTTCCGGTGTGGTTACAGTTTTTTGACGTCCTTCGCGTGGATCATCTTGAATGCTTTCACGGCCACCTTTAAAATCGGCTGCCCAATTCTTCACAGTGGAAACTAACGTAAAGAGTCACCATACACATTTACCATCCACAAATGAATTTCTGTAGGTGTTAAACCTTTTTTTACGAAGAATATATCATAGCACGATACTCGAATTTCTCCATTTTCAAAGCAACGCGCACTTCCACTGCTTCAAACAACTGCCTGCAGTCCACTATTGCCTGGAATGACTTGTAATTTACTTGGGGTCTATTAACATGTGTACCAACGTAAGGAATAAAAATCATGCATGTAGTGCCGCGATCTCTGGGGGAGGTCCAGAAATGTTCAAACCACCCTCGTATAAAGAGCGAAATTGAAAATATGCTAAAAGTTTGTATTAAACATCTCAAATAATTAAGAAGGAAAAGAGCTGCTGCGGGCTTGACAAAAACAGTAATTGTGGACATATACAGAGGAAGGGAGAGGAAAATGAAGAAGGTTTCTGGAAGTCTGTCAGAAATAGCATATAAGACATAAACAGGAAATTTGAGGTGAACTAGAAAAACATCTAATGTGTTCCATTCACATGACTTTTTCTACATCTTTTCAACAAATTATTGTTAAAAGCTTATTACTTGCATCCTTGTAAGTAGAAGCGAAATAAGGGAGTACCATAGGTTAAAGTGATAGTCAAAAGCTGGTTGCTATGTGACTGAAGTTCATTTGTTTGTATGGACAGGAATTGACAAATTCCTGTATGAGAAAAGTGCAAGTTTTTCAAAGCTGAAACTGAAAACTGTGTGTGTCTGTGTGTGTGTCTGTGTGTCTGTGTGTGTGTCTATGTGTGAGTGTGCTGTGGGAGGGGATTTCGTACTGCGTCCATTGTCTTATTCAACGGAATAGGACGAGATGAGTCATTTCAAAGGTATGGAAAATAGGACGGTGGAGGGTCAATAACATATTAAAAGCAATTCTTCGGGGGGCGCTAGTGCTGATGCTACTTCCTGGGTCTCACATGACTTCCATCGCCCTCCCGCCGCCGAGAGCTCGCCGACACACCTAGATGGCATTGAGATATAATGAACGGGCATGACTTTCGCAAAAAAAAAAAAAAAAAAACAACATTCCCAGCATTTGCCAAGTGACCGGGAAAACCCCGAAAAATCTCAGGGGTCATAGAGGTCGGCCGCGGGACTCGATCCCACGTCCTCCCGAATGACAATTTCAGACGAAAGGCCTGAGCCACGTTGCTCACTTGTTTTTTAAGAGATGAAACAGAGAAGTTGGCCTCTGTGTGTTGTAGAAATATGTATCAGAAGTGGAAGTGATTGCGCTCAAGTGAATAACGTCGCCGGCCTGACGGCTGTGTTCCTTTGTGTCTTGTTTAATTATGGGCAGCACGATCTGCTGCTAAACGGTGCGTGCCAGTCCTCCATTGTTTATCATTTCTTGTCAAAGCGCTCGCTGAATAAACATGAACAGCAGAATGTCCTTTCATCTTCGCGTCACAATAGACGCAGCTTTTTGTAGCAGAAACAATACTTTAAAGCGAACATGCCAAAGCTAAGAGGAACACTAAAACATTACATGTACTTTCTCTACACGTACTATGTACAGAGTATAGGGAAGGTATTGCATTCCACCCAAACATTCTATAACGAGATTTCACCGGAAATACATGTTTTAGGGTCTCCCTAAATCCAAAAAAAGCATTTTCAGAAAAAGTCCGTGTGTGTCCGTGTGTGTATGTGTGTGTGTCTGTGAACACAATTACTCAAAAACGAAAAGTCGGTAAAATACCAAACTTGATATTTAAGTTTAGTAGCTTCAAGGGATGCGATACGAACATTTTGAGCAAATCCCCCCCCCCCACCCCAAACTTCCCTTTACATGAAACTGTTTTCTTAAAAATGGCTCTAACGATTTTGATTAAAATATCGTATATCAAAGATATTTCCCTGATAAATAAAATGTATATCTTGAATTTTCTGGCAATAGCCTCTGAAGACTACTTTATTCTGGATGAATTTTACGGAATTTTGTATAACTGCTAAACCGTAAGAGATGGGCAAAAACATACCACACAGAAAATGTAGAGCACGTTAAAAGACACAATTTATGTAACATAATTTTTTCGTGGAGTTGATCGTTTTTTAGATATACATTGTTTTTATTTTCAGCTTTGAGAAACATACTTTTCTCATAAAGGAATTTGTCAACTGCTGTCCATACAAACAAAGGAACTTCAGTCTCATAGCAACCAGCTTTTGACTATTACTTTAACCTAAGGTACTCCCTTATTTCACTTCTACTTACAAGGAAGCAAGTAATAAGACAATTCCTGCTAATGTTTATTCTGATTATCATGAAGTAGGTAGAAGAATAAGTTTTTTAACAATAATTTGTTGCAAAGATGTGGAGAAAGTCATGTGAATGGAACACATCAGATTAACGTTTTCTATAGCGATCCTCATATATTCAAAAAAGAGTAAGTTTGTCCATGCTGGGAAGAAGAACAGTCTAGAGGGGATGCGATGGTCTGGGAGCATGTTTAAATAAGTCATGAGTTCATGTCCCAAACGAGGGTCAGTTTTACATTTCTTGTATTTAAGAGACGTGCAGTAAGGTTGCTATTGTCATCGACTGTCAAATATTCTTCATGAACTATCAGTTTTGTCTATAAGGAATCAAAAGGTTCATGCAAGACCTACTTCAAAAATACTATAATATAACATTAAATAAATATCTTTTAAAACTAGTTTCTATATTATCGCATCAACATTCTTTAGCGGTTATCCCAGTACAGAAATTAATTTTAACTTTTTGTGCATTAATTTTAATAAATAAGATAAATGCATTTACACGTCCATTTTTGTAATTGTGTCATTGTTTCAACACTGTAGACGTTTTATAGGCCATTTTAAAAAATTAGGTGTACAGAATCCGGGCCGGTTATAAAGGTTAAAATTCATTACTATCTTGTATAGTTTGAAACAATAAAAATTAGGTGTACAGAATCCGGGCCGGTTATAAACGTTAAAATTCATTACTATCTTGTATAGTTTGAAACAATAAAAATTAGGTGTACAGAATCCGGGCCGGTTATAAAGGTTAAAATTCATTACTATCTTGTATAGTTTGAAACAATAAAAATTAGGTGTACAGAATCCGGGCCGGTTATAAACGTTAAAATTCATTTCTATCTTGTATAGTTTGAAACAATAAAAATTAGGTGTACAGAATCCGGGCCGGTTATAAAGGTTAAAATTCATTACTATCTTGTATAGTTTGAAACAATAAAATAAGATAAACAAAAGTTCTTTAAGCTGAGGAGTGAACGGTGAGGCTTTAGTACAACACGGATAAACGTAACACGTCCTGAGCTATATACGAGGGCCGTTCTTTTTCAACCTCCGATAGGCTATAAATAAAAGACAAGTTCATAGAAACCAATTATTTTATTACTAAAAGTTTTGTATTCTTATGGTTACTTTTCAACATAATCACCGAAAAGATTGAAACATTTATCGTACCTGTGCACAAGCTTTGCAATACGCGCTTCAAAAAATGTTGCCGCCAATGATTTCAAATGAGCATTGACGTTGTTTTGAAGATCTTAATTGGTTTGAAAGTGCTGCCCTCCTAGCCACGTCTTCAGTTTAGGGAAAAGGTGAAAGTCGCTGGGTGCCAGGTCAGAACTGTACGACGGATGATCGAAAATGTCCCATTGAAACTGTTCAAGGAGCCGATGGGTTGTGCCAGCAGTGTGTGGACGAGCGTTGTCATGGATCGACACAATTCCTGAAGTCAGCATTCCTTTTCGTTTGTTTTGAATGGCTCTCCGCAAACCTCGTAAGTACGAAGATCTTCAAAACAACTTCAATGCTCATTTGAAATCATTGGCGGCAACATTTTTTGAAGCGGGTATTGCAAAGCTTGTGCACAAGTACGATAAATGTCTTAATCTTTTCGGTGATTATGTTGAAAGGTAACCATAAGTGCACAAAACTTTTAATAATGAAATAATTGTTATCTATGAACTTGTCTTTTATTTACAGCGGAGGTTGAAAATAAAACGGACCTCGTATATGTCGTCGTCGTGCTTATTCAGTGAGAAATGTAACAATTCCTGATAAAGCATATGAGTATGACGTAACACTTCGAAGCGACCACTTCCTGAAAGGCATAAATCATGAATATTGCCACTAACGATGGGCATTTGTGTCTGAATTATGAGCTGCTTACCTGGCCGCTGGTGGCCATACAGAAAGTGATACATGACCGTTGCCCAAATAAAAACACTCACATAAGGATGCCCGTCAGCTGCAGACTCAACATTGATTCATTCAAAACGCGCTCCAGCACCTGCCTCGAGTGCAATAAAGGATTACAACCGTCAAAGTAAACGTGTCCGGTTTGCTTGTATGAGATTAAAGTTGTTACATATTTGTGGTTTGGTAGCAGCGAGAGAATGCGAAGCGGAAACAGAAATTAATTTCAAAATCATCAGAATGTTTAAATGATACCGAGTGAATTTCAGAAGCTTTGCTTAGGAAACCAACTAACCTCTGTTATATTGAAACATTTTAATTAATTTTAAACAGAAGCACCAGCTTTTGGCCTTTATAACGATAATATTTATTTTTTCTGGTCTGCAAAATGCGTATATTCGATGACGTACTCGAGAATAATCTGATGTCCGAAAGTCCCAGATGCTCCAAAATTATTTATGTTAACTAGATTTATATAACTTACAGAATTATAACGTATTTGCATAAAAAGGAAATAAAATGTTAATAAAAGTGTTGGGGCTGGAGTATGGCGTGTAGCTTATGTTGTTGTTCCTATCATTTGAGATTGCTTAATATATATATATATATATATACATTTAGGGGAATCTGGGGAACAGTGCAACAACAACAATACTCCGACATTTTAGTCTTATGTAAAAGTTTCCAGCCAGGATTTGTGCTTACATCATTTTACTATACAAGGTGTTCACCTGTTCCTTGTTCTCTGGTTTTATGCAACCCGCAGATTATAGTCTAACCTGAAACATCGTTCCCGAGACCCATCACCAACATTATAGACTTTAGGGTTGCAACTTGTAGCGGAGTCAGTGTGAGTTCCAAGGTGCTCCATTCAGGTTCGAATATTACCAAAACATTTACAATTTTTCCCCACTTTCCTTCTTCCTGATGTTGACACAAAGCTTGGTGGGATAGCGGAACATTTTTAGCTTACTTGTTTCTGTTTTGTTTTTCTCTTTATTTATGTTTATTCTAGGTTATCAGTCTCCAGTTACAGGAACTACAAATGAAAATGAACATTCTGAGGCACACTCGTTCAGTTTCCTCTAAATATGCAGGTATTATTACAATGTTTTAAAACTAACTTAGGTATTTAAGATAATAGTGCAGAACCAGATCCGTTTTCAGGGTATCTCTAGAACGAACAATACAAAAAATACACAATCACAAACTGATATAGGTATTCACAAACTGGTATAGATATTCACAAACTTATATAGGTATTCACAAACTGGTATAGGTATTCACAAACTGGTATAGGTATTCACCAATACTTTCAGTTGAACACCAAATTAGGTTTAATCCCCATACCTTATACTTCTCAATATCCATAGCTGCATATTTACTTCGTGCATTTGTATCTAATGGGGATGTCTAGACTTAAAGTGTCCTCTGGTAGTATTCGCTAACCCACTGAGGGTACCAACATTTTGTATAGAACATTTTATAGCTATGAAGAACAATCGATAACATGTTAAGTGTTCCAGTATTTTGAAATTCTTTTTATTTACCTTATACGTTTTGAAAATTTCCTTTATTATTTAAAGTTATAGTGAATTTTTTTTCATAATAATTACAAAGAAAATTAAGGATCGAAGACTGAGGAATAGGTAAAATGAACTGTCGTTTGTTCTTCATTCGTATTCCTTTTTGTTTACTCCTAAAATTATTAGAGTAACAAACACTGAACTAATTTTGCACCTTGTTGGATAATATACATAAAGACGAAACAAAAGTGCACGGAGACTGTGGGACTCGAACCGCTGACCTGCTGGAGGTGATGAGGGAACATGAAACTAACCAGTTGAGCTACAATCATTGCGCCCGCTTGCCCCGTTAAAACTTGTAGGTATAGTGTCCCACATGTCTCCCTCTCCGCTTCTGTCTGTTTATAACTGTTGTGTGACTCCTTTTTGTAGCTTAAGCCGTTCGTGTAACCTTATACATTATAATTCACGTTGTGGAACACATGACAGCGATCCTAGTGATATGACATGTAGGTATAGTGTCCCACATGTCTCCCTCTCCGCTTCTATCTCTTTATAACTGTTGTGTGACCACTTTTTGTAGCTTAAGCCGTTCATGTAACCTTATACATTATAATTTACGTTGTGGAACACATGACAGCGATCCTAGTGATATGACATGTAGGTATAGTGTCCCACATGTCTCCCTCTCCGCTTCTATCTCTTTATAACTGTTGTGTGACCTTTTTTTGTAGCTTAAGCCGTTCGTATAACCTCATACATTATAATTCACGTTGTGGAACACATGACAGCGATCCTAGTGATATAACATGTAGGTATAGTGTCCCGCATGTCTCCCTCTCCGCTTCTATCTGTTTATAACTGTTGTGTGACCACTTTTTGTAGCTTAAGCCGTTCGTGTAACCTCATACATTATAATTCACGTTGTGGAACACATGACTGCGATCCTAGTGATATAACATGTAGGTATAGTGTCCCACATGTCTCCCTCTCCGCTTCTATCTCTTTATAACTGTTGTGTGACTCCTTTTTGTAGCTTAAGCCGTTCGTATAACCTCATACATTATAATTCACGTTGTGGAACATATGACAGCGATCCTAGTGATATAACATGTAGGTATAGTGTCCCACATGTCTCCCTCTCCGCTTCTATCTCTTTATAACTGTTGTGTGACCACTTTTTGTAGCTTAAGCCGTTCGTGTAACCTTATACATTATAATTCACGTTGTGGAGCACATGACAGCGATCCTAGTGATATAACATGTAGGTATAGTGTCCCACATGTCTCCCTCTCCGCTTCTATCTGTTTATAACTGTTGTGTGACCACTTTTTGTAGCTTAAGCCGTTCGTGTAACCTTATACATTATAATTCACGTTGTGGAACACATGACAGTGATCCTAGTGATATAACATGCACTGTAACAGGAGTTAATAGTGCATGTTTTTGGAATGGATATAACTATTACTGATAAGGTCTATTTTCCGATGAAGAGCAGGCTAGATTTGCGTGGTCAGAGTAAGAAGTGTTGCCTGTCTCCAAAAATAATAAGGAATAGGTAAACCACCTTGTATGGTATATATATATACACCTGAAAACATAAAACATTTCTGATAATTACAATAATAATTAACATTAATTTGCATCAGGTAAGTTGTTTCAGCGAGCCGCAGCCCTGGGGTACACTATAACACTTTCACAAAATTTGACACTCAACATAAAAGATGAAGTGATGTAAGTAAGATGAGTTGTAAAATATGAAATAATCAAAATCAATGGCAGATATTCATCACTTAACGTCTTCAGGATAAACGCCAAGTTTGAGACAGTATTTTGGTGTTTGCTAGAGACGCTGGCTGTGCTAATATCATCACTATACCTTTTGCACAAACAGATGCAATATTAGGCACCTCAGCATAAGAACTTCATTTGCGTTCTTCTTACTTTTTGTGAGAAAACTGACCTCAAAGCCATAATCATCATCTTTGCGCATTTCTAGCTTGCCAATGTAAGAAAAATCTGAGGTGTTCCATTCATATGACTTTCTCTACACCTCTGGAACAATTTTTGCTTTAAAGCCTATGCTAGCAGAAATAGTCTTATTACTTCCTTCCTTGTAAGTAGAAGCGAAATAAGGGAGTAGCATAGGTTAAAGAGATGGTCAAAAGCTGGTTGCTATGTGACTGAAGTTCCTTTGTCTGTGTGGACAGGAGTTGAGAAAAAAAGTTTGTTTTCTAAAGCTGAAATCAATAACAAGGAATATCTTAGAAACAATCAATTCCACGAAAAAAAGTAGCATAACATAAATTGTGTGTTTTAGCGTGCTCTACATTTTATTCAAAATCTTCTCGGGCTTCTAGCCAGGTAATAACTTGGCTTGACACCAACGTTTCGAAGAAGTGCATCTTCCTCGTCTTCAGGGTGAACTGATCTTATTCTACATTTTATGTATGGCAAGCTTTTGTCCATCTCTTACGGTTTACCAATTATGCAAAATTCCGTAAAATTCATCCAGAATAAAGTAGTCTTCAGAGGCTATTTGCAGAAACTTCAAGATTTACATTTTATTTGTCAGGTAAATATCCTTAATATATGATATTTTAATCAAAATCGTTAGAGCCATTTTTGAGAAAATCAAACTTTTCGAAATAAATCCCATGTAAAGGTTAGTTTGGGGTGGGGTTATTTTTCTCAAAATCTTTGTATTGCATCCCTGGAAGTTACTAAAGTTAAATCCCAAGTTTGTTATTTCACCGACTTTTCGTTTTTGAGTCATCATGTTCACAGGCACACGGACACACACACACACACATGGATACAGGGGACTCTAAAACACATATTTCCGTTGAAATCTCGGTATCGAATTTTTGGGTGGAGTGCAATACTTTCTCTATACATTATGTGCATAGTATGTGTAGAGAAAGTAAAAATGGAACCTTCCGAGAGCATGCGCAGTCTTCGCCTCGCCCACCTGTATGTGCTCGCGGACAAGTAGAACAAGCAATTGGAAAATGCAATGCAATACCACTTTCCTTCGACTACTCAATGAGACTTGAGAATGAAAACGGGACTCCACGTCCACGTGTGCAATCCAGAAAACGTGCCATAACTTTGACGTTATATGTGCCCTATCTCAAACTGTTTATTTGTTTATTGCTCTACAATGCTGCCAATTCTGTCAAACGATTGTTACGTACATATAATTTATTAAGTTTGGAAATAAAAGTATAAGAATTTTGGGATAGCCCGGTCTTAAAAATGAGACACAGGGGTACGTTTATACAGAGTTTTACTTTACATTCCCTAGCACGTTTGTACAATGTGTATAGTAGATACAGAAGGTACTTTGACACCGAGAAATACATGTTTTTTCAAAAAATTAGTGCTATATCGTTTATCTGTGTGTTGGCAGTATAGCTTAAAAACAAAAAGTCGGTTAAGCACTAAATTTCGTATTTAAGGTCAGTAAGTTCCTCTTCCACGGATAAGGTACAAACAGTTCTAAGCAAATTCCCGCACTCTTACTACTCTTTATCAATATGAACATTTTTCGAAAACGACTAAGGATTTAGATTAAAGTGCCATATTTTAAAGATACTTTTAATAAAAGGCAAAACGCATACCTTAAGTTTTCTGGGAATAGGTTCTGGAGACCTCCTTATTCTGGATGACTTTTGTACAACTCGTGAACAGCAAAAGATATACAAAAACTTATTACACAAAAGTGTGGATCTCATTAAAACATGCAATTTATGTTACGTACATTTTTTTTGTAGAGTTATTCGTTTCTGAGATATATATTTTCGTTGGTTTCAATTTTAAACTACTTAAACTTTTGTCAAACGGAAACTCAGCTTTCGTTTCATATCTTTTGTTTTACTCCAAGGAGTGCAAAAGAAACTCGAATTTCAATTGCTTCACAAAGAGACCAGTACCTATTGCTTTAGTCTAGTGTATTCCCATCTAATTACAAGGAAGTGGATAAAAAATTATACCTTTGTAACAAATTGTTGTTAATAAGCTTTTTTCTGTCTTTTTATGCTAATCAAAATAAACGTTAGGAGAAACGGTTGTATAAAAAAGGCAAATAAGCGAATACACTACGCTATACCAACAGTCAAATGTTTTAAAATGTGGTTGATATGGGATTGAAATCCGTTTCTTTGCGTGGCCAGGAGTTGACCAGTTCGTGTATCAGAAAAGTGTAAGCATTTTAAAACTGAAACCAATTGCAAGAAATATCTCGAAAACGGTCAAACTACAGAAAAAAAAAATACGAAAAATACGAAAAAAATGTTTTATGAAGAATATACAATCTTTGTGTAGTAAATATTGGTCTATTTCTTACGGTTAGCAGTTATGCAAAATCCAAAAAAATCGATCAGAATAAAGAAGTTTTCAGAAGCTATTCCCAGAAAATTCAAGATATACATTTTTTTTGTCCTGTAAAAATCTTAAATATATGAGATTTTAATCTAAATCGTTAGAGCCATTTTTTAGAATATCACAATTTTCGAAACATTTTCCATGTAAAGCGTAGTTGGGGATGCAGGGATTTTCTTGAAAATCTTTGTATCGCATTCTTGGAAGATAGTGAACTTAAATATGAAGTTTGGTATTTAATGGACTTTTAGTTTCTGAGCTATGCTGCCCACAGACACACACATACACGAACATTTTTACTTTCTCTAGCCCTGTACATAGGGATAGAGAAGTATTGTATTCCACCCAAAAATTCGATGTCGAGATTTCACTGGAAGTACATGTTTTAGGACCCCCTGAATCCAAAGAAAGCATTTTCAGAAACAGAACCGTGTGTGTGTGTGTGTCTGTCTGTGTGTTTTTTTGGTAGTGTTTAACGCCCACTTTAACTACTTTAAGGCACCGCAGATGGTGACACTGATGATACATGGATGATGATGGAGCACCGGTGGAATGAGATGGCGGGGGAAACCGGAGTACCTCAAATCTCACATGCGGTCGCTTGGGATCGAACCCCGGCCGTCTAGGTGAGAGTCGAGTAGTCTAACCACTCGGCCACGGCTCGGCCCTGTGTGTGTGTGTGTGTGTGTGTGTGTGTGTGGGGGGGGGGGGGTTCTGTGGACAGCATGGCTCAAAAACGAAAAGACTGTTAAATATCTAACTTGGTATTTAAGTTTGGTCTCTTCCGAAGATTTTCAAGAAAATACCCCACCCCCAACTACCCTTTGCATGGAAAAGTTTTCAAAAATTTTGTTTTTCTTAAAAATGGCTCCAGAGATTTTGATCAAAACCCCATATATTAAAGCCATTTCTATCACAAATAAAATGTATATCTTGAATTTTCTGGGAATAGCTTCTAAAAACCTGTTTATTCTGGATGAATTCTGCTTAATTTGGCACAACTAGTAAACCGTAAGAGATAGACTAAAACTTGTAATACAAAAAGTGTAGATCTTGTTAAAATACACAAGTTATGTGATACACATTTGCTTGTTGGAGCTTACCGTTTTCGAGTTATTCCTTGTCATTGGTTTCAATTGTGAAGTACTTGTACTTTTCTCAGATGGGAGTGTCCGTTTTTGTTTTGTTCTACTCCTGGCCAAGCAAAGAAGCGATTTACAATGACAATCGCATAACGACAACCTTTTAAAACATTTGACTATACTATAGCATAGTGCATTCCCTTAGTTCCATTCTACATATAAGGAACTAAGTAACAATGTTCTGCTATGTTTATCTCGATTATCATAGAGTTGAAGGATATATTCTTTCGTAAGAAGTTTGTTTTTAGAGTAACTAGAGAAAGTCATGTGAGTGTAACACCTTAGGGCTTTTATAAACCTGATGCATTCTAACCACATGAGTTTCTCTACATTTCTGAAACAAATTATTGTTAATAAGCTTATTCTTCAATTTACTTCATGCTTATCAGGATAAACTCCAGCACGAACGGTCTTATTACGGTTTTAGTTCCTTACAAGCAGAAGAGAAATAAGGGAATGCACTTGGCTAAACCTACAGGCAAATGTTTTAGTGCGTTATAAGCAGAAGGGAATGCACTTGACTAAACCTACAGGCAAATGTTTTAGTTCCTTATAAGCAGAAGGGAAATAAGGGAATACACTTGACTAAACCTACAGGCAAATGTTTTAGTTCCTTATAAGCAGAAGGGAAATAAGGGAATACACTTGACTAAACTTACAGCCAAATGTTTTAGTTCCTTATAAGCAGAAGAGAAATAAGGGAATGCACTTGACTAAACCTACAGCCAAATGTTTTAGTTCCTTATAAGCAGAAGGGAAATAAGGGAATACACTTGACTAAACTTACAGCCAAATGTTTTAGTTCCTTATAAGCAGAAGAGAAATAAGGGAATGCACTTGACTAAACCTACAGGCAAATGTTTCAGTTCCTTATAAGCAGAAGGGAAATAAGGGAATACACTTGACTAAACCTACAGGAAAATGTTTTAGTGCGTTATAAACAGAAGGGAATGCACTTGACTAAACTTACAGCCAAATGTTTTAGTTCCTTATAAGCAGAAGAGAAATAAGGGAATGCACTTGACTAAACCTACAGGCAAATGTTTTAGTTCCTTATAAGCAGAAGGGAAATAAGGGAATACACTTGACTAAACTTACAGCCAAATGTTTTAGTTCCTTATAAGCAGAAGAGAAATAAGGGAATGCACTTGACTAAACCTACAGGCAAATGTTTTAGTGCGTTATAAGCAGAAGGGAAATAAGGGAATAAACCTACACGCAAATGTTTTAGTTCCTTATAAGCAGAAGGGAAATAAGGGAATACACTTGACTAAACCTACAGGCAAATGTTTTAGTGCGTTATAAGTAGAAGGGAATGCACTTGACTAAACCTACAGGAAAATGTTTTAGTGCGTTATAAGCAGAAGGGAATGCACTTGACTAAACTTACAGCCAAATGTTTTAGTTCCTTATAAGCAGAAGGGAAATAAGGGAATACACTTGACTAAACTTACAGCCAAATGTTTTAGTTCCTTATAAGCAGAAGGGAATTAAGGGAATACACTTGACTAAACCTACAGCCAAATGTTTTAGTTTCTTATAACAGAAGGGAAATAAGGGAATACACTTGACTAAACCTACAGGCAAATGTTTTAGTTCCTTATAAGCAGAAGGGAAATAAGGGAATACACTTGACTAAACCTACAGGCAAATGTTTTAGTGCGTTATAAGTAGAAGGGAATGCACTTGACTAAACCTACAGGAAAATGTTTTAGGGCGTTATAAGCAGAAGGGAATGCACTTGACTAAACTTACAGCCAAATGTTTTAGTTCCTTATAAGCAGAAGGGAAATAAGGGAATACACTTGACTAAACTTACAGCCAAATGTTTTGTTCCTTATAAGCAGAAGGGAAATAAGGGAATACACTTGACTAAACTTACAGCCAAATGTTTTAGTTCCTTATAAGCAGAAGGGAAATAAGGGAATACACTTGACTAAACCTACAGCCAAATGTTTTAGTTCCTTATAAGCAGAAGGGAAATAAGGGAATACACTTGACTAAACCTACAGCCAAATGTTTTAGTTCCTTATAAGCAGAAGGGAAATAAGGGAATACACTTGACTAAACCTACAGCCAAATGTTTTAGTTCCTTATAAGCAGAAGGGAAATAAGGGAATACACTTGACTAAACTTACAGCCAAATGTTTTAGTTCCTTATGAGCAGAAGGGAAATAAGGGAATGCACTTTACTAAACCTACAGGCAAATGTTTTAGTTCGTTATAAGTAGAAGGGAATGTACTTGACTAAACCTACAGGAAAATGTTTTAGTGCGTTATAAGCAGAAGGGAATGCACTTGACTAAACTTACAGCCAAATGTTTTAGTTCCTTATAAGCAGAAGGGAAATAAGGGAATACACTTGACTAAACCTACAGCCAAATGTTTTAGTTCCTTATAAGCAGAACGGAATGCACTTGACTAAACCTACAGCCAAATGTTTTAGTTCCTTATAAGCAGAAGGGAAATAAGGGAATACACTTGACTAAACCTACAGCCAAATGTTTTAGTTCCTTATAAGCAGAAGGGAAATAAGGGAATACACTTGACTAAACTTACAGCCAAATGTTTTAGTTCCTTATAAGCAGAAGGGAAATAAGGGAATACACTTGACTAAACTTACAGCCAAATGTTTTAGTTCCTTATAAGCAGAAGGGAAATAAGGGAATACACTTGACTAAACCTACAGCCAAATGTTTTAGTTCCTTATAAGCAGAAGAGAAATAAGGGAATACACTTGACTAAACCTACAGCCAAATGTTTTAGTTCCTTATAAGCAGAAGGGAAATAAGGGAATACACTTGACTAAACCTACAGCCAAATGTTTTAGTTCCTTATAAGCAGAAGGGAAATAAGGGAATACACTTGACTAAACTTACAGCCAAATGTTTTAGTTCCTTATAAGCAGAAGAGAAATAAGGGAATTCACTTGACTAAACTTACAGTTAAATGTTTTAGTTCCTTATAAGCAGAAGGGAAATAAGGGAATAAACCTACACGCAAATGTTTTAGTTCCTTATAAGCTGAAGGGAAATAAGGGAATACACTTGACTAAACCTACAGGCAAATGTTTTAGTGCGTTATAAGTAGAAGGGAATGCACTTGACTAAACCTACAGGAAAATGTTTTAGTGCGTTATAAGCAGAAGGGAATGCACTTGACTAAACTTACAGCCAAATGTTTTAGTTCCTTATAAGCAGAAGGGAAATAAGGGAATACACTTGACTAAACTTACAGCCAAATGTTTTAGTTCCTTATAAGCAGAAGGGAAATAAGGGAATACACTTGACTAAACCTACAGCCAAATGTTTTAGTTCCTTATAAGCAGAAGGGAAATAAGGGTATACACTTGACTAAACCTACAGGCAAATGTTTTAGTGCGTTATAAGTAGAAGGGAATGCACTTGACTAAACCTACAGGAAAATGTTTTAGTGCGTTATAAGCAGAAGGGAATGCACTTGACTAAACTTACAGCCAAATGTTTTAGTTCGTTATAAGCAGAAGGGAAATAAGTGAATACACTTGACTAAACTTACAGCCAAATGTTTTAGTTCCTTATAAGGAGAAGGGAAATAAGGGAATACACTTGACTAAACTTACAGCCAAATGTTTTAGTTCCTTATAAGCAGAAGGGAAATAAGGGAATACACTTGACTAAACCTACAGCCAAATGTTTTAGTTCCTTATAAGCAGAAGGGAAATAAGGGAATACACTTGACTAAACCTACAGCCAAATGTTTTAGTTCCTTATAAGCAGAAGGGAAATAAGGGAATACACTTGACTAAACCTACAGCCAAATGTTTTAGTTCCTTATAAGCAGAAGGGAAATAAGGGAATACACTTGACTAAACTTACAGCCAAATGTTTTAGTTCCTTATAAGCAGAAGGGAAATAAGGGAATGCACTTGACTAAACCTACAGGCAAATGTTTTAGTGCGTTATAAGTAGAAGGGAATGTACTTGACTAAACCTACAGGAAAATGTTTTAGTGCGTTATAAGCAGAAGCGAATGCACTTGACTAAACTTACAGCCAAATGTTTTAGTTCCTTATAAGCAGAAGGGAAATAAGGGAATACACTTGACTAAACCTACAGCCAAATGTTTTAGTTCCTTATAAGCAGAACGGAATGCACTAGACTAAACCTACAGCCAAATGTTTTAGTTCCTTATAAGCAGAAGGGAAATAAGGGAATACACTTGACTAAACCTACAGCCAAATGTTTTAGTTCCTTATAAGCAGAAGGGAAATAAGGGAATACACTTGACTAAACTTACAGCCAAATGTTTTAGTTCCTTATAAGCAGAAGGGAAATAAGGGAATACACTTGACTAAACTTTCAGCCAAATGTTTTAGTTCCTTATAAGCAGAAGGGAAATAAGGGAATACACTTGACTAAACCTACAGCCAAATGTTTTAGTTCCTTATAAGCAGAAGGGAAATAAGGGAATACACTTGACTAAACCTACAGCCAAATGTTTTAGTTCCTTATAAGCAGAAGGGAAATAAGGGAATACACTTGACTAAACCTACAGCCAAATGTTTTAGTTCCTTATAAGCAGAAGGGAAATAAGGGAATACACTTGACTAAACTTACAGCCAAATGTTTTAGTTCCTTATAAGCAGAAGGGAAATAAGGGAATGCACTTGACTAAACCTACAGGCAAATGTTTTAGTGCGTTATAAGTAGAAGGGAATGTACTTGACTAAACCTACAGGAAAATGTTTTAGTGCGTTATAAGCAGAAGGGAATGCACTTGACTAAACTTACAGCCAAATGATTTAGTTCCTTATAAGCAGAAGGGAAATAAGGGAATACACTTGACTAAACCTACAGCCAAATGTTTTAGTTCCTTATAAGCAGAACGGAATGCACTTGACTAAACCTACAGCCAAATGTTTTAGTTCCTTATAAGCAGAAGGGAAATAAGGGAATACACTTGACTAAACTTACAGCCAAATGTTTTAGTTCCTTATAAGCAGAAGGGAAATAAGGGAATACACTTGACTAAACCTACAGCCAAATGTTTTAGTTCCTTATAAGCAGAAGGGAAATAAGGGAATACACTTGACTAAACCTACAGCCAAATGTTTTAGTTCCTTATAAGCAGAAGGGAAATAAGGGAATACACTTGACTAAACTTACAGCCAAATGTTTTAGTTCCTTATAAGCAGAAGGGAAATAAGGGAATGCACTTGACTAAACCTACAGGCAAATGTTTTAGTGCGTTATAAGTAGAAGGGAATGTACTTGACTAAACCTACAGGAAAATGTTTTAGTGCGTTATAAGCAGAAGCGAATGCACTTGACTAAACTTACAGCCAAATGTTTTAGTTCCTTATAAGCAGAAGGGAAATAAGGGAATACACTTGACTAAACCTACAGCCAAATGTTTTAGTTCCTTATAAGCAGAACGGAATGCACTTGACTAAACCTACAGCCAAATGTTTTAGTTCCTTATAAGCAGAAGGGAAATAAGGGAATACACTTGACTAAACCTACAGCCAAATGTTTTAGTTCCTTATAAGCAGAAGGGAAATAAGGGAATACACTTGACTAAACTTACAGCCAAATGTTTTAGTTCCTTATAAGCAGAAGGGAAATAAGGGAATACACTTGACTAAACTTTCAGCCAAATGTTTTAGTTCCTTATAAGCAGAAGGGAAATAAGGGAATACACTTGACTAAACCTACAGCCAAATGTTTTAGTTCCTTATAAGCAGAAGGGAAATAAGGGAATACACTTGACTAAACCTACAGCCAAATGTTTTAGTTCCTTATAAGCAGAAGGGAAATAAGGGAATACACTTGACTAAACCTACAGCCAAATGTTTTAGTTCCTTATAAGCAGAAGGGAAATAAGGGAATACACTTGACTAAACTTACAGCCAAATGTTTTAGTTCCTTATAAGCAGAAGGGAAATAAGGGAATGCACTTGACTAAACCTACAGGCAAATGTTTTAGTGCGTTGTAAGTAGAAGGGAATGTACTTGACTAAACCTACAGGAAAATGTTTTAGTGCGTTATAAGCAGAAGGGAATGCACTTGACTAAACTTACAGCCAAATGATTTAGTTCCTTATAAGCAGAAGGGAAATAAGGGAATACACTTGACTAAACCTACAGCCAAATGTTTTAGTTCCTTATAAGCAGAACGGAATGCACTTGACTAAACCTACAGCCAAATGTTTTAGTTCCTTATAAGCAGAAGGGAAATAAGGGAATACACTTGACTAAACCTACAGCCAAATGTTTTAGTTCCTTATAAGCAGAAGGGAAATAAGGGAATACACTTGACTAAACCTACAGCCAAATGTTTTAGTTCCTTATAAGCAGAAGGGAAATAAGGGAATACACTTGACTAAACTTACAGCCAAATGTTTTAGTTCCTTATAAGCAGAAGGGAAATAAGGGAATACACTTGACTAAACTTACAGCCAAATGTTTTAAAATGCAGTTGCAAAAGGTTTGAAATCCGTTTCTTTGCGTGGCCAGGAGTTGACAAGTTCCCGTATGAGAAACGTTTTAAGTATTTTAAAACTGAAGCCAATGACAAAGAATATCTTGAAAACGGTTATTTCCTCGAAAAATGTAAGTTATGGTATATCTCTTATGGTTTACCAGTTATACAAAATTCATAAAAATTCATCCAGAATAAAGCGGTCTTCAAAGGCTATTCCCAGAAAATTCAAGATATACATTTAATTGTCATGTAAATATAAGAGATGTTAATCAAAATCGTTAAAGCCATTTTTGAGAAGGGTAGTTTAGGACTGGGGGGGTTCCCAAAATCTTCGAGTCGCATCCCTGGAAGATACTAAAATTAAACACCAAGTTTATTATTCAACCGACTTTTCGTTTTTGAGTTACCGTGTTCACAGACACGGACACACACACACACCTGACCTTTTCCTGAAAATATTTTTTTTTTGGATAGAGGGGACCCTATTCCATCTATTTCCAGTGAAATCTCGGCATCGAATTTTTCTTTGGAATGCAATACCTTCGCTATACACTATGTACATAGTACGTGTGGAGAAATTAAAAATAGTATTTTGTGGAACAGCTAGGGAAAGTCATGTGAATGGAACACCTCAAATTTTTATTCACTTATTCCACAAACTATTCATCCAGAAACAATTAATTACGATACTCTTTGTAAGAAGACTCTTTCAATTACGTCATAACAAAGTATTTACAGGTGTTTCTCTACTCAGTCTTCTAATATATTCTTATGAAAGTCCATTCTTCTATGTACTTGTATTAATGCAATTAAACCTTCACTGCAGGTGTTTCTTAAGGATCACTAGAGCTTTGAAATTCAATGGTGCGTGCATGGACACAAGAAAATCCAAATAGACACGTCACACTATCTTAGCTTATCTAGATCCCAGGATTCCTAATTAAATGGTTTCTCAGTGGCTAAGTCACTATGCGCTGAATAATGTATTGTTAAGAATAGTCCTGTTATGGTTTCAACTCTTAAACATAAATTACTGAATAATTACTAATAACTATTGGCAACCTTCTCAGATCTCAGCTGTTTTGCCTTAAAGTATAAATTAAACATAAACCTAGGAGATTGTAACTGGCGCAACAGATCTGCTAGGAAGCGAGAGCTGAGAGCTAGGAAGCGAGTTGTACTTTCAGATAAGCAGTTCACCAGTCGATTCATGCCTGTCAAATATCTGCCACCTGCACTATACGGCGCTGCTCTGATAAACATGTGTTATATTCATATCTACAAAACATCTATACAAATGGCCTACTATATAAACAATGTCAATCGTCTGCCTCCAATTCTTCCACACCTGACAGTCCTTCGTCTTCGCTCACGTCATTGTCATCATCAACGTTATCGCTACTTTCTGCAACATTATCCTGGATTAGATTTCTTTCTTTTTGATTTTCAATGTTCTCAACATGTCGACATACATTTTCCCATTCTGGCCTGCTAATTTCTGCAATTCGCTGCAACACAACTGTTCCACATCTTTTAATTTAAAAGTGATATATTAAGTTTTATTTCTCTTTCTTTCTTATCTTTGAGAACCCTGGAAACAGAACTCAGTGAAATATCAGTTGCCTTGGCTACTCTTTCATTCATTTTCTACAGGCTTTTGAAGAACTCGGGGAACATACATTTTCTTCCTTCACCTCTGCCTCTTGTTTCATGAAGTCAAGGACATTTACAATTATTTCTCTGCTCTGACTAAGTAATACCTTGCCACTTAACTTTAAAAACGTAGGAGCCATGGTTAAAAAAATAAAATGAACGCTATTTACTGCCCAATTTGAATACAAACATATGGGGAACACTTTCGATACAGACTGTAGAAAGTTTGCTCGCTGTGACTTTAAGTAAGCAAAGTATCATAACACAAACTCCGATAAGCGAGGCTCGGTAGCTGGGTTGGCTGTCAGGGTCACGATTCCACAAGTTTTGCGCCGGCAATACCAAAGGCCCATCATGATGAAACATTTGAAGGTGGTGTACTTACTTTACTACTTTACAATTGTTTGAATTTACTGAAGAACGTTTTACTATTGCAGATCCTTGTAAAGCGTGGGTGGAAGGTAATGTATCCTGAGTGACTCACACATTTCTCGTTCTTTGCTTGGTGAAATTGTTTGCAAACACCTTCACTTAAGAGACCATAGGCAAGCGACTACAACATTAAATGCTAGAGTCTGTGGAGATATATATATATATATATATATATATATATATATATATATATATATATAGCAAATGCTTCAACAACAGAAGTGACTATTAGTAATACTTTTAATATATTTAGTGACATGTTTTTAATCCAACACTTTTTCGATTTATTAAAGCCGAATGATCGTTTGTTTTGGACTTCCCTCATGCTTTCATAATTTGTTATGGGCCCGTCTCTGTAATCTCGGGGAGGTGTGTCTGCCGCATATTCAAGAGATCCCAATCTCGGGGAGGTGCATGTGCCACATATTCAAGAGATCCCAATCTCGGGGAGGTGCATGTGCCACATATTCAAGAGATCCCAATCTCGGGGAGGTGTGTCTGCTGCATATTCAAGACATCCCAATCTCGGGGAGGTGCATGTGCCACATATTCAAGAGATCCCAATCTCGGGGAGGTGTGTCTGCCACATATTCAAGAGATCCCAATCTCGGGGAGGTGTGTCTGCCACATATTCAAGAGATCTCAATCTCGGGGAGGTGTGTCTGCCACATATTCAAGAGATCCCAATCTCGGGGAGGTGTGTCTGCCACATATTCAAGAGATCTCAATCTTGGGGAGGTGTGTCTGCCACATATTCAAGAGATCCCAATCTCGGGGAGGTGTGTCTGCCACATATTCAAGAGATCCCAATCTCGGGGAGGTGTGTCTGCCACATATTCAAGAGATCCCAATCTCGGGGAGGTGTGTCTGCCACATATTCAAGAGATCCCAATCTCGGGGAGGTGTGTCTGCCACATATTCAAGAGATCCCAATCTCGGGGAGGTGTGTCTGCCACATATTCAAGACATCTCAATCTCGGGGAGGTGTGTCTGCCACATATTCAAGAGATCCCAATCTCGGGGAGATGTGTCTGCCACATATTCAAGAGATCCCAATTTCGAACCTCAGTTAGGGTTAGTTATCCAGATGAGGCTTTTTCAGGTTTTTCCCTGTCCTGAGAAGACGACCCTCGGGTTACTCTAAGCTCTAAAAACTCCGGGCTCATTTGAGTATCATTATTCTTTCATTGTTCGATATAGCCTATCAGCGAAGAGTGAAAGAAAGTTTGTAGTATTTAAGTCTGTGAAGCACTTTGCAAAATCTCGAACTCAAACAATACTTTCCTTTTCTTTGTTCTATTTGCTCGTTCTTGCATAAGTTTTATTTGAGTCTTCCCGCCCCCCCCCCTTTTTTGTCATTTATATAGCCCCCTTTAACATTTAAGGTCATATCGGGGGCTTTGCATTAGAAACAACTTGTCTGTAGGTTATATACGTAGGGTTTAAATTTATTTTCCTCAAACTCACACACATACTTCCAAACTCTGTGGGAGATAGGGAATGATTCTGGTTAAAAAAATTAAAGAAAAATTTAATCGAACCAGGAACCTCCGGGTAAGAAGTCAGTTCGCTGACCACTCGACCACGGAGCCAGACCACTTGTTCAGTCCCCGTTCTGATACACGTTTGAAATTTTCGATTATGATTAATTTCTGCAGTTCCTTGCTGCTCGCTAGTTAGTGGAAAGGCAATATATCAAACGCACGCCGATTGGAAGTTAGGAGAAACTACTTCGTATCTTATGCTTTTGCAGAGAACCCCAGAGTGGTTTCTTGAGTTAATTACTCTGCATTTGATAAAAGGTTTAGAAGTTGAAAGACTGTCGGTCGATATTAGGAGAAAGTTTTGCTTGCAATTCTAACCTGCAGACTTTAGTTATCTGATCTACAGAACAGTCCTACCAAAACAGCGAAGTCGAGAGTCGATGCTTTTGTTTCTGTTTGTGTAACATAAGGAGCGATGTGTAACTTGCTTTCGGTTTAAAGTCTACACACATTCGTCCGTTAGGTTGGCAGCCATACTTGGAGGCCAATCTTAGCATACTCCTGTTAATTGCTTCATGTGAATCATGTTTTTTAATATTCTTTATCGCATCCACAATTATCATTTAGACATTTTATTATTTATATATTTACTTGTATATTTGTTTAAGTTAAGGACATAAAACAGTTTCTTGTCTTGCAGGTAGTAGCGTGCTCGTAAGTATCCAGTTCAGCATCTCACAAGAATGCGCCATAAAAACTTTGAAGGATATTGGTTTAACTTAAAGTCTTAATGAATTAAAGAATAATATATTAATAAAATTAATATTTTGAGATAATCTTCCACCCCAAAATTGCCCTTTGCATGGAAAACAATTCGAATGTTTTGATTTTCTAAAAATGATTACATACCATCTGTTTAAGCTATTTTCACGACAGTGTAGAGATTGAAAATTCTGGGAATATCTGATGTTCTCTTGTTGTAATGAATGTTGCATTAGTGGTAAATCATAAGTATTAGAACAAATATTAGAAAAGCAAATTCCCACTTTCTGTTCCGCCATCTAATTCTCAGGCATTCCTCTAAAGATGCTAAGATCAAGAAATGTGCCATATGCTTTCCTTTCCTTTGTGAAGAAGCCATTCGCTCACCTGGGACTTTTGGAATCATTAGGGAACATATCCAACTTCAATACTCCTGCAGAAAAGTGTTGTTATTGAGTTTCGATTAAGTAGTGGACCGCAAGCAAACGGTCCTAGTGCGGGTGCTTTGATAGCAAGGTTAATAGCAACAGTAATAGCAAACTGTCTGAAGGCATTAATGCGTGTTTCTACCAAAAAGCTGAACGAAGTCCCACATTATTATTATTATTATTATTATTATTATTATTATTATTATTATTATTATTATTGTTATTATGATTATTATGATTATTATGATTATTATGATTATGATTATTATTATTATTATCATCATCATCATCATCACTATTATCATTATCATCATTATCATCATTATTTTATTATTATTATTATTATTATTATTACCATCATCATCATTATTTTTATTATTATTATCCTTATTATGTTTTAATTATTGCTATTATTGTTGTTAATGTTGTTATTATTACTATTAATATAGTTGTTATTGTGTTATTACTGTGATTATTGTTATTAATAATTATTGTTATTATTGTTGTTGTTATTATTATTGTGATTATTGTTATTTAATTATTGCTATTATTGTTGTTATTGTTGTTATTATTGTTACTATTATTATTGTTATTATTGTGATTATCGTTATTATTATTATCATTATTATTAATATTAATATGGTTATTATTATATTTATTATTGTTCTTGTTATTAACATCATCATTATTGTTATTATTATTATTATTGTTATTATTATTACTCTTATTATTGTTATTATTATTATTATTATTATTATTATTATTATTATAATTATCATTATTATTATTATTATAATTATTTTTAATTATTGCTATTATTGTTGTTAATGTTGTTATTATTACTATTATTATAGTTGTTATTGTTATTATTGTGATTATTGTTATTAATAATTATTGTTATTATTGTTGTTATTATAATTGTGATTATTGTTATTTAATTATTGCTATTATTGTTGTTATTATTGTTACTATTATTATTGTTATTATTGTGATTATTGTTATTATTATTATCATTATTATTAATATTAATATGGTTATTATTATATTTATTATTGTTCTTGTTATTAACATCATCATTATTATTGTTATTATTATTATTATTACTCTTATTATTGTTATTATTATCATCATTACTATTATTATTATATTATTATTGTTATTATTATATTTATTATTATTAACATCATTATTGTTATTGTTATCATTATTATTCTTGTTATTATTTTATTATTATCATTATTACTATCATTATTATTACTATTATTGTTGTTATTCTTATATTTATTATTGTTATTATTATTGTAATTTTTATCATTATTTTTACAAGTATTATTATCATTACTATTAGTATTATTATCATCAGTATTATCATCATTATTTATATGGTTATTATCCGTATTGTTATTATTGTTATTGTTTTATTATTAGTATTATTTATTTATTTTTACGTGACTTGTGTGATATAAATTTACCAGATTAATAAAATGGTTTTCTGATAAAACTCCTCCCATAGAGCAGCAAGTTACATGGTTGGTTCTGCTATAAATTTACTGGCGTATTACGAACTCTCTAATACGCATGAATGTTTTATAAAATGTGAATTGCAAATGCTCTACATATAACAGTCAAATACCCTAATGTAACTGGCATACATTCCTCGTAAAATTCATATACACAAGGTCGCGGGTTCAAACCCGGTAGAGGACGATGGATTTTTTTCGGGTGTAAAAATTCTAAGCATGGGTTCCTTCGGAAGGGAAGTAAAGCCGTTGGTCCCGTGTCGTAGACTTACGACACGTAAAAGAACCTCAAGCCTGATAGAGAGGCCTCTGAGCAAAATTAAGCGGTCTTGCACGCCCAGAATAAAATGGGACTCTGAGAACCACAGCAGTTAAAGAGCGTTTATAAATAAAACTCCATTTCATTTTCCTGCTATTATTAAAATGTTCCTTTAAACACCCACATTCAAAGACATCTGTAATTCCTGAACACTATTATTACATTAAGGAATTTATAGTGATCAAGCTTCAATGGTCTATTAGATTAGTTTCAATGGATATAAGCAATTATTTATATCTCCTTCATGTTGAAAGAATTCTTTTAATAAGAAGGAAATTAAAATTTTACAGACTCAAAGAACGAGAATAACTTCCTTAGAAATGAGAGTGAACTGAGCATGATTGCATACACACAGAAAATCTCAAAAATGCTTTATTTGGACTCAGGGGGTATCAAAACACTTATTGAAATGACTTTTTGGATGCACTACAATACATTCTGTATCTACTGTTTACGTGCTAGAGAAAGTAAAAATGTAGATATCGCCGAAACAAATACTTTAGGTTCTTACACTATTGTTGTGCAGCTAATTGTTTCCCTTTCAATTTTAAAATACATATACTTTTCTCAAACAAAAGTAATGTGTTTCTTTTGTTTTACTTCTGGCCTCCCAAAGACAACGCAATTTCAAAGATAATCGCAGAGCGACATCTTTTAAAACTGACTCTTGCTTCTTCAGCTGGCCAATTCTCTTAGTTCTCGTGCACTTACTCGTATAATAAATGTGCATATTAGCATCAAGTACATGGAAGAACAGTTTGTGAGAGGAACAGGTAGAAAATGGAAATGCGTGTGCTTCTGTATGAGTGGACAGCATAACAAAAAATCTGATGTGTACCATTCACACGACTTTCTCCATATCCCTGCAACAAATAATTCTTAAAAAACTTACACTTCTATTTACTTTATTCTAATCAGAAAAAATTAGCAGAAATAGTCTAATTACTCGCTTCCTTGTAAGTAGAAGCGAAATAAGAGACAACCGTAGGTTAAAGTGATAGTCAAAAGCTAGTTGCTATGGCAATGAAGTTCCTTTGTTTATATGGATAGGAGTAGACAAGTTCCTGTATGAGAAAAGTATACGTTTTTCATAGCAGAAACCAAAAATAAGGAATGTCACAAACGAGGAACTCCAAGAAAAAAATGTATATACCATAAATTGTGTGTTTTAATGTGCTCTACAAAATCGTTAGAGCCATTTTTGAGAAAATCAAAATTTTCGAAAAAAAGTTCCATGTAAAGGGTAGTTGGGGGTGAGGCGATGTTTCTCAAAATCTTCGTGTTGCATCCCTGGAAGATACTAAACTTAAATACCAAGTTTGGTATTTTACCGACTTTTCGTTTTTGAGTTATCGTGTTCACAGACACACGGACACACGGACACACACACACACACAGACACACACACACACACACACACATGGACCTTTTTGAGAAAATGCATTTTTGGATATTGGGGACCCTAAAACATATATTTTCGGTGAAATCTCGGTATCGAATTTTTGGTGGAGTGCAATACTTTCTCTATACACTATGTACATAGTGCGTATGGAGAAAGTAAAAATAAAAATACCAAACTTGTTATTTAAGTTCAGTCCATTAGAAGGATGTAACGTGAATATTTTCAGGAAAATGCCCCCTTTACATGGAACATTTTATTTTCTCAAAAATGGTTCTAACGATTTTGAGTAAAATATGTCTAAGATATTTTTGTGACAAGTGAAATGATAGCTTTAATTTTTTTGGGAATAAGCGTCTGAAGAGCTCTTCATTCCGGATAAGCATAAAAGACAGACATAGGTACACTTTTTACTAGCTGTAGTATAATGTGGGATACTGGGCCCCTCCTTCTTCTTCTTCTTCTTCTTCTTCTTCCCAGGCATTTCGTCTGCGACTACGGCAGACATCTTCGGTCCAGTAGAGTGCTTCGACCACGCCGCTGCCACTGAAGATGTCTGCCGTAGTCGCAGACGAAACGTCTGAGAAGCAGAAGGAGGGGCTCAGTAAACTACGGCCCGGATTATGCTATAGCTAGTATTGACACCGGCCGTGAAACTCAAAGATTTTTGATAAACACTCCTTTACTCTACAAAAACAAGCTCATTAATATATATGTGTATTTGTTTTTTTATTATAGATTAAACTGTTTGCAAGATCCTCTTTATTATTCGTTTAATTTTTAAACTACTTTAAACTTTCCCGAATTGCAATTGACCCTCTCTAGCGTAGTGTATCCCTTTAATTGTTTTCGACTTACAAAGAAGCAAGCAATAAGAGCAATTCTGCTAATGTTTATCTCGATTGCATGATAATAGAATAGACTTTTATAAGAATAGCTCATTTGTGGAACGCGTAGCGAAAGTCATCGAACATGTTCACTTTCTCTACGCGTTCTATGTGTGTAGAGAAGGTATAGTAATGCACCCAAATATTCGATACTGAGATTTCACCGGAAATATATATTTTGAGACTCCCTGAATCCAAAAATAAAAACATTTTTAGAAAAACATCCGTGTGTGTCTGCCTGTGTGTACGTGTCTGTGTATGTGTGTGTGTTTGTGTGTGTATGTCTCTGGGCAGCATAGCTCAAAAACGAAAAGTCCGTTAAAAACCAAACTTGATATTTAGGTTTGGTATCTTCCAAGGATGCTACATGAAGATTTTCAAGAAAATCTCCCACCCGTACTACCTTTTACATTGAACGTTTTTCGAAACTTTTCTCAAAAATAGCTCTAACCATTTTGATTAAAATATCGTATATTAAAGATATTTACCTGAGAAATAAAATTTACATCTTGAATTTTCTGGGAATAGCCTCTGAAGACTACTTTATTCTGGATGAACTTTATAGAACTATGCATAGCTGCTAAACCATAAGAGGTGGACAGAAACTTACCACAAAAAAAAAACAACAACAAAAAAACGAAGAGGACATTAAAACACACAATTTATGATGTGTACATTTTTTCGTGGAGTTTATCGGTGTTTAGATATCCCTTGTTTTTGGTTTCAGCTTTAAAAAATGCTTTTCTCAAATAGTATTTGTCAACTTCTGTCCATACAAACAGAGGAACTTTAGTCACATAGCAACCGGCTTTTGTCTATCACTTGAACTTATGGTACTTCCTTATTTTACTTCTATTTACAAGGAAGCCAGCAATAAGACTATTTTACCAATTTTTTCTCGATTAGCATGAATAGAAGCATACGTTTTTAACAATAATTTGTTGCAGAGATGTAGAGAAAGCTATGTGAATGGAACACATCAGATTGTTTGAAAATCTTTTAAAGATTTCGTTACGTAAATGGTTTGGTTATTAAGGGACTTTAACCCTTTCATAATGATTTCAAGACATAAGCTTATTTGCAATTATAAAAGTTAGATGAGTCAAAAAAAAAAGCTTTTTAGGAAAAGCTACGTATGTGTGTGTGTATGTGTGTGTCTGTGTGTGTATGTGTTTGTATGTGTGTATGTGTGTGTATGTGTGTGTCTGTGTGTGTCTGTGTGTGTATGTGTGTGTATGAGTGTGTGTCTGTGTGTGTATGTGTGTGTCTGTGTGTGTTCATGTGTGTGTATGTGTTTGTGTGTGTCTGTGTGTGTCTATGTGTGTGTCTGTGTGTGCATGTGTTTCTGTGTGTGTCTATGTGTTTGTGTGTGTGTCTGTGTGTGTATCTGTTTGTGTGTGTGTCTGTGTGTGTGTCTGTGTTCAGCATCGCTCAAAAACTATACTACTGTTAAGTACCAAGTTTGGCGTTTAAGTAGTATCCTTCAAGGATACGACAGAAGATTTTCAAAAAGCTCTCACTTCAACCTACCCTTTATATGGAAAATCTTCTTTTGTTTTAAACGGCATGTATTAAAGCTATTTACTCCAAAAATTAAACGCATATTTTGAATTTTCTGGGAATAGTTTATGTTTTAGAGTTGACCGTTTCCGAGACATTCCTTGTCACTGGATTCAGTTTTAAATTGCGTAATTAGCCGCACTGTGACCGAGTGGTTAGGCCACTCGGCTCTCGCTCAGGTTTATCCCAAGCGACCACATTCCATAACTAGTTTTCACTAACCTGTTTGACTTACGCATCTATGTTTACGTTCGCTAGACACACCATGTACATCGTGTGTAGAGAGGGTGTTGCAATGCACGTAAAGATTCGATTTCACCGCAAATACATGTTTTAGGACTACCTCACTCCAAATAAGCATTTGTTGAAAAAAAGTCCGTGTGTGTCTGTAGGGAGCATAGCTCAGAAACGAAAAGTCCGTTATACCCAAATTGGTATTTAAGTTCAGTCTCTTCCAAGCATACACACGAAGATTTTCAAGAAAATTCCTCCACCCACAACTACCATTTACATGGAAAAATTTTCGAAAATTTTGGTTTTCTCAAAAATGGCTCAAGATTTTGATTAAAATCCCTTAAATTTAACATGTTTGCATGATACATTTTCTGGGAATAGCCTCTGATGACATGTTTATTCTGGATCAATTTTGAGGAGTTTTGCGTAACTGGAAAACCGTAAGAAAAAGTCAAATACTTACTACACAACAAATATAGAGCTAGTTGAAAGTCAATATGTTGTTATATACATTCTTTTATGAGGTTGATCGCTTTTGAGATCGTCCTTGTTGTTAGTTTCAGCTTTAGAATACCTATACTTTTCTCATACGGGAATTTCTAAACTCCTGTCCAAACAAGGAAAGGTATTTCAATATAAGTTCGGTTTAGCTTTTGGTATTGCATTATTTCACTTCTACTTACAAGGAAGCAAGTAATAATTTCCTTTCTAATTTTTTCTCGATTAGCATTAAGTAAGCAGAAGAATAAGGTATTTAACAATAATTTATTGTAGAGATGTAGAGAAAGTTATGTGAATGGAACAGCTCAGTTTTTCTCCGTATCTCTTTACAGTCCTTGAACATACTCCCTGAGTCCTAACGTCTCGAAAGCTCTGTTATTGCATCCAGTTCTGTTCATGTGTCCAATGGCTGAGGTAGACAGCTCACACACAGCTTCTTCCGATGGACAAGTGTCCGGGAGAATTCGGTAACACTTTCCATGCAGGTAAAACTTTGCCGAGCATTGTCGTGCAGAATGAGTGGCCGAATTTCGAGCAACTGAGGTCAGCTTTTCTGTATTTTTCTGCCTAAGTTTTGCACGATGTTACGATAATGCGACACTTGTTCCACATTGAACTCTATCTGTCATGATGATTCCTTGGTGATTATAAGCAACACTGATCATCTGCTTGAGCCTTGATTGAGCGTGTCTAAATGTTTTGGACGTGGAGAATCTCCACGCAATAGACTGATTTCCACTCAGCTCAAAGTCGCTAATCTAACAACGACAATTCGACACAAGAATCCTTGACCTTCACGGTCGCAGTCAAACATTGTAGCACCCATCTCGCAGGATGTTTCTCTTCTTCAGAATACAGAATGCTGATGTTGGGGAAATTCCCGTGGCTTCAAAGAGGTCTTCACAAGTTGCACAGCCATCTTTTTACTTTTTCTACACATACCATACAGAGAAGGTATTTATTACCCTCCACCCAAAAATTCGATACCAAAATTTCACCAGAAATATACGTTTTGGGTCCGGCTGAATCCAAAAATCATTTTCACAAAAAGGTTAGTGAGAGTGCGTATGTGTGTGTGTGTGTGTGTATCTGTGGTCAGCTAGTTCAAAAACGAACAGTCCGTTAAAAACCAAACTTGGTATCTTCCAAGGAAGACTTTCTCTACATCTCTACAACAAATTATTGTTAAAAAGCGTATGCTTCTATTTACTTCATGTTAATGGAGAAACATTAGCAGAAATAGTCTTATTACTTGCTTGCTTGTAAGTAGAAGCGAAATAAGGGAGTAACATAGATTAAAGTGAAAGCCAAAAGCTGGTTGCTATGTGACTGAAGTTCCTTTGTTTGTATGGGCAGGAGTTGACAAATTCCTGTATGAGAAAAGTATAAGTTTTTCAAAGCTCAAACCAATAACAAGGAATATCTAAAACGATCAACTCCAAGGGAAAAAAATGTATATAACATGAATTGCGTGTTTTATCCTGAACTATATTTTTTGTAAAGTAAGCTTTTGTCTATCTGTTACAGTTTACCAGTCATGCAAAGTTCAATAAAATCATCCAGAATAAAGAGAACTTTAGGGTCTATTCCCAGAAAATTCAAAATACACATTTTATTTGGCATGTAAATATCTCAGAGATTTTAATCAGAATCGTTAGAGTCATTTTTGAAAAAATCAATTTTTTTGAAATTTTTTCCATGTAAAGGGTACTTTGGGGTGTGGGGATTTTCTTGAAAATCTTCGTGTCGGATCCTTGCAAGATACCAAATTTAAACACCAAGTTTGCTATTTAACGGTCTTTTCTTGTTTGAGCTATGCTGTCCACAGTTTCACAGACACACGCACAGATTCATGGGAACTCAAAACACATATTTCCGGTGAAATCTCGGTATCGAATTTTCAATACCTTCTCTATACACAGTACGTGGAGAATGTAAAAACAAAAGCACATGCTTCTTTCTCAAACTTCTAACTATATATGATGTAAGTTTCATTCTTGTTGCATCATCCTAACCAAAATAATTAATTATACAATGCTCCTGCAGTTTGTTTGCAGAATAAGTAGAGAAAGCCATGTGACTGGAACCAATCAAATTCTTTAATTTGGAAGTATGCATTGATATGAAGATTTTGTTTTAAATTAGGCGTACAAGGAATATGCAACTCTTGAAATGCACTTCAAAATCAGCGTTTTAGCCACATACTACTTACTTGGTTTAAATGCTGGCCTGTGACATTATATAATTAGAGATTTATCTTACAGTTTTTCAAGTGTTAGAGGAGCATAAATTAACGTGCACATTTTGAGGGAAAAAATGGACACTTCGAAACTTTTGATACTTCGCTAAAAGTTTGTTCTGAAATAAACAATAAATACAAAAAAATAAAAGAATCTAATGTGCTACGCTCACATAATTTTCTCTAGTTGTTCTACAAATTTCTTACAAAACATTCTTCTTCTTTCTACCCAATGCTAATCGAAATAAACACTAGCAGAACGTTCTTATTATTTAGTTCCTTATAAGTAGAAGGGGACTAAGGAAATGCACTAGGCTAAAGTGATAGTCAAATGTTTTAAAAGATATCGTTATGCGATTGGCATTGCAAATCGCTTCTTTGCTTGGACAGGAGTAGAACAAAAGAAAAACGGACACTTCCTGTCTGAGAAAAGCTTAAGTACTTCACAGTTGAAACCAATAGAAAAGAAAATCTCGGTAACGGTTACCTCCACAACAAAAACGTAAAGGACACAAATTGTGTGTTTTGACGTGATCTGCATTTTTTGTATAGTGAGTTTTTGTCTATCTCTTACGGTTTAGCAGTTAACAAAAATTTGGCAAAATTCATCCAGAATAAAGATGTCTTCAGAGGCTATTCCCAGAAAGTTAGAGGGATCAATTTTATTTCGGATATAAATCATTTTAATATACAGGATTTTAATCAAAATCGTTAGAGCCATTTTTAAGAAAATAACGTTTTCGTAAATGTTTCCTTGTAAAGGGTAGTTTGTGGTGGGGGAATTGTTTTGAAAATATTGAAAAATACTAAATCTAAATACCGAATTTGGTATTAAGGGTCTTTTCGTTTTGCAGCTATGTTGTCCACAGACACACGCACACACACACACGCGCATGTTTTTAAAAATGCTTTTTTCGGACTCAGGGGACCCCAAAACGTATATTTCTGGTGAAATCTAGACATGGAATTTTTGGCTGCATTACAACACCTTCTCTAGCCCTATGTACATTGTACATATGTGGCTAGAGAAAGTAATAAGTAAATAAATAATATATATCTGTGTGTGTGATGTACGGTAACAAAGGGACATCACATTCATAAAATGTGCACAGGAACGAGCAACATTTAACGTTTACCAGTCGCTTGGTAAGTGCAGGCCTATATTTCACCCTTGCAATAAATTGTTTACAATTGCTCGGAAAGTTTATGTATTTACCAATGTTGCATTGTAAATTTTAACAGACCAATTTCAGCGTTGCCATCCGAACATAAGTTAGAAATGCCTGACTGTACACAGGAGGGGACCTACTTGTTCCCATTAACCACATAGCCTGCTTCTCCAGCATTTCGTTTATTTAAATAAAACGTTCATTCATTGGAATACATATTTATTTCTTGCTATATATTTAAATTATGTTGACTTAGTTTTGGTAAAATTCAGTTTATGATTGCTAATTAAATTTGTTGTTGATAAAACATATTACCTCAAATTTTAATAATTAAAGGATTAAAATTACTCAAGCTTAATAAGCATAGGAATTCTAATGTTAGTGTTATTTAAAAATTAGCACCTTCTTCCTTTCACATAATTTTCAGTTTAACTTTCATTGGCCTAATAGGTCATATAGGACCACGAAATTTCGCTGAAATGAGCCCGAGGATAAAGGAAACCCCCGGTTATCTTATCCGGGTAACTCGTCCTAACCGAGATTCGAACTAGGGACCTCGTGAATGAGAGTCTGTATTCTTATTTTAGACACCAGTTTATTGAAAATAGTCACAGACAATATTTAAAAACTAAGCAT
This sequence comes from Hymenopus coronatus, assembly GCA_030762935.1. Classification (NCBI taxonomy): domain Eukaryota; kingdom Metazoa; phylum Arthropoda; class Insecta; order Mantodea; family Hymenopodidae; genus Hymenopus; species Hymenopus coronatus. Next base: position 5,546,807 of record CM060886.1, on the reverse strand, counting down.
TTGTGTGCGTATAATTTTTGAAATAAGTATCCTTATTTATTGCATTTTCTTAAAAAATAAGTGACCTTGAGGTTGGTCATACATCGTGGAAAATGTGTAAATGAGCGTTTCAACTTTAACTGAAGGTAAATGAGATTGTGAACATTTATCTGAAAATGTGCTGAGCTGAAAACACGTCCAATTTTAAGTGCCTATTTTGCGATGTTTTCATTTACCAGAATTACTCAAAACAAATAACCTATTTATTAAATAAAACTTTATTCTCTGTTGTGAGGGTTTTCTAAGCACACCCAATGTCACGAAAAGATGTGCATATTCTTCGTATGTAAAAGCCCCGTATTTGACGTGGGAAGATTTCTCTTCGTGTATTGAAAGAGTTACGATTGATGAGGGCTGAATTAAGTAGACTTAAACAAAGGTCCTTTCTCAAAACAAAACAAAACAAAACAAACAAAAAAAGAATTTTCACCCAAAAATTCAAACTTTTAAAAACAAATCAAAACATTGGTTTTAGTTTATTTTTATATTCATAGATTCCATCTTTTTCTTCTTCTTCACAAAATGGAATCTATGAGTAAAAAAGTACACTGCAAGTATACAATAAGTGTAATATATATTACCTTATTGGAATTAATAAAAACAATTGGAATACACATCTTATGTATTTATTATTGTGACCCTTTTCTATTTCTCGTGTAAGTTAATATACTTTGTATAAATAAAGGTGTTAATTTATATGAAGAATGTTAAGTAAATCTTGCTTCATAAGATCTTAATATAAATAAAATAAATATACGCTAGTAAGTTATTATATTATGAGTGCATTTTTTACTCAAATTTACCTAACTGAAAATCAACTTATAAAAATTACAATTTATTCCAAAGGATAACAATTTTCCTAAAAAGACGGTATTTCAAGTAAAAACCTGTCAGCGAAGAACTAGCGAGTGACTGCGTTTTATCCCTCACAATGAACCTGGCCTGCTCACCGTCTCCGCTAATAAGCAAGGGGGGTCGATCACACCAGTTGGTTTGCCTATCCTTTCCTTGAGTTGAAGGACGTGTTCGGCGGGTTACGGCTGGGCGGTGGATGTGCGCTTTGTAGAGGTTTCTTATCTAAAGTCCTTGCTGGTATCTTTCCGTCTTTACTTTCTCTACACGTACAATGTACATAGTGCATAGACAAGGTATTGCACTCCACCCAAAATTTCGATACCGAGATTTAACCGGAAATATTTGTTTTAGGCTCCCCTGTAACGAAGAAAAAAAAAAGCATTTTCGGAAAAAGTTACGTGCGTGTGTGCGTGTGTCCGTGTGTCTGTGAACATGATAACTTAAAAACGAAAAGTCAGTAAAATACCACACTTGGTGTTTAAGTTTAGCATCTTCCAGGGATGAAACTGGAAGATTTTGAGAAAAATCCCCCAACCCTAATTATCCTTTACATGGAACTTTTTTCGAACATTTTGTTTTCCTCAAAAATGGCTCTAACGATTTTGATTAAAATATCGTATATTAAAGATATTTACCAGACAAATAAGAGGTATATCTTGAATTTGCTGCGAATAGCCTCTGAAGACTATTTGATTCTGGATGAATTTTACGGAATTTTGCATAACTGCTAAACCGTAAGAGATGGACAAAAACTTACCACACAGAAAATGTAGAGCAATTTAAATCACACCATTTATGTTATAAACATTTTTTTCGTCGTTGTTAAGATATTCCTTGTTTTTAGTTTCAGCTTTGAAAAACTTATAGTTTTCTCATACAGGAATTTCCTGTCCATACAAACAAAGGAACTTCAATCACATAGCAACCAGCTTTTGACTATCACTTTAGCCTATGCTACTCCCTTATTTCGCTTCTACTTACAAGGAAGCAAGTAATAAGACTATATCTGCTAATTTTTTTCTGGTTTAGCATGAAGTGAATAGATGCATAAGATGTTTAACAATGATTTTGTACAGAGATGCAGAGAAAGTCAAGTGAATGGGACGTATCAGATTTTTAACCTATAGCCCTAAATTTCAGTGTTGATCTGATCATTTAATTTAAGTCTTCCCACCTCTGTAGCGTGGCGGTACCGTATCTGCATTGCATTCAAGATATCCTAGTTTGTATCTCGGTAGGTTGTTCCCTTATCCTGAGAAGTCAAATGTCCAATAAGGAAGTCCGGGCTCATTTCAGCATATTTCCACCAATTTGGTTCATCTATTGTCCGATATGTCTTACCAGGCATAAAGGAGGTAATACTGCCAAAAAAATGTGATGCGTGTTATTCACATGACCTTCTCTACATCTCTGTAACAAATTAAAATTAGCAGAAATAGTCTTATTGCTTACTTCCTTGTAAGTAGAAGCGAAATAGATTAAAGTTATAGTCAAAATGTGGTTGCTATTGACTGAAGTTCCTTTGTTTGTATGGACAGGAGTTGACACATTCCAGTGTAAAGTATAATACTTTCAAAGCTGAAACCAAAAACAAGAAATTTCTAAAAAACGATCAACTCCACGAAAAAATTTATATTACAGAAATTGTGTTTTTTAACGTGTTCTACATTTTTTGTGTGATAAGTTCTTTTCCATCTCTTACGGTTTAGCAGTTATGCAAAATTCCGTAAAACAGATCCAGAATAAAGTAGTCTTCAGAGGCTATTCCCAGAAAATTCAAGATATACAACTTATTTGTGATATAAATGGCTTTAATATGTGGCATTTTAACCAAAATCGTTATAGCCATTTTTAAGAAAAACAAAATTTTCGAAAATTGTTCCATATAAAGGGTAGTTAGGGGTGGGAGATTTTCTTTGTGTCGCATCGTTGGAAGATACCAAACTTAAAGATAAAGTTTAGTATTTAACCGTCTTTTCGTTTTTTAGCTATGTTGTCCACAGACACACACGCACACTCGGCCCTGTTTCTGAAAATGCTTTTTTTTTTGTTTTGATTCAGGGGGTCCTTAAACATGTATTTCCGGTGAAATCTCGATATCGAAGTTTTGGGTGGAATACAATATTTCTTTATCCTTATGTACATTGTACATATGGGGCTAGACCAAGTAAAAAAAAAAAGAGGATAAGCTCATTTACAGAATTGGCTTATTATAGAAATGGAGCACTAAACTGCACTAATATTTCAGGATTATTACGTAACTCAATGAACGTAATAGACACTATACTGGATATGTAATTGGTAAATATGCTGGATATTAAACGGTATGCGTAAACTACACAGAGAGTTAATGACGTTTTCATTTTAAAATGCTCACGAATTTGAAAATTGAAATAAAACTATGTAAGAATAGATATTAAATGTTTTTAAAATTCACGTGTGTTTAAACTCCTCTCTTGAAATTATTAAATCTATATAAGATGAATGTGTCACATAAAAAAGCTCCATATTACGGTCTACAATAATACTTTCTATTTTCATTTCATCACACAAGCAGAGCAAAACATCCGGGGATATATTGCAAAATGTGTTGCAAAATACTGTTCATTTATTTATTTTTTAGAATCATGCCACACCTGGAAATACAGTGGGACTAAATGTGAAAGTACTCAACTCTGAAATAAATAAAACAAATGATTAGCCTTCGGGGGTAACGGGATTTACGGGTTCGTGTCCCGGGTGCAGGTTTTGGCTATTAGGAATTTTGTGGAGATGTGGGTGCCTCATCTCAGTATTTTACTAGCATGGAAACTCTTTTCAGGTGTGGTACAAGTGCTTTATTCAGTTAGTTCAGTCTTTTTCCGCCGTCGAACACACTCGCATTCCTCTTAATTTTACCCTCTTAAACTACACTTTACCCGAACGCGACTATTATTAGTTAGTACTTTTCATGATGTACTTTCGTCCGTACTCTGGTCTGTATTACAAAAATATTTCCCTCACAACTAAAGGTAGCCGGTCCGGCTCCACTACGGACCCAAATATCACACCTTTGCTCTGCCAATGTTCTACGCCAAGTGCCTCAAAAAGTGTTGCCTGGCCAGCAAGAGAATTGTTTCTCTCCTCCTTGTTATGTTCACCCCCGGGCAGTGTAACATCACCCCTTCAGTTCAGTGTCTTACCCTTAACGGTACTATCCTACCAGCTCGTGACAACTCGGCTACTTAGACGTGTTTAAAATCTTTCTGCCCTTCCCATTTTAATGTACATTTGTCCCTTCTTGGTGTAATTGATATTTCCCTTTTAAATAACTCTTAGCCCCGTGACAAGATGTGTACTGTCTCAAATCTCACATTTTTGCTCAATTCCATGCTTAGAGTAGTCATAAGAACTAATCATGTTGAAATATATTACGGTCACATTACTTTCTCTGCCCGCTATCGATTGTCATTTCCTTGATGTATTTTGTTACACATTTCTGTTTAAAGCACAATATTGTTGCACACGGTCTCAGTTGATCAATCTCGTGCTGCTGATTCTGCATCTTGGACTCTGAAGGTTACACTAATATAAACCATTCTATTTGTGTTTTGCTTTGTATATTTCCCATTTATGTTGCAAGCGTTCAAGGGCACTCATTCTCAAAGCTCAGAAACACACACGAGATATTGTAACATTTTGTGACTTGCATGATGAAGGACAGACACGAAAAAATGAGCAGAAATAGTCTTATTACTTGCTTCCTTGTAAGTAGTAGCGAAATAAGGGAGTACCATAGGTTAAAGTGATAGTCAAAAGCTGGTTGCAATGTCACTGAAGTACCTTTGTTTGTATGGACACGAGTTGGAAAATTTTTGTATGAGAAAAGTAAAGCTTTTTTAAAGCGGAATCTAAAAAACAAGTCATGTCTAAAGACCGATCAACTCCACGAAACAAATGCATATAACATAAATTGTGTGTTTTAACGTGCTCTAGATTATTGGTGTGGTAAGTTTTTGTCTATCGCTTATCGTATAGCAGTTATGTAAAATTGCTTAAAATTCATTCAGAATAAAGTAGTCTTCAGAGACTATTCCCAGAAAATCCAAGATACACATTTTATTTGTCAGGTAAACATCTTTAATATATGATATTTTAATCAAAATTCTTAGAGCCATTTTGAGAAGATAACATTTTTCGAAAAAAGTTCCATGTAAAGGGTATTTTGGGGTGGGGAAATTTTTCTCAAAATCTTCGTGTCGCACCCTTTTAGATACTAAACTTAAACACCAAGTTTGGTATTTTACCGACTTTTCGTTTTTGAGTTAGCGTGTTCACAGACACACGGACAGACAAACAGATACACGGACACACACGCACACACAAACGGACCATTTTCGGAAAATGCTTTTTTTTTGGATACAGGGTACCCTAAAACATATATTTCCGGTGAAATCTTGGTATCGATTTTTAGGGTGTAGTGCAATACCTTCTCTATACACTATGTACATAGTACGTGTAGAGAAAGTGAAAAACCCTAAGTTCAATCGTCAGCTCACTGGAGTCGAGTCTGCTCAGCACCAAACTTAGCTTTAATGTTGAATATCTCTCACGACACAACGTGCATGTTGTTGTGGATCTAACCGTTTAACATATATTCCTTGGTGCTGGCTTCAATTTTAAAATAAGCCCGCCTGGATGGTGTGGTGTTAGCGTGTCCGCCTCGAATCTCGCTTATGGTGTGTTACCCAGATAAGGTTTCTTTTCCCATGTCCTGAGAAGACGAATGACGAGTAACTTTAAGCTCCATGGACCTCGAGATCATTTGAGCATCTTTTCACCAATTCCATTAATCGTCCCATATGACCAACCAGGTTATAAGACCTTGAACAACCAAATAAAAAATAAATAAATAAATAAATAAAATCTTAATATTTCTCTCAAATAGATACTCCGTGTTTCTTCTTGATCATGCAAAGAAGAGAATTAGCATAGCGATAGCTTTTGAAGCATTTGAATATTGCTTATTATTATCTGATGTGTTCCATTCACATGACTTTCTCTACATTTCTGCAACAATTATTGTTAAAAAGCTTGTGCTTCTATTTACTTCATGCTAATCGAGAAAAAATTAGCAGAAATAGTCTTATTATTTGTTTCCATGCAAATAGAAGCGAAATAAGGGAGTAACATAGGTTAAAGTGATAGTCAAAAGCTGGTTGCTATGTGACTGAAGTTCCTTTGTTTGTACGGACAGGAGTTGACAAACTCTTGTATGAGAAAAGTAGTTTTTTTAAAGCTGAAACCAAAAACAAGGAATATATAAAAAACGATCAACTCCACGAAAAAAAATTGTATGTAACATAAATTGTGTGTTTTAACGTGCTCTACATTTTTGTGTGTTAACTTTTTCTCCATCTCTTACTTTTTGCGATGCAAAATTCCGTAAAATTCATCCAGAATAAAGTAGTATTCAGAGGCTATTCCCACAAAATTCAAGATATACATTTTATTTGTCAGGTAAATATCTTTAATATGCGATATTTTAATCAAAATTTTCGAAAAATGTTCCATGTAAAGGGTAGTTTAGGTTGAGGGGCTTTTTCTCAAAATCTTCTTGTCGCATCCTTGGATGATACTAAACTTAAATACCAAGTTTGGTATTTTAGCGACTTTTCGTTTTTGAGTTATCGTGTTCAAAGACACACGGACACACACTCGGACGTTTTTGTGAAATTACTTTTCTTTGGATACAGGGGACCCTAAAACATATTTCCGGTGAAATCTCGGTATCGAATTTTTTGGTAGAGTGCAATACCTTCTCTATACACTATGTGCGTAGTACGTGTAGAGAAAGTAAAAAGCAGTGATACAATTCTGATAATGCTTATCTCGATTAGCTTGGAGAAGAATAAGAAGTAAGAAGTTTGTAGAACTATAAGAGAAAGTTACGTAAATAGAACCATCAGGTTTTAGCAACAGTGTAGGTGGATTCTTCAGTTTATTTATTTATTTATTTTAAAATGTAATAATGACTACCATAATGCTGGTGTAAATAATAACAATAATAATCATATTAATAATAATCATAATAACAACAACCGCTAATTATCCTGAGCACAAAACACTCTTTAATTTGGTGTGTTATGGATTATGAGCTGCCCTACTTTTAACTGCTTGGACTTGTTTGTTTACTCTGGAGTTGGAGGAAAGTCAGAGAGGTTCTGATGAGCAAATGTTTCGTGCATCTTCAGCGGAAATTTGCAAGTCTGAAAACTGCTGTTGTCATCACATAACATGAGCAGCCACAGAGTTGTCATTTTGCTGCCAAGTCTGCAGCAGACAGACTCGGAGCTTACAGCGGATTAAGTATATAACGAAATGGCCAGAGTGCTTGTTTATTGAGAAAATAGAGTATTGTGGAAATGTTCATTCTTCTGTTTCGTTTACAGCATTATCTCCACCATCTTTCTTCTATCCTTAATTCCATAAAAAATCATTCGTATCTTCTTAAGCTATTCCCTGCAAATTCCGGAATTACATTTTATAAGTTATGCATATATCATAAACATATGTTGAATCAAAATTATATATCATTTTCATAAATACGAAACAACGAATTTTTCAATGCAAGGGTTAGTTTGTGGTGGAAGGAATTATCTTAAAAATCTTCGTAACTTTAGTATCAGACAGATTTTTCATGTTTACTTTCTCTACACGTACTATGTACATAGTGTATAGAGAAGGTATTGCACTACACCCTAAAAGTCAATACCGAGATTTCACCGGAAAAATATGTTTTAGGGTCCCCTGTATCCAAAAAAGAAGCATTTTCAGAAAAAGGTCCGTGTGTGTCAGTGTGTCCATATGTCCGTGTGTCTGTGAACAGGACAACTCAAAAACGAAAAGTCAGTAAAATACCAGACTTGGTGTTTGAGTTTAGTATCTTACAGGGATGTGGCACGAAGATTTTGAGAAAAAGTTTCCCAAACCAAACTACCCTTTACATGGAATTTTTTTCGATAGTTATGATTTTCTCAAAAATGGCTCTAACGATTTTGATTAAAATATCGTATATTAAATAAATTTGCCTGAGAAATGACATGTACATCTTGAATTTTCTGGGAATAGCGTCTGGAGACTATTTATTCTGGATGAACTTTACGGAATTTTGCATAACTGCTCAACCGCAAGAGCTGGACAAAAACTTACCACACAAAAATGTAGAACATGTTAAAACACACAATTTATGTTATTAAATTTTTTCGTGGAGTTGATCTTTTTTTATATATTTCTTGTTTTCGGTTTCAGCTTTGATAAAGCTATACTTTTATCATACAGGAATGTGTCAACTCCTGTCCATACACACAAAGGAACTTCAGTCACATAGCAACCAGCTTTTGACTATCACTTTAACCTATAGTACTCCCTTATTTCCCTTCTAGTTACAAGGAAGCAAGTAATAAGACTATCACTTTAACCTATAGTACTCCCTTATTTCCCTTCTACTTACAAGGAAGCAAGTAATAAGACTATCACTTTAACCTATGGTACTCCCTTATTTCGCTTCTACTTACAAGGAAGCAAGTAATGAGACTATTTCTGCTAATCATTTCTCATGTTTCGCAAGAAGTAAATAGAAGCATAAGCTTTTTAACAATAATTTGTTACAGAGATGTAGAGAAAGTCAGGTGAATGGAACATATTACATATGTTTTTAATTATGCTGTTTATAGACATATCTGTTAATAAAACTGATTCACGGGGGAATTTCTAACTGTGCATTTTTACTTAAATGTTTGCAAAACTTATTGGATTGAATGTTTAATGTCCTGTACCTACTAGGTGAAGAGTAGAGAACAGCAAAACCAAGCTGCTTTATAGAAATTCCAAATTTAATAATTTTTTGTGTAGTTTGTTTTGTCTGTAGCTTTTAATGTTCAGTTATAAGTTAGTGATGGAGAGTTTGCAGACTACATAGAAAGTTGAGAAAGTAACATTTTAACTCTTATTCATATTTTAATAACAAATTCTGATGTGTTACGTTAGCATAACAAACTATTCTTCAATGTGTATGTTGTTGTCTCTACTTTGCGTTAATCCGTGCTTCCTTGTAGCTAACACACGTTCCGGGGAATATACCAGGCTAAAGCCATAGCAAAATCTTTCAAAAACTGGTCGCTCAGTGACTACCTTGAAATTCTGCTTTGTCCACCCTCCTCACCCTCAGTAGAAATAACAAAATTACCGCTTTCCATTTCATAAAAGTATTTGTACTGAAAAATTGAAATATATATCAGGGAATATCTCGGAAATGGTAAAATGTACAACAACAGAAGTGTGTTTTAACCAGATATTTCTCACCATAGTTTTCGTCTATCTTTTACGGTTTACCAATTACACAAATTTCCAGAACCTAGGGGACTTCAGAGGTTATCCTCCAGGCTACATGATTCATTTGGCAAGAAAATATATGGGACATACGGTATTTTAATCATAATCAATAAAATACATCTTTTTAAAGAATCGAAATGTCCGAAAAATGCTCCCCTAAAGGGATAAATAAATTTGTGCGTAATCTTAGAAGATTCTCAACTTAAACAATAGGTTTGGTAATTAACGGAACTTTCCTTTTTACTTTCTCTGCACGTACTATGTACACAACGTACAGAGAAGGTATTGTATTGCACCCAAAAATTCGATACCGAGATATCACGGAAATACATGAAAAAAAAATCTTACAAAAAGGTGTGTGTGCGCGTGTGTGTGTGTGTGCGTGTGTGTATGTGTATGTGTATGTGTGTGTATGTGTGTGTATGTGTGTATGTGTGTCTATGTGTGTATGTGTGTATGTGTGTGTGTATTTGTGTGTATGTGTGTGTATGTGTGTGTATGTGTGTGGGTACGTGTGTGTATGTGTGTATGTGTGTATGTGTGTATGTGAGTGTATGTGTGTGTATGTGTGTGTATGTGTGTGTATGTGTGTCTATGTGTGTATGTGTGTATGTGTGTATGTGTGTGTATGTGTGTGTATGTGTATGTATGTGTGTATGTGTGTATGTGTGTGGGTACGTGTGTGTATGTGTGTGTATGTGTGTGTGTGTCTGTGGACTGCATAGCTCAGAAACGAAAATACCGTTGAATTCCAAACCTGGTGCTTAAGTTTGGTTTCTTCCAAGGATGCGACACTACCCTTCGAAAATTTTGATGCTCTTAAAAATGGCTGTAAATATTTTGATTAAAATATCGTATATTAAAGATTCTTACCTGACAAATAATATGTATATCCTGAATTTTCTGGGAATAGCCTCTGAAGACTACTTTATTATGGATGCATTTTACGAAATTTTGCATAACTGCTAAACCGTAAGAGATGGACAAAAACCTACCACACAAAAAATGTAGAGCACATTAAAACACACAATTTATGTTATATATATTTTTTTTCGTGAAGGTATTCGTTTTTAGGATATTCCTTATTATTTGTTTCAGCTTTGAGAAAATTATATTTTCTCATCCAGGAATTTGGCAACTCCTGTCCATATAAATCAAATTTTTGTGTACATTACAATAAATTCTCTATACACTATTTATATAGTATGTGTAGAGAAAGTAAAAATACGTGCATGTGTAAGACCGTAAATAAATGCATATAAGCAGCATAAATCAAAAAGGAAGAGTCTGTTATATACCAAAGTTAAAAGTTGAGGATCTGCAAAGGAATCCGACACAGCATTTTTAACAATATCTATCTCCATCCATTCGGTGATCACTCGATTGTGATATGAAATCATGGTGAAGGGCAAGATGACTGTTGAGCAATTTGTGGAATGAGTGGAGGGGAACACCGGAGCAAACCCGCCCAGACATCGCTGCGTCCAACACATGCGGTCACCTTGGATGTACCCGGGCCCCTAGGTCAGATACGAGCGGTCTAACCACTGGGCCACAGCGTCGCCAGCTGAAGTAAAAACAGATGGCAAAACATGGCATCAATAGCATCAGCAATAAGCGATTCCACATTTCACAAGTCGGTTCTCTTTATTGCCTGTGATTGCTATATACATTCACTGGCACAAAGAATGCTGAAATATGAATTTTTGTATTTAACCGAATTTCCATTTTTGGTTATGAGTTATAGGCATCGGAGCACACATACACATATATTAACATACATATATGCACACATACATGCACACATACGTACATACATACATGCACATATACATGCACTCATACATGCACACACCCATACACACACATATATATATATATATATATGTATGGATGTGTGTATGTGCATGTGTGTAGGTGTGTATGTGTGTATGTATTAATGTATGTATGTATGTATGTGAGTGTATGAATGTGTGTATGTGTGAATATATATACATACACACATACATACACATACACACATACACACATCCATACATACACACATACACACATGCACACTTACACATATATTCACACATACACACATTCATACACTCACATACATACATATATAGACACATACATACATACACACATACATACACACATTCATACATACAAACACATATAAATACACACAAACATACCCACATACATATATACATACATACACACACATTCATACATACACACATACATACAAACATATATAAATATACACATACATGTATACCTACATACACAAATACTTACATAAACACATACTTATATACACTCATACAAACATACGTACATACATACATACATACACACAGGCTCTTTAACAACTGTGGTTCTCAGTATCCTATTCTATATTGGGCGTGAAAGACCGCTTAATTTTGCTCAGAGGGCTCTCTATCAGGCTTGAGGTTCTTTTACATGCGGTAAATCTACGACACGGGAGCAACGGCTTTATTCTCTTCCAAAGGAAACCATGCTAAGGATTTTACGCTCGAAAAAAATCCATCGTCCTCCGACAGGTTTGAACACGCGACCTTGGGTATATGAAGTTAGCATGGTAACTACCAAACCACGGAGGGTGATACAAATACATACAGAAATACACACATACGCACAGACATACACACATACTTACATACACAGATACACACATACATTCACATACACACATACATACACACATACATTCATACACATATACATGCATACTTACATACATACATACATACACACGTGCTTAACATACACACATACTTACATACACACATACTTACATACACACATTAAAGCACACATACATACACACATACATACACAGATACACATGCATACTACACACACATACATACATACATACACATTCACACACACACACTTACATACACACATACTTACACATAGATACACACAAACTTACATACACACATACTTACATACACAGATACACACATACCTACATACACACATACTTACATACACACATACCTACGTACACACATACTTACATACACACATACCTACATACACACATACTTACATACACACATACCTACATACACACATACTTTTATACACACATAACTACATACACACATACCTACATGCACACATACTTACATGCACACATACTTACATACACACATACTTACATACTCACATACTTACATACACACATACACACATACTTAAATACACATACCTACATACTCACAAACTTCCATACACACATACTTACATACACACATACTTACATACTCACAAACTTACATACTCACATACTTACATACACACATACTTACATACTCACATACTTACATACACACATACCTATACACTCACATACTTACATACACACATACTTACATACACACATACCTACATACTCACAAACTTACATACACACATACTTACATACACACATACTTTCATACACACATACCTACATACACCCATACTTACATACTCACAAACTTACATACACACATACTTACATACACACATACCTACGTATACACATACTTACATACACATATACCTACAATCTCACAAACTTACATACTCACAAACTTACATACACATACTTACATACACACATACCTACATTCACACATACTTACATACACACATACCTACGTACACACATACTTACATACACACATACCTACATGCACACATACTTACATACACACATACCTACATACACACATACTTACATACACACATAACTACATACACACATACCTACATGCACACATGCTTACATACACACATACTTACATGCACACATACTTACATACACACATACTTACATACACACATACTTACATACACACATACCTACATACACACATGCCTACATGCACACATACTTACATACACACATACTTACATACACACATACTTATATACACACATACCTACATACACACATATTTACGTACACACATACCTACATACACACATACTTACATACACACATACCTACTTGCACACATACTTACATGCACACATACCTCCATGCACACATACCTACATACACACATACTTACATACACACATACTTACATACACACATACCTACATGCACACATACTTACATACACATACCTACATACACACATACTTACATACACACATACCAACATGCACACATACTTACATACACACATACACACATACCTACATACACACATACTTACATACACACATACCTACATGCACACATACTTACATACACACATACTTACATACACCCATACTTACATACACACATACCTACATACACACATACTTACATACACATATACCTACATGCACACATACCTACATGCACACATACTTACATACACATACCTACATGCACACATACTTACATACACACATACTTACATACACACGTACCTACATACACACATACATACACACATACCTACATGCACACATACTTACATACACACATACCTACATGCACACATACTTACATACACACATACCTACATACACACATACTTACATACACACATACCAACATGCACACATACTTACATACACACATACCTACATACACACATACTTACATACACACATACCTACATGCACACATACTTACATACACACATACTTACATACACCCATACTTACATACACACATACCTACATACACACATACTTACATACACACATACCTACATGCACACATACCTACATGCACACATACTTACATACACATACCTACATGCACACATACTTACATACACACATACTTACATACACACATACCTACATACACACATACATACACACATACCTACAGGCACACATACTTACATACACACATACATACATACACACATACCTACATGCACACATACTTACATACACACATACCTACATGCACACATACTTACATACACACATACCTACATGCACACATACTTACATACACACTTACTTACATACACACATACCTACATACACACATACTTACATACACACATACCTACATGCACACATACTTACATACACACATACCTACATACACACATACTTACATACACAATACTTGCACATCCATACACCATATATATACATACACACATATATATGCATACATACACACATATTTACATACACACATACATACACAAGTACATACATTCACACATACACACTTACATACAAACACACACATACATAAACACATACATACACGTACATACATAAATAACATACACACATACTCGTACTTACATACATATACACATATATATACTTGCATACATACACTCATATACACATGCACAGGCACTTACACACTCACACATACATACACAAGTACACACATACAGACAGGTTTTCAGAAGTATTTTTTATGCACTGAAGGTTTGCAAAATGTGTATATCTGGTGAAATTTTACATAGTATTTCTGGTGGAGTACAATAATTTTCTGTTGGTTCACATTAAGAACCACGGAAGCGAAATTAATAACATTTTTAATGGAAACCTTTGGTTTATTATAACTTAAGAAAACATTTGAAAGCTCTGTGCAGGTGGTCATGTCAAGAAGACTTCTTGTTGTGTTTGTATTTTAAAGGTCATACCTGCGAGGAGGTAAAGGTGAACTCGTTGCTGCAACTACCCCGTTACTATGGCGACCAACTTGGAAGTGCCACGCCTCGCCTTCTGCTGTTTTACTGCAATTGCTAACCTTCCATAAAACTTGTTATTTAATGCACTACAGGTCTTTAATATTTATTACTCCACGTAGCTAAATTATGCCTGTTGGACTTTAAAGTATAATCCGGTTTTTCTAGTGGCTTTTGCTGTATCATTTAATGGACTAATGTTTTATGTAATGTGATTTCGGAACCGAAATCTTTTCTGCTCAACATTTTAGTTTCCCTAGCATATAGTTACACCTTAATGGTTAAGGGAAAAATGGTTGGAAAGGGTATACAATATACCTAACGGTAGAGGCAAACTTAGTGTTAGTGTAGAAGTGTGGAGTTGGGATGTTGGAAAGGAATTCATATATAAGATACATGTGATAGCTACCTAGTGGCACAAACAGGGTAGAGCAGAGTGATAAGTGCGGGAGGAGTACTGATACATTCGTGCAGAATTATTAGTTTAGACAAAAAAAAAAGCTTAATACCAAGAAAAAATTGATACATTTTCTTAGGAAAACTTGGAGAGTAATAGAAACGATAAGGGCAACATAATCAGACTAATTACTGGAAAGCCAAAAACGTATTTGAACATATAATTGAAACTCGGTTATTCACTTCAACATTGTTGGAACATATACGCTAAATTGTAGGGACCAGTCGTTCTCCATTAAAATGTTACTCAATTATACGTTTAGGTCAACGTTTTCTCGGTAATGCGATTCCCATACACAAAATGTACCCATTTGCCTGCTGTGTATAGCCTTGGAATTACCTGCTTTGCTCATTATTTCTTTGTTGTCATATCGTTCCAACAATCTATTAACCTTGGTTCCAACAGTCACTTGAGCTGTTTCCATTGTCATTTATCCTTTCATTGTTGTCATAACAGTCACTTGTCTATTCTATGTGGAGTTAAAACAGGAGAAGAAACATGTGTGAATATCAACCAGCAAGGAAGAAAACTGTTGGTGAAAAATTACAAATTCTGGATGAGGTCTATACCATTAGAGAAAATCAGTAACAGGTATTCTCATTTATACAGTATTTTAGTAATCTCCCTCGAAAAGCGTATAAGTGAGGTTCCACTGTATATACAAAACTTATTTAGTCATAGCATAAGAGACTTCCGCATATTTTATTCTTCCAATTAAAAGGCATAACAAATAGCAAGGAGAGAAACAGTGTTTGATGGGTAACAGCAAAGTATAGTGAGGAAAATACTAAAGGAAAGGTATTCCACAAAGTAAATGCCCCATACATAATATAAAATATGGTTATCAGACGTTGCAAGGTAACAGAAATATGGAGAAGAGAGTGTATCAATAAGAAATGATTGTTTAAAATAGATATGTTATAACAGGTGGCCCAACTGCCCCGTATTTGGCGTGTGCAGATAACCCTCCGTGGTTAGAAGAGTTGCAGAACTCAAACGGGCTATTTCAAGTTAAAACCGGCAAGTGGAGAACTGGCGACCTTCTTTTACCCCCCCCCCCCGCCTTATTTATAGCGCAGACGGAGTTCCGTGCTTTCCTTGACAGCCCGCAAGCGGCTGGCCAAGGTAAGCAGCATCGGGCCTGGTTCCTCTCTGGGTGGGTGACCACTCCGGTAGATAAGCCAGCCCGCGCCGGCTGCACAGAGGGAAACACCCTGCCCAATTACTTTGACACAGACAAAAACGCTTGCACAAGACTACATCTTTTATATCACACGGGTAAATCCGCGAGAAAAGCGGATAGGTACCGTGGTGATTTGCCCCCGCCCGAGTACACTCGGGCGACTAGTTCCTGCTCCTGGCTCCGGGTCACGGTCATTGCGAGATGTAAAATAAAGGTATTTCTCGATAGTTGTAACTTGAACTTGCAAGTTGAGTTCTGCAAGAAGGAGTATCTGCGTACATCAAACACGGGTCAGTTGGTAGCTATAACTTATACAGGATGTTAATGAACTACACGGAAATAAATTGCGAGATTGTGCACGTGACTGATATAAGTAATTTGAGATCGGCGATGCATGGTCCCCGGATAAACATAACGTTAAACGTGTGGGTATCAGGTGCTGATAAATCGGTGTTAAAGCAAAGCAGGTTGAAAAAATGGCTTTAAAACTGCTGTCCGAGTATAAAAAGATCGATTTTTAGCAGCTCGTTACAAGCGTTCTCAAGATTCAACGTCGCAAAATCTGTAAAATCTCCAATTAATCACTTGACAGTGCGACACTGAGCGTTCATTATCTACGTTCTCGAGTTATGTAGCCTACCCTGGAAGCGGGTTTTCAACTGCTATGGTGGCTTAATGCGTAACGCGGGAAGCTGCTGTCCCAAAGATCATGAGTTCTACTCCTGTCATAGAGTAGGTGTTGTTTTATTATTATTTTTACTTTCTCCATATGCACTATGTACATAGTGTATAGAGAAATTATTGCACTCCACCAAAAATTCGATACCGAGATTTCACCGGAAATATATGTTTTAGGGTCCCCAATATCCAAAAAAAGCATTCTCACAAAAAGGTCCGTGTGTGTGTGTTTGTGTGTGTGTGTGTGTGTGTGTGTGTATGTGTGTGTCCGTGTATCTGTGAACACGATAACTCAAAAACGAAAAGTCGGTAAAAATACCAAACTTGGTATTTAAGTTTAGTATCTTCCCGGGATGTGACACGAAGATTTTGAGAAAAATCCCCCCACCCCAAACTACCCTTTACATGGAACTTTTTTCGAAAATTTTGATTTTCTCAAAAATGGCTCTAATGATTTTGATTAAAATTTCGTATACTAAACATATTTACCTGATAAATAAAATGTATATCTTGAATTTTCTGGGAATAGCCTCTGAAGGGTAGTTTATTCTGGATGAATTTTACTAAATTTTGAATAACTGCTAAACCGTAAGGGATGGACAAAAACTTACTACACAAAAAATGTAGAGCACATTAAAACACACACTTTATGTTATATACATTTTTTTTTCTTGGAGTTCGTCGTTTTTTAGACATTCCTTATTTTTGGTTTCTGCTATGAAAAACATACTTTTCTCATACAGAAACTTGTCAACTCCTATCCATATAAACAAAGGAACTTCATTGACATAACAACCAGCTTTTGACTATCACTTTAACTACGGTTGTCCTTTATTTCGCTTCTACTTACAAGGAAGCGAGTAATTAGACTATTTCTGCTAATTTTTTCTGGTTAGCATAAAGTAAATAGAAGTATAAGCTTTTTAAGAATCATTTGTTGCAGGGATATGGAGAAAGTCATGTGAACAGCCGTCTCATTGACGAGCTCTGGGAAGGCTACTTCGCATCGTCAATGTACTATTTGATACATGATGCCTTGCATTAGCACCGTCATCATCAGAAGCAAATCAAGAGAGTATTCTTGGGCAGAATTCCTGCAATTAAACTACAATATACTGACGCTAAAATTGATGCCAATATTTGTAAAATGTGTTTTATTTGACAATCGCTCAGCGTGATGTGGGAGTTAAATAAATTGTAATTTTTAAGATCTTACTTGGAGAATTTGGTACGCTCTCTCATTTTATCCAGCTCTGTATTCTGCGACTGACATTTTCAGCAACTCTTTACCTCCGCCATCTCTTTCTATCCAGCGTCCTCTCTCCTGTTGCAGCTTCTGTTTTTCAACTCCCTGTGTTGCAGAGTTCGCTTCTATTTGTTGCAAATTGTTAGCGCGTCTTCTCTGGTTCTTACAAAGATTATGTTATTTTTATAATTATATTTTTGTTATGTTTTATTATAACATATTTGCTTAAGCAATATTATGTACGTGAAATTACATTTTATTTAGGTTTATCTGCATATTCCATGTTAAGTTTGTTGCCTTAGCTGTGCTTACTAAGGCGATGTGTGTGTGTGTGAAATTGGACAAAAATTGCAAAAACGTTAAGAAAATGATTTTATTAAAAAAAGTAATATAAATTCTGAACTTGAATAAAATATGTCGTTTATCTCACTCTGTACACTTTAACTACCAACTAACTGAAGCTATAGGTGAGTAGGCGCATGTTTATAAATAACCACTATAAACTATAATTTTATTTTCTAGCAATCATTTTGCAACTCTTTTACACATTCCAAATGTTTAAAAGAATACAATTTTTCACTCATTATTTCAAACATTTTATACTTTCTCTCAAAAGCACACCAAACAAAATAATATTATATAATTCTTACTTTCTCTATACGCACTATGTAATAGTGTATAGAGAATGTATTGCACACCACCAAAAAATTCGATACCGAGATTTCACCGGAAATATATGTTTTAGGGTTCCCTTTATCTAAAAAAAGCATTTTCTGAAAAACGTCCGTGTGTGTGTGTGTGTGTGTGTGTGTGTGTGTGTGTGTGTGTGTGTTTATGTCCGTGTGTCTGTGAACACGATAACTCAAAAACGAAAAGTAGATAAAATACCAAACTTGGTATTTAAGTTTAGTATCTTCCAGGGATGCGACACGAAGATTTTGAGAAACATCCCCTCACCTCCAACTACGCTTTACATTGAACTTTTTTCGAAAATTTTGATTTTCTCAGAAATGGCTCTAACGATTTTGATTAAAATTTCGTATATAAAGATATTTACCTGACAAATAAAATGTATATTTTGAATTTTCTGGGAATAGCCTCTGAAGAGTAGTTTATTCTGGATGAATTTTACTAAATTTTGAATAACTGATAAATCGTAAGAGATGGACAAAAACTTAGCGCACAAAAACTGTAGAGCACGTTAAAACACACAATTTATGTTATGTACATTTGTTTCGCGGAGTTCGTCGTTTTCGTGACATTCCTTACTTTTGGTTTCTGCTATGAAAAACTTATACATTTCTCAAACAGGCATTTGTCAATTGCTGTCCATACAAACAAAGGAACTTCAGTGACATAGCAACCAGCTTTTGATTATCACTTTCACCTATGGTACTCCCTTATTTCACCTCTACTTACAAGGAAGCAAGTAATATGACTATTTCTGCTAATGTTTTATTGATTAGCACGACGTTAATAGAAGTATAAACTTTTTAAGAATAATTTGTTGCAGGGATATAGAGAAAGTCATGTGAATGGTACACATCAGATTTTTATAAATAATGCTCCAATTTTGAGAAATAATTTATTAAATTTTGAAAAATCACAAGTTTTTGACAGTACGCAAAGTAATACTTTTCCTACACTAGTTAGATCTAATACAGGGTGATTGTAATTCCTATTAGAAACTTCTGGGGGTGTAGAAGGACTAGCAGATTAGGAACCCGTGTCCGGAATTCGAATCGTTTCTATGCAAAATCAGTTTCACATCTCGCAGTTCACTACAGAAAAGTATGAACTACAGGAGTGGCGACCCTGATGTTCATTACATAAAGAGAACCCGTCGTACACACGTCCCACGTGACCTCGTGTGTATGTGTGTATTCTCTGTAATTGGGAGCTGCCCGGTGGCACAGTTAAATGTACAAAATTCACTTATAATAATAATCTTACAATTAAACTAAGAATAATAATACAACTAACATATTACATATACAGTTTTTTTTTAAATACCTAACTGCTTATTATTCAGTATAGCAATACTTATGTCATTTACCAGGAAGTTTATAAACAGTTATTTTAAAGCCTCAACATTAACACTATACATTACTAATATATACATTAATAATAATAACCATTAATATAGTTTTTCAGATCCTTAATTACTTCACAATATTTACTTTAATTAATAACTAACATTTATTCTCTTTAAATTATTCCTAAGTTTTTTTAAGGTCAGAGTGCAGCCCTGAAAGGCTGCTACAGGCAATTCATTTCATTCTTCAATGGTTCTAATAGCAAAACAAAATTGTCCTAAGTCGGTTCTGTGCCTTCTACCCTTAATTTTATACATATAATCGTTTCGTCCGTAGTATGTTGGGTTTTCTAACTTCTTTCTAACGTCCACCCATGCATTTAAACCAGTATAAGCTTTAAATAGTGCGACTAACCTATGTCTTTTACGCCTAACTTTTAGTGGCTCCCATTTATTCTCTTTGCATTTCGTAAGCCCAAAATCTTTACCTCTCTTTATCAGTTTGATTAACCCTGTACGGTCCCAGCATGCTACTCCATATTCCATAACTGGCCGCACTAAGGACTTGCAGACAATTTCCCTGGACTTGGCGCTCCCCTTCTTCAGTGTTCTCATTACGAATGAATGAATAAATGAATAAGTGTATTTATTAACATAGCAATATCATACATAGAATTTCAACCGTCGCACGGGTCCACAGACCGTACGTGCTTTTATAATACACATTACAAGCAATATTAAAACAACCACAACAAAGAATTAAAAGAGTAAACACGAAAATAAAAAGACAAAGGAAATACACAGTCAAAAGCAATATTAAACAACAATAAAATTAAGAGTGAATCCGAAATAAAAAGATACAAAGATATTCAAATATAGCAATTTAAATTTACATCACAGAGTACACCTTCATAAATGCACCCTCTTATAGTAGATAATTACACTTAAAAGACATATATACACATAATATATACAACCCTAGCACAACAGTGACCTAAGTATGAAATAATATATATGTATGTAGAACATTGTAGTCACTTTTGTATAGTTGATCTTATCCCCCCCCCCCTTCTCTATTGGCAGCCTCCTCAGATCTCAGCTGTCTTGCCTTAAGTATAAATTTACCTAGCCCGTCCATATTTTCCGTGCCTGTCAGTAGCGTCCAACATGCTTCTATCCCTACATTCTCAGTGGTAAACAATCGCGGCAAATATTTTTCCCGCCATTCCTCCGTACCCCTACATCTTGCCAAGATGTGAGTTCACGACTCTTTCTCCTCGCAAATGGGACAGATTCTCGTACCATTCTCGTCAGAAATTTTCGTGCTCCTCCATGCTCCTAGTCTAATCCACGCGAGCCCCTCTCTAATGAGTTTGGTACCTGTTTTGATGTATTGCTCCATACCCCACTCCGATTTCAGCCCAGACTGTACTTCTAATGACACCTTCTCTGTGCATTGCGCAATCATTTGCTGTCTGTCAATATCACAGAGACGTTTCTTAATTTTTCTCCAAATACTTCGCCTGTTTTCCTGCCCCGCCATCCAAATGTCTCCCATCCCAATGGTTTCCAACCCTTTCCTTAATTTTGATGCCCACGTCAAATTACCTTCCATTCGCAACTGTTCACGGTAGCAGACTGCCCTAATTAGAGATTGGTTTCCGTGAACGATTCTCATCCAATATTTAACTGCTCTGATTTTGCACTCTATCGTTTCACTATGTGCCCCGAATTCCCTCATTATTCCGCAGTTTGCCGTACCCCTCCCTACACCCAGAATTCCTTTCAAAAATTGGGTCCTCACTTGATCCAGATTTCCTGTTTGTTCCCACCCCCATATTTCTCCTCCGTATGTCATCGTGGATCTAACTGTCGCTCCGTATACAGTTTCCATTAAGGTTATGGAGATATTCAGAATTCTGCAGCGTATCCGGAGAGCTTCCGCCGCTTTCACCCTTGCCTTGTGTTTCGCTATGTCAATGTGTTTTGTCCATTTTCCGTTCATTGTAAATGTGAGTCCTAAGTACACAAAAGATTTAACATTGTCCAGTATCTGTCCTGCATATGTCCAAGTCTCCTCCCTGCTATAAACACAATTCTTTTTGAAAGTCATTGCCTTAGTCTTATTCACATTAACTGTAAGTAGCCATTCATCGCAATAGTTCTTAAGTTTGTCCAGTCCTCGTTGCAATCCGTTTACTGTCGTAGAGCACAATACTAAATCGTCTGCGTATAAAAGTGTTGGGATCTGCAAATCCGCTACTACTGGCGCTTGAATGTTCTCTGCTATCATTGTATCAGTAATATCATCCACAAAGAGATATAAATAGCAAGGGAGATAAAATACAACCCTGCCTCACTCCCCTATAGCTTCGGCAGCTCTCGGACACTCTGTTTCTGTCGTACTTCACACAGAATTCGACATTTTGATACATTGCCTGCAATGCTCTAACCATTTTATTTGATCACCCCTTTCTGCCTAGTTTGTACCATAATGCATTTCGATTGATAGAGTCAAATGCCTTCTTAAAGTCCACAAAAGCACAATGAAGCTTTCCCCGCTTAACTAACAGTTGTTTCGTCCTTAAAGTGTCTAATATAAAAACGGCATCTATGGTACTGTGTCCTTCTCTGAAACCCATTTGAAATTTTGAAAGTTTGCCAAATTTAGATTCCCAGTCCTTTATTCGGTTATATAACACTCTACAATAAATTTTCTCCATAATTGGCAAAAGAGTAACCCCCCTATAGTTATCCGGATTTCCAATAGTACCCTTCCCTTTATAAATGGGATGAATAATGCCCTTTCCCCAACAGCTAGGGCAATTCCCCTCAATAAACAATCTGTTACATATCTGGAGCAAACTCCTACCAAACTCATTAACATTGGCTGCGGCTTTAAAAACTTCCGGGGGCAGCCCATCCAACCCTGGAGCTTTGCCTTCCTTCAGACTCCTCAGCGCCTGTGCTATTTCTCGTGCTGATATTTCTTCGTCCAGTATTGGGATCTCAAGATTTCCCAAAATTTGCACTTCCTTTATAAAAATTCCTTCCCTTTCATCTTTCCCGAATATTCCCAGAAAATGGCAATGCATTTTATGGGACTAATTTCGTTGGGCGCCTGACGGTTGCCTCTTAAATGTTTTACTACTTGCCACATCTCAGCGTTATCCCCCTGTGTTAACATATTACTAATTTTGTCTTGCCACGTAGTTCTCCTTTCCCGTAAGAGCTGCTTATACTCCCTTCGCTTTTTTGTAAACAGTTTCCTAATGTCAGCTCCCCCCTCCCTTCTGAATTTTGACAGAACCTCCTCTGCTTGTTTCTTTACAGCTCTGCATTGCTGGTCATACCAACCATTGAATCGTTTTACCTTACCATGCATTTGGACTTTCATTGTCCCCGCAGCCGTTGCTATTATATGCGTTAGTTCCTCCGCTGTGCCTGCGTTCCTTTCCCCTAATCTTCTTTCTAATTTATCAACAAATACTTCTTTTTCTATCGGTTTCCATATAAATTTACTACTGAATCTCCCTTCGTCCCCCTGCCCCTCTTCAGGTGCATGCGCCACTATGGCCGTCTCTATATTCAGTTCCAGGACAACCGGACAGTGATGTGACTCGATACGATCCCCCACCCAAAAATTTCTAATTCTGCCAATTAAACCCTGACTTATTAAAATAAAATCTATTACACTACCCTCATTTTCATTTATGAAAGTGAGTTCTCCCTCTCGATCCTCACCGTACTTACCATTCATTATTTCTAAAGAGAAGGCATCGCAGGAAGCAAGTAATTGTGTGCCCTCCCCATTAATAACACTATCCTTGATCTTTCGTTGACCTTCGCGGAATTCCTCCCCCCATTGATGACCCCCCGTTAGAGAAATATTCTCCCCTCCTAACCTCGCATTAAAATCTCCTAAGAGAATTAATTCAGTTCCTGGAAACTTTTCCTCCCTTCAGATCGTATAAATCTTTCGCCTTTTCTCATTACGAAGTGCAATGTCTTCCACGCTTTCCTAGATGTAGCATTTACCTGCTCCGTCATTACTTGGCAAGCACACTCTCTCCACCTGCTCCCTACCCATATGACAGCTATGAAGCTTACTTTGACTTACTTTCCTAGATGTAGCATTTATCTGCTCCGGCATTACTTGACAAGCACACTCTCTCCACCTGCTCCCTACCCATATGACAGCTATGAAGCTTACTTTGACTTACTTTCCTAGATGTAGCATTTACCTGCTCCGTCATTACTTGGCAAGCACACTCCCAAACCTGCCCCCTACCCATATGACAGCTATGAAGCTTACTTTGACTTACTTTCCTAGATGTAGCATTTACCTGCTCCGTCATTACTTGACAAGCACACTCTCTCCACCTGCTCCCTACCCATATGACAGCTATGAAGCTTACTTTGACTTACTTTCCTAGATGTAGCATTTATCTGCTCCGTCATTACTTGGCAAGCACACTCTCTCCACCTGCTCCCTACCCATATGACAGCTATGAAGCTTACTTTGACTTACTTTCCTAGATGTAGCATTTACCTGCTCCGTCATTACTTGACAAGCACACTCTCTCCACCTGCTCCCTACCCATATGACAGCTATGAAGCTTACTTTGACTTACTTTCCTAGATGTAGCATTTATCTGCTCCGGCATTACTTGACAAGCACACTCCCAAACCTGCTCCCTACCCATATGACAGCTATGAAGCTTACTTTGACTTACTTTCCTAGATGTAGCATTTACCTGCTCCGTCATTACTTGACAAGCACACTCTCTCCACCTGCTCCCTACCCATATGACAGCTATGAAGCTTACTTTGACTTACTTTCCTAGATGTAGCATTTATCTGCTCCGTCATTACTTGGCAAGCACACTCCCAAACCTGCCCCCTACCCATATGACAGCTATGAAGCTTACTTTGACTTACTTTCCTAGATGTAGCATTTATCTGCTCCGTCATTACTTGACAAGCACACTCTCTCCACCTGCTCCCTACCCATATGACAGCTATGAAGCTTACTTTGACTTACTTTCCTAGATGTAGCATTTATCTGCTCCGGCATTACTTGACAAGCACACTCCCAAACCTGTTCCCTACCCATATGGCAGCTATGAAGCTTACTTTGACTTACTTTCCTAGATGTAGCATTTATCTGCTCCGGCATTACTTGACAAGCACACTCCCAAACCTGCTCCCTACCCATATGGCAGCTATGAAGCTTACTTTGTCTTACTTTTCCTGGCATCACTTGTCATTTTGTTTGCGACGGCCCACCTAATTATTTCATTCAGGTCACTGAAGAGCGGTCTCATGCATGATATTTCGAATCTTATTGTGAATAATACAATCGTCTGCGAACAATCTAATCTGGCATTTAATATTTATAGTTATATCATTAACAAAGACAAAAATAAGTAGCGGACCCAGTACCGAGCCCTGGGGCACTCCCGAACTTACAAAACACTTTGTAACCCTTTGTGTGAGCTGCTGTGCAACAAGATCTTCTTCCGACTATACAGGAGTCCCAAAAACAAGGCTCTTCAAGGGGCTCCAAAGGAAAAAGTCGAGAGGAGTTAAATCTGGTGGCCAAGAAATTAGACCACCTTGACCTTTCCGATCTTTCCCCGAATGTTTGGTGGAGATATTCGCGGACTTAAAGTGCGCTGGTGCGCCATCATGTTGGTACCATAGCTGACATAGTACCGATGGAACATTTTCACAGAACTCTACCAGTCCCTCTTGCAGGAAGATCAGCCATGACCCGGGACGATTAGAAGGTACGGCCTAATCAGATGACCATCAATTGACGCCGCACCATTCCTAAAATTCTCGTGGCTGTGTCGCCCGCGGCATTTCTTCAGTCCAAATGTTACGGTTTTGACAGCTAAAACAGCCTCCCTGGTGAAGTGAGCTACTTCAGTGTAAAGAACTTGACTGTAAACAGAATACATACTGTATGATATCAGGGGACTGTAGAGGTGAAGTGAGCTTCATCAGTGAAAAGAACTTGACTGTAAACAGAAGACATACTGTATGATATCGGATGACTGTAGAGGTGAAGTGAGCTACATCAGTGAAAAGAACTTGACTGTAAACAGAAGACATACTGTATGATATCGGATGACTGTAGAGGTGAAGTGAGCTACTTCAGTGAAAAGAACTTGACTGTAAACAGAAGACATACTGTATGATATCAGGGGACTGTAGAGGTGAAGTGAGCTACTTCAGTGAAAAGAACTTGACTGTAAACAGAAGACATACTGTATGATATCGGATGACTGTAGAGGTGAAGTGAGCTACATCAGTGAAAAGAACTTGACTGTAAACAGAAGACATACTGTATGATATCGGATGACTGTAGAGGTGAAGTGAGCTACTTCAGTGAAAAGAACTTGACTGTAAACAGAAGACATACTGTATGATATCGGATGACTGTAGAGGTGAAGTGAGCTACATCAGTGAAAAGAACTTGACTGTAAACAGAAGACATACTGTATGATATCGGATGACTGTAGAGGTGAAGTGAGCTACATCAGTGAAAAGAACTTGACTGTAAACAGAAGACATACTGTATGATATCGGATGACTGTAGAGGTGAAGTGAGCTACTTCAGTGAAAAGAACTTGACTGTAAACAGAAGACATACTGTATGATATCAGGGGACTGTAGAGGTGAAGTGAGCTACTTCAGTGAAAAGAACTTGACTGTAAACAGAAGACATACTGTATGATAGATGACTGTAGAGGTGAAGTGAGCTTCATCAGTGAAAAGAACTTGACTGTAAACAGAAGACATACTGTATGATATCAGGGGACTGTAGAGGTGAAGTGAGCTATTTCAGTGAAAAGAACTTGACTGTTTGTATACAGAAGACATACTGTAGGATATCAGGGACGGTAGAGGTGAAGTGAGCTATTTCAGTGAAAACAACTTGACTGTTTGTATACAGAAGACATACTGTATGATATCAGGGGACTGCAGAGGACGCCCTCACAAAATTTTATTTGCGTTTCGTGAAGCGGGAGATTTATATCGAATGCGTCTTCAAACTAATTTTTTTATCGAAACGAAACATTTCCGGACAAGGGTTCCTAATCAAAACTTTGTCTATTTACTTCCCTCTTCAACCTCCGAACGTTTCTATTGAAATCCGGAATTTCCCGGTATTGAAAAAATAATATGCCACATCCATATTTAAACTCATTTGCTGTAAAATTGGATTATTTAATAAATATATATTTAAAAATTCATGACTATGCTCATTTTCATTAGAGCCATCCATTTAGAGAATCAAACATTATTTTTAAATGTGGGTTAACATTTTATACATTACAAAATTATTATTATTATTATTATTGTTGTATAATAACTGGTATATACCTCAACAACATGTCTTATATAATGTCGTTTTTTACAATTTCACAAATACGCGTTAAGCATCTGTGTATGGTGCACATGTTGTTCTTCATTCCCCTACGTCAGACGTTGTAACGATGAATATAACTGTTGAAGAAGTAACTGTTTACCATATTCAGTTGTAACAAACAAATATAGAATAAGAGCAAAATAAAGCATTGCTTCAAACCTTAAACTTGCATATGGACGTCCTTTTGGATATCTCTTGCGCGCACACACACAACATATATAATACTAGAGACTTAGAGGCAATAAAGCGAAGATGTTTCTCGTGTAG
Organism: Hymenopus coronatus; assembly: GCA_030762935.1. Taxonomy (NCBI): domain Eukaryota; kingdom Metazoa; phylum Arthropoda; class Insecta; order Mantodea; family Hymenopodidae; genus Hymenopus; species Hymenopus coronatus. The sequence continues at coordinate 5,518,546 of CM060886.1, read as the reverse complement.
GGCACCCAACCGGAACTCTTCTTAAGAAACCATATTACCAAGTACATTGTAGGTAGAGAAGATTTCCATTTCACCTAAAAATTCAAACTATATGTCACTGGAAATACATAAAAAGAAGCACTTTCAGAAAAATGTCCATGTGTATGTGTGTATGTGTGTGTATGTGTGTATGTATGTGTGTGTATGTGTATGTGTGTATGCGTGTGCGTATGTGTGTATGTGTATGTGCGTATGCGTGTGTGTATGTGTGTGTCTATGTGTATGTGTGTTTGTGTGTATGTTTGTATGTGTGTTTGTGTGTGTATGTGTGTGTTTGTGTGTGTTTGTGTGTATGTGTGTATGGTGTGTATGTGTGTATGTGTCTCTATGTGAGTTTGTGTGCGTTTGTGTGTGTGTTTGTATGTTTGTGTATTTGTGTATGTGTGTGTTTGTGTGTATGTGTTTGTGTGTATGTGTTTGTGTGTGTTGGTGCGTGTGTTTGTATGTGTGTATGTGTGCTTGTGTGTGTTGGTGCGTGTGTTTGTATGTGTGCATATGTGTGTATGTGTGTGTTTGTGTGTATGTGTATATGTGTTTATGTGTGTGCTTGTGTGTGTGTGCTTGTGTGTGTTTGTGTGTATGTGTGTGTCAAATCTTCTAAGAGCTGGTTGCTATGGCATGGCTAGGAGCAAAACAAAAGGAAAACTAATGACTTCCCATTTGAGAAAAGTTTATGTATTGTAAAATTTCACCAATATCAGGAGCATTTCGAAAGTCGTTAACTCTATAAAAAAGTCTCATGTGTTCCATTCACATGACTTTCTCTACATACCTACAACAAATTATAAACTTATGCTTCTATTTACTTCATGCTAACTGAGAAAAATTAGTAGACATGGTCTTATTACTTGCTTCCTTGTAAATAGAAGGAAAATAAGGGAGTACCTTAGGTTAAAGTGATAGTCAAAAGCTGGTTGTTATGTGACTGAAGTTCCTTTGTTTGTGTGGACAGGAGTTTTTTAAAGCTGAAACGAATAACAAGCAATATCTCAAAAACGGTCAACTCCACGAAAACAATGTATATAATAAATCGTGTGTTTTATCGTGATCTACATTTTTGTGTAGTAAGTTTTTGTCTATTTCTTACGGTTTACCAGTAATGTAAAATTCAATAAAATCATCCAGAATAAAGAGAACTTTAGAGGCTCTTCCCAGAAAATTGAAGACATACATTTCATTTGCTGTGAATATCTTTAACATAATGTATTATAATCAAAATCGTAAAAGTCATTTTTGAAAAAGAAAAATATTCGAAAAGTGTTCCATGTAAAGGGTAGTCTGCAGTGGGATGATTTTATTGAAAATCTTCTAGTCGCATCCTTGAAAGATGCAGTGGAAGGTTCCTTTAACAAATTCAAAATCAATGATTAGACTTACTTTCCATACACGTATTGTGTACATAGAGTATAGAGAAGGTATTGTAATGCTCCCAAAAATTCGATACCAAGATTTCACCGCAAATACATGTTTTGAGACCCCTGTATGCAAAAAAAATTAGAAAATTGTCTGTGTGTGTATGTGCGTCTATAGGCAGCATAGCTCAAAAACGAAAAGTCCGTGAAAAACCAAACTGGGTATTTAGGTTTGGTACCTTCCAAGGATGCGAAACAATGATTTTCAAGAAAATCCCCCGATTCCCAACAACCCTTTAAATGGAATTTTTTTTTCTCGAAAATTTTGATTTTCTTAAAAATTACTCTAATGATTTTGATTAAAATATCGTAAATTAAAGATATTTACCTGACAAATAAAAGGTATATCTTGAATTTTCTGGGAATAGCCTCTGAAGACTACTTTATTCTGGATCAATTTTACGGAATTTTGCATAACTGTTAAACCGTAAGCTATGAACAAAAACTTACCACACAAAGCATGTACAGCATGTTAAAACACACAATTTATGCAATATACATTTTTGAGGAGTTGATCGTTTTTGAGATATTCCTTGTTTTTGGTTTCAGCTTTGAAAGACCTATACTTTTCTCTTACAGGAATTTGTCAACTCGAGTCCATATAAACAAAGGAACTTCAGTGACATAGCAACCAGATTTTGGCTTTCACTTTAACCTATGGTACTCCCTTATTTCGCTTCTACTTACAAGGAAGCAAGTAATAAGACTATTTCTGCTATTTTTTTTTCGATTAGGATGAAGTAAATAGATGCATAAGCTTTTTAACAATAACTTGTTGCAGAGTTGTAGAGAAAGTCATGTGAATGAAACACATCAGATTTTATTGGTATGGGAAAAACCGCTTTTGATTTTGATTATAACTTAATAAAAGGACAGCCGAACCCTTTAAGTGTTTAACTGTCAGGAATGGCTTAATATGTTCTATATCACTGGCCAACAATGAAAATGTTTCCATTTCAGAAATAGTTAATTGTTATGTATTTTCATCTGCTGAATTAAGAAATCACCATAAAAATGACAGATTAGATCTTGCTTTGCAGATAAAGTGACATTTCATTTTTATATGACAATTTTGAGTTTGGGCGTACTTTTGTTTTGGGATTTGGCGCACCTGTTCAATAACAAAACACAAACACTCTTAAGCGTTTGTACTTGGATAGTGTTGCTGTGACTGTGAGTTTCATGTAGTTTCTGCTGTAATTCGTGCAGAATGTATGGTTTGAGTGGGCTTTTGTAGTGTAACATTTATAAAAATTGCACGAAAATGGAGAAATATGATGAATAATTTTTGTTACAATTGTGTTGAAATAAAATGTTCCTCACAGAAACGTAATCGGCCGCCTCTTGTGAAGACTGCCTCTCAGCATTATTTCAGTATGAAAGTAGCAGACCAGTAGAAGACTTGGGCTCCTCATATATGTTGCAACGCATGTTCAGTTATGCTGCGAGAATGGCTGAAAAATAAGAAACCATCTATGGCTTTTGCTGTGCCTATGAAAAATGTTGTCAAAGGTATGAAGCAAGAAGGACGGGCATTTAACTAAATAAGAGAGAAATCTCCGTAATTAAGTGTCGCAAAAGTTAAGGAAGGTATTTTTGTCGGGCCACCAGTTCGACAACTTATAAAAGTTCTGGAGAGAAAAGAGAAGGAAGCTTTGGAAGCCTTGTTCGTGGATTTCAGCAACCAAAGAGATGATAACTGCACCCAATTGGTGACAGTGCTCCTGCAAAAATACACAACCTGGATGTAACATGTCCCGTAAAATCCATTTTCTCCACTCCCACTCAAACCTTTTCCCTCCAAGTTGTGGAGCTGTCAGTGATGAACTTGGAGAAAGATTCCATCACGACTGGGATAGGTAGAGTCAGACTGAAACATTAAATGCAATAGCCGGGATTGGAACCATGGACCTTCCGGTCTCTAGCTCTGCCAACAACATGCGGGAATAGCATTGAATTTCTCAACTGCCTCGCATGTTTCCCGGTAAACCACAAGGTGATGTCACATTATTTTGAGATGACAACCCCAATGGCGACTTACAATGCTGTAAGTACTTTATACCCAGGATTCATAGCATAGCCAACCATTATGGTCAATTGGCATCCTGTCACCGGGTGTAAAAAAACAGTTATTCAGGACATTTCTGTTCTGGAGCGAAGATATCAGGGCCATTGGAATGGAGCAGTCCTTGCTGTTTACTGTCTTTGCTCCAGAACTCTTACAAGAGGTGATCTCACGAAGCCAGCAAACGATTTGTTTCAGACCCAACCATCTGCGAGGTTTTTTTGTATAGGGTTGCTCCAGAACTCTTACAAGAGGTGATCTCACGAAGCCAGCAAATGATTTGTTTCAGACCCAACCATCTGCGAGGTTTTTTTGTATAGGGTTGCTCCAGAACTCTTACAAGAGGTGATCTCACGAAGCCAGCAAATGATTTGTTTCAGACCCAACCATCTGCGAGGTTTTTTTGTTGCCCAGTGTATTCTGGCAAGATGTGTTATAAAACAATAACATAAGGCTAGTAGGGAAATATTACACGGCCCTGTGTAAAAAGTTTACACTGAGGAAACTTTAGTATTCCAGCACATCAATTACTTCATCGCTACCAACATACATTTGGGCCGTTATAGCATATAATATGCATTAAGGCGAGAAATAAATATTTGTGTTATCAATGTTGGGACTTGAGACGGGTAATCAAGACGGGTCAACATGAAAGCGTTTAATCCAGAATTTATGAGCGTGGTCAAAATCGTTTAAACGGGTATGTTTGAAGCGATATTTTCTGCTTGGTTTGTTGATGTTTCAACCGATGTAGTTAATTTAGAGCTCAGTAAAGCTTTGTTTACAATTGCGTCAAGTAAACATATAGGTGTGTGCTATACCTACACACAGCACTTTTCGGAAAGCTGAACGACGTTTACGTATAACAGGGGCACTTGAAAGGACAGGTCCTGTTAGAGAGGCACCAGCTACCTCTGGGCACAACAAATTTTAGACGCTATCTTAAACAATCCCCACATAAGCACGCGGACACTGACACAAACATTAGGCGAATACTGCATAATAATACATTTCACCCTTACCGCCTGCAGCTACACCAGGAACTCCATGTCGTGACCTTAAAGCTCGAGTAAATTTATCCCAGTGGAAGTTACGCAATTTGAACCGTGATGCAGTCTTTTTATCCAAAGTTCTGTTTTCAGATGAATCGCGGTTTCACAACAATGGCACTGTGAATCGCCACAACATGCACTACTGGAGTGTCGATAACCCTCATTGGGTAAGATACGCAGATTTTCAAAACCAGTGGTGTGGCACTTTGGGTGATCATCTAATCGGGCCACATTTTTTCGAAGGTCACCTTACGGCAGCACTCTACCTTCGTTCCTAGAAAAGATCTCCCTCCATTGCTGGAGCATGTACTATTAAATAAAGTATTATGAAGGTGGTTTCAGCATCCCCGGCACCAGATCGTTGTAAATGATCTTCACGGCACATATCCTCAAAGATGGATAGGTAGGTGAGCACTTGACTCGTGGCCTGCCACATCCCCTGATCTTACTCCCTTAATAGTTCCTGTGGGGTCATTTAAAACTGTACAGCCAACGGCCGCATAATCTTGCTCATGTTTAGCAACCAATGAGGGAGGCCTGCAGGTCCGTCACATCCCAGGAGTTACTACTTCCCAGGTTGTCATAGCAACGTCGCGCACAATTCTGAATCAACGAAGAAGGTCATCATTTCGAACAGCTGCCGTGCTAAATGAAAAAAGTTTCATCACTAAAATTCATGTCGGAAACACTTTATCTAGTGGATATTGAGAAGTTTGTTAAATTATGGGGTTAAACATACTTTTCTTATCAACTGAAAGTATTGGCGAACATCTATGTATTTGACACAATTTGTGATTGTCAGCCTAGGTATTTTGTGTGTTTTTCGTTTTACAGATTTCCTGAAAATGGGTCTGATTCGGTAGTATTATCGGAAATACCTATGTTAGTTTTAAAACATTGTAACAATACCTGCATATTAAGAAGAATTGAATGAATATGCCTCAGAATGTTCATTTTCATTTGTTTCCTTTAACTGGGCTGATTAAGTTGGAATAAATTTAAATAAGCCAGTTAAAATTGTTCCGATATCCCGGCTAGCTTTGTGACAATGTTTTAAGAAAGAACATATGGTAAGATTCGAACCTGGATAGAGCATCTTAGGGCGCATGCTAACACAGTCCGTTAATCAAATACACTACTGTTTAGCTATAACCAGCTGTGCCAAAGTCTATAATGTTAGTACACAGAGGATGGGTCTCGGGGAACGATTTTTCAGGTTAGAGTTGACTGCGGATTGCATAAAATCAGAGAATAAGGGACAGGTGAACCATCTTGTACAGGCGGACAACCTAGTAAATTGTATTTATTTTCATACATAGAAGCAATATACGAGGGCCGTCTTTTTTTCAACTTCCGATAGGCTATAAATAAAAGACAAGTTCATAAAAAACAATTATTTTATTACTAAAAGTTTTGTACACTTATGGTTACTTTTCAACATAATCACTGAAAAGATTGAGACATTTATCGTACCGGTGCACAAGCTTTGCAATACCCGCTTCAAAACATGTTGCCGCCAATGATTTTAAATGAGCATTGACGTTGTATTTTCTGTTTGCAATATTTTCCAGTGCACTTAACGTATGTGCATTGCACACAATTTTTCACGATATGGAGCAATATAAATTTTACTTTTATGAAAATAAAATTAGTTGCTAGCAACTGTTCAATCTTGTGGGTCCAGTAGTAACCTATACCACAAACAATAATTGGTATTGGTAGTGAACAGACGATGGTATATCTGGGGGTGGTTATTGACCTAAACGATCCAATAACTTACAACTCATATGTACTATTTTGCTGTCAAAAGAGTACAAGTTTTCAGGCGAGATCTCTAATGTGCCCATGCTAGGTTTAGAAAGGAAAGATAACGCCCGAACGAGTACGCACCGGGAATGTTGACGTCATACGCCCTGTATATACGCCTATATCTGCAATACCGAATAAAAAGGTAGAGAATTTAGGTATATACGCCTATATCTGCAATACCGAATAAAAAGGTAGAGAATTTAGGTAGCCCATGCACATACGTGCACTAAAACGCACTTATAGTTAGGAAATTCAGCTTTCAACCATGCCTGCATAAACAAGATAAAACGCATTTCGTAGAGATCATTGCTTCAGAAGAAAACGATTTGATGATTTCCATTCATATGACTTTCTGTGCATCTCTATCAAAAGTATTGTTAAAAAGCTTATTCTTCTATCTACTCCATGCTAATCGAGATAAACATTGGTGGAAATGGTCTTATTGTTTGCTTCCTCGTAAGTAGAAGAGAAATAAAGGGATGCAGTAGGATATGGAGATAGTCAAATCTTTTATAAACTGGTTGGTATGTGATTGGAATTTCGTTTCTTTGCATGACCAGGAGTTGACAAATTCCCGTATGAGAAAAGTATTTTAAAACTGAAAACAATGAAAAGGAATATCTGGAAAAAAAAAAAAGGTGTATGGCATAAATTGTGTGTTTAAATGAGATCTACATTTTTTGTAGTAAATGTTTGACTGTCTCTTAGGATTTACCAGTTATATAGGAGTTATACAGAAGCCATCCTGATTGAAGAGGTCTTCATTAAGAGGTCCAGAAACTTCAACATGTACTTTTGTTTGTCATGTAAATACCTTGAATATAAACTATTTTATCAAAACCATTAGAGACATTTTTGAGACAGTCAAAACTTTCGAAGTTTTTCCCTGCAAAGAATAGTTTTTTTTTTTCTCTCTAAGTCTTTGTGTCACTTTCCTAGAAGATAAAACGGAGCTCCATGGCACGATAGTCCACAAGAGACCATTGCCTACCGTCCGGCCGCTGCATCCTCATCTCGGCTCGAAGGCTTGATGAATGGCGTGCAGTGTTGGAGGGTGAGATATGATCAGCGCCTCGAGTCCCTCCCGGCCGGTTGATGCGGTCTTCTCGATCTGGAGCCGCTACTTCTCAATCAAGTGCCTCATCAATTGGCCTCCCCCCCCAGGGATCTCAGGAGGCTGAGTGCACCCCGGACCAGATCTTCCTGGAAGATACTCAACTTAAATACCAACTTTGAGTTATCGTGTTCACAGTCACCTAGACACAGGGGCACGTACACACACGAACTTTTTCCTGTTGGTTTTAGTTTTCTTATTCTTCGAGCGCTACACTCATTTTGATCTTGTCTACTTTGAAATCAAAATGTTCCATACTACGTGTACCTTTCAAAGCATGGTTGTAGAACAGATTAATTTATGCAGAGCATGTCAATATTTCCATATTTTAATTCCCTACAAAATAAAAAAGAGTTAACCCATGCTCGTACTGCTCACATGTCAACCATTGGCAGATCAACTATTGTCGGATTATCGGGTTATTCTTACCGAGGCTCCGAGACAAAAATTTGTAGGTATAACTTACAGAGAGTTCGCATTATCGGCTAACATTGCATTGTGTCAGTCTGCATTAATAAGCTACCAATGATGGAATGACAAGAACAAACACATTGAAATGGCTTGAGGAGGTTGAAGATTAGTCTATCTCATCGTTTGATTTTTTATGACGATAACTTATCTAGTCTGGTGGAAGGCACTGAAACTGCTTACAAGGAAAATTAAATGTAAAGTGGTCATGATACAGCGTCGGAAGTATCGCAGATGAATCAAATTCTGAACTTTCTGAAAATACCTCACCATAATGTGTAAGTAGAGATAATGTGACCATATGTATGTCCATCCACCACCACGTAACACGAAGAGGAATAATGCTATTCATCCCTTAGGTGTAAAGCAAGGAGCTCAATATTCAACAACAGAAATGGAATGTTGTAGCTGTTTTCCCAGATAGGGTTTTAGAAAAAATAGTGGAGTACATCATGTTACATGTGAGGCTTACAAAAATTCGAGCAAACAACCCAAGGAAAGTAATGCACCCAATACTACTTTAGACTGTCTTAGGACTACTTTACCTGGCAGGCATGTTGACATCATCTCATCAAAATGTTACCGACCTTTGGGCGACGGACGGTACAGATGCAGAACACCTTCGTAAGGCCATCAAGTGCAACAGGTTTCTATTATTTCTTAGAGCTCTTCATTTTGATGATGCCACAAGGCCTGCACGAAAATGGACAACCTTGCTCCAGTAAGAGAGATGTTTCAGGGGTTTGTATCTAGGATCCAAAAACAGCACCGCGTTGGAGAGTATTCGACGATTGATAAAATGCTGGAATATTTGCCAGGTGTGTGTAAATTTAGGTAGTATATTTCTAGAAAACCAAGTAAGTATGGAATCAAAATAATTGCCTTGGTGGACGCTATGGCGAATGAGCGCCACGGGGCTTGTGGACATCTGTAATTACTTAGAGTTCTCGATGCCCGAGCTCTCTAGCAGCAGCGCGCGCATGAACTTATCCCCTCTCCAGCCACGGCCAGCCAGGTCTTGGAAAGCAAGAAGACAAAGAAGGGAGTCGAGCCTCGTGCTCTGAATGAGCACCATCTTGTGTCACTTGGCCCTCGGCCTGCTCGTTTAGCCTCCATGTTCTACACTGAGGGTGCGCCATGTTTGATAAAGAAACCTTAAGTATCCATTAAATTACAATTGGGTCTTTATATCGAGTGTATTTCAGTGCATGTTAACTTTGTAAAGTGTGTAGAGAAGTGATAGGTAAAGAGTTATGTGGTCTTGTTATTTCTAAGCTAGAACTGTTACGTTCTGAAATGCAGCACATGCCATATACATTTAGCTGAGGTAAATGTGGTGCCCAGGTATTTTCCTGGAGCTGCTCTTTGAGCCAAAGCTCTAATAAACAAAGTGGATTTCTCAACCGCATTTAGTCAGGCAAAATTGTAAGGGAATTGTTAACATAATTGATTTAATCATTGGTTTATTAGCGGGTGCTTGTGGACCAGCAGCAGTGAGTGAGCGTATGGTAGTATGTATTTATTATAGAGTGAACGTTGATGTAACACAAGACAGTATATATTCAATGTTTTATTACATTTTGTACACTATTTTCAATATACAAGAAAAAGGGCATTTAAGTGAGAGGCTTTGTTTAAAGCGGGCCGCGCCGTGGCCGAGTGGTTAGACCACTTGACTCTCACCTAGACGGCCGGGGTTCGATCCCAAGCGACCGCATGTGAGATTTGTGGTGGACAAAACGGCGCTGGGGCGGGTTTTCTCCGGGTACTCCGGTTTCCCCCGCCATCGCATTCCACCGGTGCTCCATCATCATTCGTGTATCATCAGTGTCATCGCCTGCGGTGCCATTAGTAGTTAAAGCGGGCGTTAAACACTATCAAAAAAAAAAAAAAAAAAAATTTGTTTAAAGCATCAATTCGGCTGAAGTAAGCCGTTGCTTGTTACGTTTTCAAATCTTTATCATTGTTAATATTTGCCTATTCACATTTTGCTATTCAAGAAATGTTTTCTAAGCCAGCTGTTAAAGATTTACAACTAGAATTTCAAGATACGCCTTATTATACAAAGTGTATGATCGATAGTTGTTTTATATAAATGATTATTCAACAGTTATTCACCTTCTTCTCAGACACATGAAATGTGCTTTTATCTTCCTCAGTATTTAGATCCAGTCCTGAATGACTTCCAGGTTAGACTTTTTTTTTTTAGAGTAGCCGCTTCCCGTCTACGTTGTGGAGCAGGGAAATTTGTTGGATTTGCGGAATAAGCTTAATAAAGGGTGGTAGTGGCCACAACGCCCGTATGTTCTCTACAGCAGGCATGGAAATACCCCCTGCAAACAACCTGATGGGTGCCCATTTGTAACAGATGCAACAGTATGTTAGTACGCTTTATATTTTATTAATTTAATTAATAATTTACACAGGTTTAATATAAGAAATATATCTGCTTCAGTAGCCCAGACTGAGCAGGTAGAAGAACACAGAACCTTAGGGTGAAAAGTTGCCATTGTATTGCCAAGGTTACTTTCTTTGTTAATACTGCAACATAAAGGCTTTGGTAAGGGCAAGATTTTAGCGCATTGGAGACATAAGTAACAGGGTATTTTTAGAGAAGGGCCTCTCCCCTAAAAGTTAGCAGATCAGGAGTTTTCCATCATAAAGAGCGGTCACATGAGTCTAATACAAAGGAATTACAAAATTAATCACGTGACAATGTTATTTTCGCGCTTCTTTTCAACCTATTAGGAATGGGCTTCAAGATTGGAGATTGAAGGTATATAAGCGACGCGCTTTAAAGAAATCCGGGCTCCTTGTTATATTGTGATGCTGTACGTGAATGCGGCGGTGTTAGTACCCAAGTATGTGATACATTGTATCTGTCACACGAGTTGACTTGTCGCATAACAGGGAAGTACGCAGTAGTTACCGACAACCGTCGAAACGAGAAATTAGTAAGCAGAAGAAAATAGGGAAGTACGCAGTAGTTACCGACAACCGTCGAAACGAGAAATTAGTAAGCAGAAGAAAATAGGGAAGTACGCAGTAGTTACCGACAACCGTCGAAACGAGAAATTAGTAAGCAGAAGAAAATAGGGAAGTACGCAGTAGTTACCGACAACCGTCGAAACGAGAAATTAGTAAGCAGAAGAAAATAGGGAAGTACGCAGTAGTTACCGACAACCGTCGAAACGAGAAATTAGTAAGCAGAAGAAAATAGGGAAGTACGCAGTAGTTACCGACAACCGTCGAAACGAGAAATTAGTAAGCAGAAGAAAATAGGGAAGTACGCAGTAGTTACCGACAACCGTCGAAACGAGAAATTAGTAAGCAGAAGAAAATAGGGAAGTACGCAGTAGTTACCGATAACCGTCGAAACGAGAAATTAGTAAGCAGAAGAAAATAGGGAAGTACGCAGTAGTTACCGACAACCGTCGAAACGAGAAATTAGTAAGCAGAAGAAAATAGGGAAGTACGCAGTAGTTACCGATAACCGTCGAAACGAGAAATTAGTAAGCAGAAGAAAATAGGGAAGTACGCAGTAGTTACCGACAACCGTCGAAACGAGAAATTAGTAAGCAGAAGAAAATAGGGAAGTACGCAGTAGTTACCGATAACCGTCGAAACGAGAAATTAGTAAGCAGAAGAAAATAGGGAAGTACGCAGTAGTTACCGACAACCGTCGAAACGAGAAATTAGTAAGCAGAAGAAAATAGGGAAGTACGCAGTAGTTACCGATAACCGTCGAAACGAGAAATTAGTAAGCAGAAGAAAATAGGGAAGTACGCAGTAGTTACCGACAACCGTCGAAACGAGAAATTAGTAAGCAGAAGAAAATAGGGAAGTACGCAGTAGTTACCGATAACCGTCGAAACGAGAAATTAGTAAGCAGAAGAAAATAGGGAAGTACGCAGTAGTTACCGACAACCGTCGAAACGAGAAATTAGTAAGCAGAAGAAAATAGGGAAGTACGCAGTAGTTACCGACAACCGTCGAAACGAGAAATTAGTAAGCAGAAGAAAATAGGGAAGTACGCAGTAGTTACCGACAACCGTCGAAACGAGAAATTAGTAAGCAGAAGAAAATAGGGAAGTACGCAGTAGTTACCGATAACCGTCGAAACGAGAAAATAGCACTAGCTATTAACATTTCTACGTCTTCAAGAATTACTATGTCGGGAGTCGCTCGTAGAATTAGTGCCTCAACAAGTAACAAAGGTGAATAAAAGCATTCATTCAGTGGAATCTAAAGTGAAGTACTTCTATTTGTGAGTCTACACCGTGTCACATATCCCAGTCATTCTTTCTCCCGCTCAGTGAGAGTCAAACTTGTGCTCTACCTGGACGAGCAGAGCCGGCGCATCAAAGAACTTTACAGAGGTGTGTACACGCCCGTTTATAAAGTATTTCACCGACTCCAAGGTAGACAAAAGAACAGCGACATCTTGGCGCACAACGTGACAGCAACACAGACATGAGACCAAGTGCCGTTGTGAAAAGAATGGTTCAACCCTCTGAAGGCACTGAGCGCAATGTAGCTATAGACAATTGGTTTATAGACATTGGTGTAGTTCTGTTGACCTGATGAATGAACTCAGTCACAAAAACCTAAGGGACGATTAGAAAACCCCCCCTAAAATTCCTGCTGTCATGGTAAATACCCTAAGCCTACCAACAAACAGTAGTTTGTTTGCTTTTGGGGAACGGGATCTCTGGTTTCTGACCCGAAAAGTTACCAAAACATCCTCGTTATTTCCTCTATGGACTCAGGGATGGCACTGATTCCTCTACTGGTGATGCTTGCAAGCCTGAAATGATCACGCTCTACAACTTGACAAAAGTGGAGTAGACCTGGTGCATGAACTAAAATCAAAAGATTTTGTTTTCACTGGCCACTACGGATCTTCTTTTCCGTTGTGAACATTGCTGGAATAAACGGACAGGCAATTTACCTCTCAAATACAGATGTAGATATGCCCAGGAGAACGTTTCTGAAGAGCCTTGCTCTTGCTGTCACAACACCAACAGCTTCAACTCATCGGAACTTCGAGCTCGTCAAGAACAGACATTCCGCACTAAGAAAGCTGAGACACCTAATAAGCCCAGTACCAGTACAGGAGGAGAAAAAAAGTGCCTTCTGTTCTAAAAGAAAGAAACGCAAAATAACGGTAAGATGTGCTGAATGCCATCTGCCCATCACACAATGTTATTACATTGTCTAGGAAATGTCGTTGAAATGAAGGTACTTTGAAGACTAGACACGCTTGTTAGAGAATAGCGAAACTATTCAGAAACAAAACCACTGTTGAAATCTTTACTTTCTTCTGTTTTTCCAATCCAGATATTTCCATAGTCGTGAAAGCTAGTCACGCTACCTAACAACGTCATTAAGCCGTCAGGCTGACATCATTCTATTGATCTATTAGCTTTGTTTGTTGTTACTTGTGTTGCAATGCGTGGGTATTTTTAATTCGTGAGGTGCTGTACCTATATCACATTAAAATTCAATACCGTAATTTTACCAGAAATACACGCTTTAGTGTCCCCTGAATCGAAAATAGCATTTTTTTCTGTGCGTGTGTGTTTTTGTGTGTATCTGTGCACATGTTAACTCAAAAACGAGAAGTAGGTAAAATACTAAACTGTTATTTAAATTTGGTATTTTTCAGGAAGAGGTAAATACTCCAACCGCAAACTACTCTTTACATTGAAAAAGTTTCAAACATTTTGATTTTCTGAAAAATGGCTCAAACGATTTTGATTAAAGTACCATCTCGAATTTAAGACAGTTTTATGACAGACAAAATGTATACTCTGAATTTTCTTGGAATACCTCATCACTCTTAATGACTTTTCTATAATTGGCAAACTGTAAGCTAGACAAGAACCTCCTAAACAAAAAATATAGGTATCGTTAAAACACACCATTTTTGTAGAGTTAGCCGTCTGGTTTTAATTTTAAGCCACTTAAACTTTTCTCAAATGGGAATTCGTCTTTCATTTCGGCTCTTTTTTGACTCCTGGCAAGCAGATATAATCGAATTTCAATTGTTCCACACAGCGACCGGCTTTTAACAACTTTGATCTAGTGTAGTCCCTTAGTTCCCATCCACTTACAAGGAACTAAGTAATAATAATGTTTCTGCTAATGCTTATCTAGATTAGCAATAAATAGACAAAAGAATAATCGTTTATAGGAAACGTTTGTTTGCAGGACAGGCAAAGGAACCCATGTGAATGGACACATTAGATTATTGCTTTCTCTACACGTACTATGTACATAGTGTATAGAGAACGTATTGATTGCATTCCACCCAAATACCGAGTTTTCACCTGAAATACATGTTTTGGGTCCCCCTGAATTAAAAAAAAGCATTTTTACAAAAAGGTCTGTGTGTGTGTGTGTGTGTCTGTGGACAGCATAGCTCAAAAACGAAAAGACCGTTAAATACCAAAGTTGCTATTAAAGCTTGGTATGTTCCAAGGATGCGACACGAAGATTTTCAAGAAAACCCCCTCCCACCCTCAACTACCCTTTACATGGAACTTTTTTTTCGAAAATTATGACTTCCAAAAATGGCTGTAACGATTTTGATTAAAATGTCGTGTGTTAAAGATATTTACTTACAAATAATATGTATATCTTTAATTTTCTGGGAATAGACCCTGAAAACTGCTTTATTCTGGATGAATTTTACGCAATTTTGCATAACTGCTAGACCATAGGAGATGGACAAAACCTTAGCCCACAGAAAATCTAGAGCACATTAAAACACACAATTTATACTGTATACCTTTTTTTTTTGTAAAGTTGATTGTTTTTTGAATATCCCTTGTTATTGTTTTCAGCTTTGAAAAATGTACCTTTCTCATACAGGAATTTTTGAACTCCTGTACACAGGAACAAAGGAACTTCAGTCACAAAGCAACCAGCTTTTGACTATCACTTTAACCTATGGTATTTCCTTATTTCGCTTCTACTTACAAAGAAGCAAGTAACAAGACTATTTCTGCTAATTTTTCTCGATTAGAATGAAGTAAATAGAAGTATAAGCTTTTTAACAATAATTTGTTGCAGAGATGTAGAGAAAGTCATGTGAATGAAAGACATCAGAATTTTTAATGTTGTTTTGTTTGGCACTCTTTTAAGCTAAACAGATGCCGATAAATACAATGTGATGGTTGTCAGCGCTCATGTGAGCTCGGAACGAAGCTGCACGTTAACACGCGCTTTCATTTTTCTAAAAATAAACTAATGTGAGGTCCCTGTTGAAAATGTCAGCCACTGAATTGATATTCTTTCAGAATATTGATGTGGAAGGCAAAACCACAAAGTTTGGTAGCTGTATGTGACATCGGTCACCCTAGGGAGGACACTTTTAGCAGCATGTGGCAGCAAAACGCTAAGGAGGGCGCCGTGTTCTGTAAATTGCCATTTAAAAGCAATCTCCTCGTTCCTCTGCAGCGAAAGTTCGGGAGCAACAACTAAATAGTTTAGTCATTACGTTCTCATAGTTACAAAGTTTGTGTGTGCGTCACAGGGAGTTGGTTTGTGTCGTGGTTAAGGAGCTCGTAACTTCATCAGCCAAAAGAGCATCAAGCAGCGTGTGAAGAAGCCCGCTCTTCTCTGCCCTTTTTATAAGTGGGCACATGTTTCTTTCGGTGTATTCGGTTTTCCTGACATTTCGCTTCTGTGTGCATATATCCAAGAATTTGAAAGCGAACGATTGGTTATTCTTGAACTTAGCGTACATTGAACAACTAGACAATTCATCATGTCTAAATTGCTAAAATCAGTAAAAAATATGTAGCTCAAACAGTTGATATATTCGATTTTCTCCACCTGAATAAGAAGCAACTCTTTCCTATTTCGACTTAAGGCATTCTTTCTATTTCCCATAAATATCAAACATGGTGTCTGCATGTATATATGTTAATGAGCTATACCGAAATATTTTCACAGAATATGTAGATTATCCAAATAAGTAAATTGAGATAGGAGACTTATGACCTGTTTATTGACACTTCTGAAGTGCCAGTACGCCACGTATCGCGGCACTTCGTCTGGAATGCAAACAATAATGATAAAAAACATTTACTCTGTGACAAAAATCGAACTCATGACCTTTGGAATAGCAGCTTCACGCGTTACGTATTAAGCCACCAGAGCAGTTAAAAAAACGCCTCCAGCGTAGGCTACATAACTCAAGAACGTAGTTAATGAATGCTCAGTGTCGCACTGTCAAGCAATTAGTTCGAGATTTTACAGATATTTACGACATTAAATCTTGAGAACGCTAGTAACGAGCTGCTAAAAATCGATATTTCTATACTCGGGCAGCAGTTTTAAAGACATTTTCAACCTGCTTTGCTTTAACACCGACTTATCAGCACCTGATGCCAACACGTTTAACGTTATGTTTATCCGGGGACCATGCATCGCCGATCTCAAATTACTTATATCAGTCACGTGCACAATCTCGCAAATTATTTGAGTGTTGTCCATTAACATATATAGATGCAGACACCATGTTTGATATTTATGGGAAATAGAAGGAACGCCTTGAGTCGCAATAGGAAAGAGTTGGCATTTTCCTTGTCTCATGAAACGACACGTGGAATGAAATGAAGTGATATTCCAACATTAATACCAAAGCAGGCTAGTTAGCAATTGTATCTATCCATCAATTGAGCATATCACTGATGACCCTTATGTGCCATATTCACATTACACAGGACCACAAATGTTGACTTTTTGTTTGCAATGTGAAACCTCATTTTTCTTGAGCATTACACTATGCTGAACACAAATATGACAACAATATACTATATTGGGTCTGGTTTGAGAATAATGCTAACGAAAAGTACGACAGTTGCAACGTGAAACCTCATTTTTCTTGAGCATTTCACTATGCTGAACACAAATATGACAACAATATACCATATTGGGTCTGGTTTGAGAATAATACTAACGAAAAGTACGACAGTTGCAACGTGAAACCTCATTTTTCTTGAGAATTACACTATGCTGAACACAAATATGACAACAATATACCATATTGGGTCTGGTTTGAGAATAATACTAACGAAAAGTACGACAGTTGCAACGTGAAACCTCATTTTTCTTGAGCATTACACTATGCTGAACACAAATATGACAACAATATACCATATTGGGTGTGGTTTGAGATTAATACTAACGAAAAGTACGACAGTTGCAACGTGAAACCTCATTTTTCTTGAGCATTACACTATGCTGAACACAAATATGACAACAATATACCATATTGGGTGTGGTTTGAGAATAATACTAACGAAAAGTACGACAGTTGCAACGTGAAACCTCATTTTTCTTGAGCATTTCACTATGCTGAACACAAATATGACAACAATATACCATATTGGTTCCGGTTTGAGAATAATACTAACGAAAAGTACGACAGTTGCAACGTGAAACCTCATTTTCCTTGAGCATTTCACTATGCTGAACACAAATATGACAACAATATACTATATTGGGTCTGGTTTGAGAATAATACTAACGAAAAGTACGACAGTTGCAACGTGAAACCTCATTTTTCTTGAGCATTACACTATGCTGAACACAAATATGACAACAATATACCATATTGGGTGTGGTTTGAGAATAATACTAACGAAAAGTACGACAGTTGCAACGTGAAACCTCATTTTTCTTGAGCATTACACTATGCTGAACACAAATATGACAACAATATACCATATTGGGTGTGGTTTGAGAATAATACTAACGAAAAGTACGACAGTTGCAACGTGAAACCTCATTTTTCTTGAGCATTACACTATGCTGAACACAAATATGACAACAATATACCATATTGGGTGTGGTTTGAGAATAATACTAACGAAAAGTACGACAGTTGCAACGTGAAACCTCATTTTTCTTGAGCATTACACTATGCTGAACACAAATATGACAACAATATACCATATTGGGTGTGGTTTGAGAATAATACTAACGAAAAGTACGACAGTTGCAACGTGAAACCTCATTTTTCTTGAGCATTACACTATGCTGAACACAAATATGACAACAATATACCATATTGGGTGTGGTTTGAGAATAATACTAACGAAAAGTACGACAGTTGTAACGTGAAACCTCATTTTTCTTGAGCATTACACTATGCTGAACACAAATATGACAACAATATACCATATTGGGTGAGGTTTGAGATTAATACTAACGAAAAGTACGACAGTTGCAACGTGAAACATCATTTTTCTTGAGCATTACACTATGCTGAACACAAATATGACAACAATATACCATATTGGGTCTGGTTTGAGAATAATACTAACGAAAAGTACGACAGTTGCAACGTCAAACCTCATTTTTCTTGAGCATTTCACTATGCTGAATACAAATATGACAACAATATACCATATTGGGTCCGGTTTGAGAATAATACTAACGAAAAGTACGACAGTTGCAACGTGAAACCTCATTTTTCTTGAGCATTTCACTATGCTGAACACAAATATGACAACAATATACCATATTGGGTCTGGTTTGAGAATAATACTAACGAAAAGTACGACAGTTGCAACGTGAAACCTCATTTTTCTTGAGCATTTCACTATGCTGAACACAAATATGACAACAATATACCATATTGGGTCTGGTTTGAGAATAATACTAACGAAAAGTACGACAGTTGCAACGTGAAACCTCATTTTTCTTGAGAATTACACTATGCTGAACACAAATATGACAACAATATACTATATTGGGTCTGGTTTGAGAATAATACTAACGAAAAGTACGACAGTTGCAACGTGAAATCTCATTTTTCTTGAGCATTTCACTATGCTGAACACAAATATGAAAACAATATACTATATTGGGTCTGGTTTGAGAATAATGCTAACGAAAAGTACGACAGTTGCAACGTGAAACCTCATTTTTCTTGAGCATTTCACTATGCTGAACACAAATATGACAACAATATACCATATTGGGTCTGGTTTGAGAATAATACTAACGAAAAGTACGACAGTTGCAACGTGAAACCTCATTTTTCTTGAGAATTACACTATGCTGAACACAAATATGACAACAATATACCATATTGGGTCTGGTTTGAGAATAATACTAACGAAAAGTACGACAGTTGCAACGTGAAACCTCATTTTTCTTGAGCATTACACTATGCTGAACACAAATATGACAACAATATACCATATTGGGTGTGGTTTGAGATTAATACTAACGAAAAGTACGACAGTTGCAACGTGAAACCTCATTTTTCTTGAGCATTACACTATGCTGAACACAAATATGACAACAATATACCATATTGGGTGTGGTTTGAGAATAATACTAACGAAAAGTACGACAGTTGCAACGTGAAACCTCATTTTTCTTGAGCATTTCACTATGCTGAACACAAATATGACAACAATATACCATATTGGTTCCGGTTTGAGAATAATACTAACGAAAAGTACGACAGTTGCAACGTGAAACCTCATTTTCCTTGAGCATTTCACTATGCTGAACACAAATATGACAACAATATACTATATTGGGTCTGGTTTGAGAATAATACTAACGAAAAGTACGACAGTTGCAAAGTGAAACCTCATTTTTCTTGAGCATTTCACTATGCTAAACACAAATATGACAACAATATACCATATTGGGTCTGGTTTGAGAATAATACTAACGAAAAGTACGACAGTTGCAACGTGAAACCTCATTTTTCTTGAGAATTACACTATGCTGAACACAAATATGACAACAATATACTATATTGGGTCTGGTTTGAGAATAATACTAACGAAAAGTACGACAGTTGCAACGTGAAACCTCATTTTTCTTGAGCATTTCACTATGCTGAACACAAATATGACAACAATATATTATATTGGGTCTGGTTTGAGAATAATACTAACGAAAAGTACGACAGTTGCAACGTGAAACCTCATTTTTCTTGAGCATTTCACTATGCTGAACACAAATATGACAACAATATACCATATTGGGTGTGGTTTGAGAATAATACTAACGAAAAGTACGACAGTTGCAACGTGAAACCTCATTTTTCTTGAGCATAAACTATGCTGAACACAAATATGACAACAATATACCATATTGGGTCTGGTTTGAGAATAATACTAACGAAAAGTACGACAGTTGCAACGTGAAACCTCATTTTTCTTGAGCATTTCACTATGCTGAACACAAATATGACAACAATATACCATATTGGGTCTGGTTTGAGAATAATACTAACGAAAAGTACGACAGTTGCAACGTGACACCTCATTTTTCTTGAGCATTACACTATGCTGAACACAAATATGACAACAATATACCATATTGGGTCTGGTTTGAGAATAATACTAACGAAAAGTACGACAGTTGCAACGTGAAACTTCATTTTTCTTGAGCATTACACTATGCTGAACACAAATATGACAACAAGATACCATATTGGGTCTGGTTTGAGAATAATACTAACGGAAAGTACGACAGTGATGTCTTGTAAAACAGATTCACGTTCGCTTTCTTCTTGCAGTCGAGTTGAGGAGTGTCCCTGATGACTGTCCAGCAAGCACTTCCTGCTAAAGTTTTCCATTAATGATATTTTTTTTATGGAAATGTGTGCCATATTCATCGCCTACTGCGCCTCAATTTTCAGGAAAACAATTCTGATACCAGTGTAAAAAGTATAATTTAAGGACATGTTGCATCTCATCTTGTGTATCAAGTTCCTCATAATTTCCAGCTCGTTGTTTCCCAAACATTGTTTACGACTTTTTCGACTTCATACAGTGTTCAAATATCTTGGTGAAGTTGACCAACGAAAGCTCCTTCCTTTAACTTGGTTTCACTCATTCTAGGAATTTTGTAACTATGTATTTGAATGCCAGTCCTTTTCCGTCCAACTCTTTAGCAAAGTTTTTAATACAGTTTTTTATTTTCTGGAGGAATTAAAATGTTCTCAAGTTCCACCAGAGGTTCATGTTTAACATTAATTTTTCCAGTTTCCATACCTTGACGTAAAGGCCATTCCATTTTTATGAAATGAGAAACCCTATCTCCACTGCTCAATTCATAAATGAAACAACAGTGTTTAATGTAGCTATTTGGAGTCCAGTTAATAATTTAATTACTTTTTGGTGTACACATGTTTTCTAGTTCTACGTGTTGTAATGAATTCAAGGCTGGCATATGATTGCTTCATGTGCACGGAATAACCAAGGAGAACTGGTTGCCATTCTGAGCTAATGCAGCTTTGAGACTTAATTTTGAAGCACCTATAAATAACCGTCACTGGTCAGAGATGTGACTAATGTTCACAGCACTCAATAATCCACTTAAATGATCTTCAAGATGTTTCCGATGGTCACCAACAAATATCACTTTCACGGCTTCAGTAAGCTGTTTTTATTAGAGCAGTAATATTTCTGCGCTGTAGAGCAAACACCACTTAGCCACAAATGTAATAGAAACGGTTGGGATTATTTGTGCCCTTACTTTGCTATATTAACAACAAGTAAAATGTAATATTAAATGAATTTCAAAGCGCGTCACAATGCTTGTTGTTGCGTTGAAGACGAAGCTTTTACTTGAGTTTTAATGTTGTTATTACTGCCGGCGCAAAACTTGTGGAATCGAGACCCTGACCGCCAACCCGAGCCTCGCCTATCGGAGTTTGTGATATGATACTTTGCTTACTTAAAGTCACAGCGAGCAACTTGTGGAATCGAGACCCTGACCGCCAACCCGAGCCTCGCCTATCGGAGTTTGTGATATGATACTTTGCTTACTTAAAGTCACAGCGAGCAACTTGTGGAATCGAGACCCTGACCGCCAACCCGAGCCTCGCCTATCGGAGTTTGTGATATGATACTTTGCTTACTTAAAGTCACAGCGAGCAACTTGTGGAATCGAGACCCTGACCGCCAACCCGAGCTTCGCCTATCGGAGTTTGTAATATGATACTTAGCTTACTTAAAGTCACAGCGAGCAAAACTTGTGGAATCGTGACCCTGACCGCCAACCCGAGAATCGCTTATCGGAGTTCGTGTTATGATACTTTGCTTACTTAAAGTCACAGAGAGCAAAACTTATGGAATCGTGACCCTGACCGCCAACCCGAGCCTCGCCTATCGGAGTTTCTTATATGATACTTTGCTTACTTAAAGTCACAGCGAGTAAAACTTGTGGAATCGTGACTCTGACCGCCAACCCGAGCCTCGCCTATCGGAGTTTCTTATATGATACTTTGCTTATTTAAAGTCACAGCGAGCAAAACTTGTGGAATCGAGACCCTGACCGCCTACCCGAGCCTCGCTTATCGGAGTTTGTGATATGATACTTTGCTTACTTAAAGTCACAGCGAGCAAAGCTTATGGAATCGTGACACTGACCGCCAACCCGAGCCTCGCCTATCGGAGTTTCTTATATGATACTTTGCTTACTTAAAGTCACAGCGAGTAAAACTTGTGGAATCGTGACTCTGACCGCCAACCCGAGCCTCGCCTATCGGAGTTTCTTATATGATACTTTGCTTATTTAAAGTCACAGCGAGCAAAACTTGTGGAATCGAGACCCTGACCGCCTACCCGAGCCTCGCTTATCGGAGTTTGTGATATGATACATTGCTTACTTAAAGTCACAGCGAGCAAAACTTGTGGAATCGAGATCCTGACCGCCAACCCGAGCCTCACCTATTGGAGTTTGTGATATGATACTTTGCTTATTTAAAGTCACAGCGAGCAAAACTTGTGGAATCGTGACCCTGACCTCCAACCCGAGCCTCGCTTATTGGAGTTTGTGATATGATACTTTGCTTACTTAAAGTCACAGCGAGCACAAAACTTGTGGAATCGTGACCCTGACCGCCAACCCGAGCCTCGCCTATCGGAGTTTGTGATATGATACTTTGCTTACTTAAAGTCACAGCGAGCAACTTGTGGAATCGAGACGTTGACCGCCAACCCGAGCTTCGCCTATCGGAGTTTGTGATATGATACTTTGCTTACTTAAAGTCACAGCGAGCAACTTGTGGAATCGAGACCCTGACCGCCAACCCGAGCCTCGCCTATCGGAGTTAGTGATATGATACTTTGCTTACTTAAAGTCACAGCGAGCAACTTGTGGAATCGAGACCCTGACCGCCAACCCGAGCCTCGCCTATCGGAGTTTGTGATATGCTACTTTGCTTACTTAAAGTCACAGCGAGCAAAACTTGTGGAATCGTGACCCTGACCGCCAACCCGAGCCTCGCCTATCGGAGTTTGTGATATGATACTTTGCTTACTTAAAGTCACAGCGAGAAAAACTTGTGGAATCGAGATCCTGACCGCCAACCCAAGCCTCACCTATTGGAGTTTGTGATATGATACTTTGCTTATTTAAAGTCACAGCGAGCAAAACTTGTGGAATCGTGACCCTGACCGCCAACCCGAGCCTCGCCTATCGGAGTTTGTGATATGATACTTTGCTTACTTAAAGTCACAGCGAGCACAAAACTTGTGGAATCGTGACCCTGACCGCCAACTCGAGCCTCGCCTATCGGAGTTTGTTATATGATACTTTGCTTACTTAAAGTCACAGCGAGCAAAACTTGTGGAATCGTGACCCTGACCGCCAACCCGAGCCTCGCCTATCGGAGTTTGTGGTATGATACTTTGCTTACTTAAAGTCACAGCGAGCAAAACTTGTGGAATCGAGACCCTGACCGCCTACCCGAGCCTCGCTTATCGGAGTTCGTGATATGATACTTTGTTTATTTAAAGCCACAGTGAGCAAACTTTGTACAGTCTGTATCGAAAGTGTTCTGCATATGTTTGTATTCAAAGTGGACAGTAAATTCTGTTCATTTTATTTATCTTATTTTTTAAAAAATGGCTCCTACATTTTCAAAGTTAAGTGGCAAGGTATTACTTAGTCAGAGCAGAGAAATAATTACAAATGTCCTTGAGTTCATGAAACAAGAGACAGAGATAAAGGAAGAAAATGTATGTTCCCCAAGTTCTTCAAAAGACTGTAGAAAGAGTAGCCAAGCAACTGATATTTCACTGAGTTCCGTTTCCAGGGTTATCAAAGATAAGAAAGAAAGAAAAATAAAACTTAATATATCACTTTTAAATTAAAAGATGTGGATCAGTTGTGTCGCCAGCGAATTGCAGAAATGGGCAGGCCAGAAGAACATAGGAAATCATTAGAAAGAATTGTAGGAAATCAAATAAACAGAATTCTAATCCAGGATAATGGTGCAGAAAGTAGCGATAACGTAGATGACGACAATGACGTGAGCGAAGACGGACTGTCAGGTGTGGAAGAATTGGAGGCAGACGATTGACATTGTTTATATAGTAGGCCATTTGTATAGATGTTTTGTAGATATGAATATAACACATGTTTATCAGAGCAGCGCCGTATAGTGCAGGTGGCAGATATTTGACAGACATGAATCGACTGGTGAACTGCTTATCTAAAGTACAACTCGCCTCCTAGCTCACATGTCCAGATCTGCTGCGCCAGTTATGAATCACATTTTCACTCCGAAACTCTTCTCAGACACTCAAGTGATCGACTGGAAAGGGGTACTCAACTAATTAGAAATTGTATTCTCCAGTTATGTTGCAATTTTCAGTTCACCAGTGTTACTCATGTGGCAGCGCTCTCTGAAGTATAGCTCTGGTACTTCGTGGCGCAGGGGATCGCGGATCGAGTTCGCCTTGTTCTTTGTTTTGTCATCCTCGGTAGTGTAATGGTTACCATGCTAACTTCATACACCCAAGGTCGCGGGTCAAACCCAGCGGAGGACGATGGATTTTTCTTCGGGCGTAAAAATCTTTAGCATGGTTTCCTTCGGAAGGGAAGTAAAGCCGTTGGTCCCGTGTCGTAGATTTACAGCACGTAAAAGAACCTTAAGCCTGATAGAGAGCCCTCTGATCAAAATTAAGCGGTCTTTCACGCCCAGTATAGAATGGATCGCTGAGAACCACAGCAGTTAAAGAGAGTCCATAAATAGAACTACATTTAATTTAGTTCTGTGTTTGTGTTCATTCTCTGTGCTCTGATGCCAATTAAGTCCTCTCCAATGTTATGAGACATTGCTTCTCCTTCTCGTTTCATTCGATTTTATTTAGGCGTTTATTTATAAACAAGAAAGAAACTCGCAAGCATTTCCTTCCCGGGAGGGAATAGAGCAGATGTTATGGACAGTGCTGTAGCTGTTATCACAGTAGCATAGTAAGTTAGGTGAGTATAAATTCATATTTTAATTATTTCATTCCAGCCCTTGGAGGTCGACCACTTGTGGTTTGCATTCATAAAGGCTTCTAAATGATGTTGATGGTGCCATTCTTAATATGCGAGATTATTTTCACTCATCATGGTCAATTGTACCCAGCTTGTAATATCATGTCGAACTTGGTCGCTTGAGTATATCCAGCCACATATCATCGTAGCAATTTCATCATTTCAATAATTCTCTTGTTTATATTATTCTTATCTTAGATCCATACAGTGATAGTATTAAAGGCATTGTTTTGTACAATTTAAGTATTGTTTCCTTTCTTACTTTGTTTTTCATAGTTGGTTCCACAAAAGTTCTGAAGCATGTGTCTTTTATTTTGAATATCTTTAAAGCAGATTGGGTAGACTTTATTATTTTTATTATTATTGTTGTTGTTTTAAATTTTCTGTTGTTTTACCATGGAAGGAATGTACTTACTTTCATCCGTCGATAACTTGAAATAAAATTGTAAACATGAGTTGATTAAGTTTATAACCTGAGAGCTGGAGTTGATCTTCTTCTGTTTCTGAAAAAATAACTATAACTTGGTCATCGAAGCTGTATCTAATGTTATTTTACCTATATTAAAATCTGTTATACATATATACATACATCCACACATACATACATCCATACATACATATATCCATCCATACATACATATATACATACATACACACATCCATACATACATCCATCATACACATACACACATACATACACACATATATACATCATGCATACATATACACATACATGCATACATAGACACTCATACATACATACGTACATTTATATATAGTATGACGTATTTCTGAATTAATTTCGTGTTCATAGGAGCTCCAAACAGGAACATCCAATATCCAGCAGGTGGTAGAGAAATATATATATTGTAATATTGACTCAACAATCACTTACTAATAAAGCCTCAAATTGACTGCTCCAAACAGTTCACTCGACGTTAGACTGCTTTTAAGAGGAGAAAATCACGCTATAAGTTTTCTGGAAACTTCTGGAAGCCGACCATTCGAGAAGGAACTGGGTTGCGTTCTAAAAGCTTCTGGTTACAGTTGCGGCGCACTTGCAGCTCTTGCTGCCACGTGCCTCAGCGAACGTGAGAACAATTGCACGCGCAGACAATATATACAATAAAGCATAAATTTTCAGTTTTCTATGCAAAGCTACATTGTGTTTCTTTAATACGTACGATTTTATTTTTGAAAATTATATTCGTAAATTCGTTTATTAAGTGACTCAATAAGATCAGATTTTGACTTTTTATTGAATTAATTATAAAATAGAAAAAAAAAAAAAAACACATTCAAAAGCTAAGAGATGTTGACAGTGAGTAGATTATGAAAAGAATAATAATGAATTACACAGACCAATTATGAAATAACTTTTTTAATGAATTTGCTTCTCTTATTATTACTATAAATATTGCTGTTTTTTGTTGTTGTGCTGAATCCGATGACATTAAAAAACCTCTATCACTCACCATTTTGTTACAGTGTACAACTAAATATTTAAGAATGTTACAATTTTAGCAATTTGATGGTATTTTATATCCTATTGAAATAGGTAAAATGGGTTAAAATTTGGTTGACGTTGTTAGCACTGGTCTTAGTATATATGGCGATTGAGATAACGGCCGTCTAGATTCTTATTTTGCTCATTTTTATTTTGTTTGTAGCTGGAGCGTCGTGAGGAAGCAATACTAACATCAACTACCTCTGCTATATGTAGTAGCTAAGGAGACAAGAATTACTACAAGAAAGTATAAATAATAATGTAATTTACTCATATGATATATCTGAAATAAAACAAGATATTGCAGAATGAAAAAAAAAGAAAAAAAAAAAGAAGACACCAGGTCCTGATAACATTTCTGGGGAAGTTACACAACATTTGGATAATTTTATTGCACCATATTTTAAAGAGGTGATTAATCTATGTTTAATTTATGGTAAAGTGCCCTATTGCTGGAAAGAGGCAAACGTTGTTATATTAAAGAAAGATAAGGAAAACGATCCTAGTAATTTCAAAGCATATAGGCCAATTTGTCTTTTAAATGTGTTAGGCAAAATCTAAGAGAAGCTGCTATTTAAATGAATATGGGAATACAGAATAATTATTGGAATGACTAACAAACAATACGGATTCCGAAAAAAACATGTCAACAGAAGATGCACTAAATGCGGCATTAAACATGGTTCATCACAGTGATAAGCAGTATGTAATGGGACTATTTAAAGATATTACCGGTGCTTTCGATAACTTATGGCGGCCGCAACTATTCCAGATTATGAAGAAAAGAAACTATCAAATTGCTTATATAAAACTTGGAAGGAGTATTGCAAAGATAGGCGGGTCCAAGTAAACGGGGAGAATTATAGAATAACCAAAGATATTACAAAGGGCTGTCCACAAGGATCCGTTCTAGGTCCCCTATTATGGGATATACGTACTAACTGAATCCCTCCTAGAAGAACTGGATGAATTACAAAGTATAGCGGAAGTTGTAGCTGATGACATCTTAGTCCTGGTGGAAGCGGATAATTGGAGAAAAATCTAAATGTGCATATATGATGCTAAAAGGTAAATTAAAAAGAGATCCATCGGTGAAAATCAGTAATATAAAAGTTAAAAGACAAAAAGTACTCAAATACTTGGGAAAACACCTGGATGAACAATTAAACTGCGACAACCATATCGATGGAATTCGAATTAAGGCAAGTAGAGTTCTGATGAAGTTGTTAACCTTAGCGACTAGAAAATTTAAGTTTCATTTGTGATTACTAAGACATACCACATGCATTTTTGGTAGGTATTACATCTTATGGAGCAGTAATAGGGGCGCATACAATAAGAGTACTAAAGAACATCAAAGTATTAAGAAGAACACAAAGGAAAGTTCTATTAAGATTAACAGGAACAGTCGCAACAACGTCAACAATGGCCCTTCTTGTAACACAGGTGCCCTGGCCAATTGACATCACAATAAGGCAACGAGGGTCACATTTCTCACTAAAAAGAGGGAACTATGATAAAATTATAGGAATAGCGTGTAGAACTAAAAAGGAAGTAAGGATGCGACTATTAAATATGTGGCAACAAGAGTGGAACTCAATAGCAGAACAACTTATAACTTGTTTCCGAATATCCATGAAAGACTAAGATTGACTAATATACAACCTAAAAAGGGAGGGTTTCAATATATAACAGGGCATGGTCCATATAATACTTACTTTAACAAAATAGGAAACAAGGAGACGCATCTCTGTTCAACATGTGAAGTCAGCGATACACCAGAGCATGCACCAGAGCATGCCATATTTGAATTCAATAAATACGCCAAAGATCTGCTAGAAGGAAGAAAAAGTCTGGCTGGGAAACGAATATATGATATAGTTAGAAATAGGAATGAGCACTCCATAGTTGAGGAAATGGCGAATATAGTCTCCACATCCGTAATGGAAACGGGTATACGATATAGTTAGAAATAGGAATGAGCACTCCATACTTGAGGAAATGGCGGATTTAGTCTCCACATCCGTAATGGAAACGGGTATACGATATAGTTAGAAATAGGAATGAGTACTCCATACTTGAGGAAATGGCGGATATAGTCTGCAGAACCGTAATAGAAACGGGTATACGATATAGTTAGAAATAGGAATGAGCACTCCATACTTGAGGAAATGGCGGATATAGTCTCCAGAACCGTAATGGAAACGGGTATACGATATAGTTAGAAATAGGAATGAGTACTCCATACTTGAGGAAATGGCGGATATAGTCTCCATATCCGTATTGGAAACGTATGCTAATGAACGAAGGCAGGTACACATGGATGTGCGAAGAGATGAACATGTACTTTTAAAAAGATCAACAAGGACACAGGCAACAAAAGAACAAAACGTACAAGCACAACAAGAAGAACATCGGCAGTAACAAGACAAAGACGATTTAGAAAAACCTCAGAGAGTAAATTCAAAAAGACAACTATGAATATCGACAGGATGGATAGATGCAGCCAGGAGGAGACCATTACACCCAGAAGCGGATACGTTAATAAAAACTAATCAATGACACCCAGAAGAAGATACGAAAATAAAATTTAAACTAAATATGGAAGTACATTAAAATTATAAATTCTTTCCTCAATACTTTTTTTTCGACAAAGAACATATTTTTAAGTTTATCTCCAAGGTAGGAATTTTTAGTATTTTTATTAGGGACTGTAGGGAGTTTTTGTATGTTATTATTAGTGTACAAATAGGCAATAGAAAGTATATAATATCTGCACAGATGAAAGTAATTAGAAAAACATAAGCCTGTTTCTAATAAAATAATAGGAAAACTGGTCTTGGCATAGCTTCCAGAAGCCAAGATAGGATACATGCAGATCTTATTTTAATTTTGTTGTTGTTGTTGTATGTAGTAGCATGCGACCTCGGGTGAGCATTTCATCAGAAAGCATCCGAAATACCAACACCCTCTGTTAACAGCTGTCTGTTTTTCTATAATCGAACTGTGCTACGTTTTAGCGCATGCGTTAAATACGATGGATAGCTGTGGTTGAAAAACTTCCCTGACTGCTTCTATTATATTTGTGGTGGTGAGTTTCTGATCATGAAGCATCAAAGAAACATGACAGAGTTCGTTAAAACAACGTACTCCTCACACTTTGCAACTAAACTTTGTGGTCAGGGTAAGTCTTGGGCACCACACAAAGTAGGTATGCTATATATGTGCGTTGAAGATTTTAGAAAGTGGTCAAAAAGGGAGAATAAATCCTTTGGATTTGCTGTACCAATGATATAGCGGGAGTCGAAAGGCCATTGTAATGATTGTTACTTTTGTACTCTTGATGTTACTGGTAACAGCTCAAAAAATAGTATTATAATGTTGTGTCCTGACCGTCCGTCTGCCATTCAGCCAGGATGCCATGGTGGTGTCCCTAAACCGCCAGAGAACTTTGATCTAGTTCTGCCCATTCTAATGAATATGACCAAGGTGATGAGAATGAGTGTACTACAGAACATTTAGAACCAGGTTGTATACCTAAATGATTTGGTTAGGGACTTGAACTTAACAAAGAAGAAAACTGAACTGCTTGCCTCAGACTCAAGGAAAATAACTTGTTGTCAGAATGAACCCACATATATGTACTTATATACGAGAAGAGAGCAGCAATTTCCTCAATATCTTCAGAAAGCTGATGGTTTGGTATCTGCTCATACATTGATCGTTTGATGAATAAATTCGGAATGGAATACAAAAAAAAAAAAAAAAAAAAAAAAAATCTGATGTGTTACACTCACATGATTTTCTCTAGCTGCTCTACAGAACTCCTACAAAAGATTATTCTTTTTTGTACACAATGCTAATCGAGATAAATATCAGCAGAATGTTCTTATTACTTAGTTCCTTATAAGTAGAAGGGAATAAGGGAATGCACTATGCTAAAGTGATTGTCAAATGTTTTAAAATCTATCGTTATGCGATTGTCATTGCAACTCACTTCTTTGCTTGGGCAGGAGTAGAACAACAGAAAAGCAGACACTTCCTGTGTGAGAAAAGTTAAAGTACTTCACAATTGAAACCAATAACAAGGAATATCTTGAAAACGGTTATCTCTCCCAACAAAAACGTAAAGGTAAAAAATTGTGTGTTTTGTCATGAGGTACATTTTTTGTGCAGTAAGTTTTTTTTCTATCTCTTACGATTTAGCAGTTAGGCAAAATTCAGCTAAAATTTCTCCAGAATTAAGGGGTCTTCAGAGCCTATTACCAAAAAATTCGAGATATACATTTTATTTCGGACATAAATAGATTTAGTATACGAGATTTTAATCAAAATCGTTACAGCCATTTTTAAGAAAATCACATTTTAGGAAATTTTTTCCATGTCAAGGGTAGTTTGTGGTGAGGGGATTTTTTTTGAAAAACTTCGTGTCGCATCCTTGTAAGATACTAAACCTAAATACCAAGTTTGGTATTTAATGGTATTTTTGTTTTGGGGCTATGCTCTCCAAAGACACACAGACAGATAGCAGACACACACGGACCTTTTTTAAACATGCTTTTTTCGGAGTAAGGGGACCCTAAAACATATATTTCCGGTGAAATCTCGGTATCGAATTTTTGGGTGCATTACAATAACTTCTCTCTCCATATGTATATTGTATTATGGGGCTAGATAACGTAAAAATGTTTTTTTTTTGGGACTCAGGGGACCCCAAAACATATATTTCCTTTGAAATTCCGGTATCGAATTTTGGGTGCATTACAATACCTTCTCTATCCCTATGTACATTGTTCATATGGGGCTAGAGAAAGTAAAAATGCTTTTTTCGGACTCAGGGGACCCAAAAATATATGTTTCCGGTGAAATTTCGGTATCGAATTTTTGGGTGCATTACAATACCTTCTCTATCCCTACATACATTCGTCTAAAACTCTGTTCTGGTACACAACTGTAACATTTATAAATCATTCCCTGTTGCTCATTCTGTAAATATGAAGGAAATTTGTAGAAACCTTGATACGGTTTTACATAAAATCAACTATTCTGCCATTGGTTGAAAGATATCTGGCTATTTGAAAGTGTTATGAATGTTCCCTGGCCCGTGTTTATTATCTGAATGGGACAGTAGGTCACGATATCAACATTAGTCAAAAAAAGTTGGCCGGAAGAAAAGAACCTTCTGCACAAGAACCTCGTGGATCCGGAGAACATTTTGCTACCACCTCCACACGTTACAATAAAATGCAATAGTACGTGAAACCCTTACCCAAAGATTGACAATGTTTCAAGTAACTCTAAAAGAAATTTCTTCACTTATCAGAAGCAAAATTCAAAGAAGGTGTGCGTTACCTGATATATAAAAGGTAATGTTCCATTCTAACTTTGAATAAAAAATGACAGACAAAAAGAGGGAGGTTTGGGTATCATTAAGGAAACAAAACTAACTCAAAATATAATGCTATTGTAGCCAACTGCTGGATAAGTTCAGAAGTTTGGGGCACGTGAGTGAGGGGCAAGGTGAGCAGTTTCTACAAGACATCAAAGAGGCGGAAAGAATGTATCAGGGCTGCTGGGATACCAGTATGATAGGAGACAACTGCTGGTCACTTCATCAAGATATCAAAGTGTAGAGAGAATGTATCAGAGTGCTACAATACCAGTATGATAGGAGACTACTGCTGGTCACTTCATCAAGACATCAAAGTGATAGAGAGAATGTATCAGAGTGCTGAGATACCAGTATGGTACGAGACTACTGCTGGTTACTTCATCAAGACATCAGAGTGATAGAGAGAATGTGTCAGAGTGCTGAGATACCAGTATGATAGGAGACTACTGCTGGTCACTTCATCAAGACATCAAAGCGATAGAGAGAATGTATCAGAGTGCTGAGATACCAGTATGATAGAGGACTACTGCTGGTCACGTCATCAAGACATCAAAGTGATGGAGAGAATGTGTCAGAGTGCTGAGATACCAGTATGATAGGAGACTACTGCTGGTCACTTCATCAAGACATCAAAGCGATAGAGAGAATGTATCAGAGTGCTGAGATACCAGTATGATAGAGGACTACTGCTGGTCACTTCATCAAGACATCAGAGTAATAGACAGAATGAGTCAGAGTGCTGAATAACCAGTATGGTAGGAGACTACTGCTGGTCACTTCATCAAGACATCAGAGTGATAGAGAGAATGTATCAGAGTGCTGAGATACCAGTATGATAGGATACTACTGCTGGTCACTTCATCAAGACATCAAAGTGATAGAGAGAATGTATCAAAATGCTGAGATACCAGTATGATAGGAGACTACTGCTGGTTACTTCATCAAGACATCAAAGTGATAGAGAGAATGTGTCAGAGTGCAGAGATACCAGTATGATAGGAGACTACTGCTGGTCACTTCATCAAGACATCAAAGTGATAGAGAGAATGTGTCAGAGTGCTGAGATACCAGTATGATAGGAGACTACTGCTGGTCACTTCATCAAGACATCAAAGTGATAGAGAAAATGTGTCAGAGTGCTGAGATACCAGTATGATAGGAGACTACTGCTGGTCACTTCATCAAGACATCAAAGTGATAGAGAGAATGTATCAGAGTGCTGAGATACCAGTATGATAGGAGACTACTGCTGGTCACTTCATCAAGACACAAGAGTAATAGACAGAGTGAGTCAGAATGCTGAGATACCAGTATGATAGGAGACTACTGCTGGTCACTTTATCAAGATATCAGAGTGATAGAGAAATTGTGTCAAAGTGCTTACATAGCACTATGGTAGCAGACAACTGCTGGTCACTTCATCAAGACATCAAAGTGATAGAGAGAATGTATGAGGGTGCTGAGACACCAGTATGATAGGATACTACTGCTGGTCACTTCATCAAGACACCAGAGTGATAGAGAGAATGTGTCAAAGTACTGAGATACCAGTATGATAGGAGACTACTGCTGGTCACTTCATCAAGACATCAAAGTCATAGAGAGAATTAATGAGAGTGCTGAGATACCAGTATGCTAGGAGACTACTGCTGGTCACTTCATCAAGACATCAAAGTAATAGAGAGAATGTATCAGGGTGCTGAGATACCAGTATCCTAGGAGACTACTGCTGGTCACTTCATCAAGACATCAAAGTGATAGAGAGAATGTATCAGAGCGCTACGATACCAGTATGATAGGAGACTACTGCTGGTCAATTCATCAAGACATCAAAGTGATAGAGAGAATGTATCAGAGTGCTGACATACCAGTGTGACAGGAGGCTACTGCTGGTCACTTCATCAAGACATCAAAGTAATAGACAGAATGTGTCAGAGTGCTGGGATACCAGTATGGTAGGAGACTGCTGCTGGTCACTTCATCAAGACATCAAAGTGGTAGACAGAATGTATCAGAGTAGTGAGATACCAGTATGATAGGAGACTACTGCTGGTTACTTCATCTAGACATCAGAGTGATAGAGAGAATGTGTCAGAGTGCTGAATAACCAGTCTGATAGGAGACTACTGCTGGTCACATCATCAAGACATCAGAGTGATAGAGAGAATGTGTCAAAGTGCTGACATACCACTATGGTAGGAGACTACCGCTGGTCACTTCATCAAGACATCAATGTGATAGAGAGAATGTATCAGAGTGCTGAGATATCAGTATGATAGGAGACTACTGCTGGTTACTTCATCAAGACATCAGAGTGATAGAGAGAATGTATCAGAGTGCTGAGATACCAGTATGATAGGAGGCTACTGCCGGTCACTTGATCAAGACACAAAGTGATGGAGACAATGTATTAGAGTGCTGAGATACCAGTATGATAGGAGACTACTGCTGGTCACTTCATCAAGACATCAAAGTGATAGAGAGAATGTATCAGAGTGCTGAGATACCAGTATGATAGATGACTACTGCTGGTCACTTCAACAAGATATCAGAGTGATAGAGAGAATGTGTCAAAGTGCTAACATAACACTATGGTAGCAGACAACTGCTGGTCACTTCATCAAGACATCAAAGTGATAGAGAGAATGTATCAGAGTGCTGAGACACCAGTATGATA
Source organism: Hymenopus coronatus (assembly GCA_030762935.1). NCBI lineage: Eukaryota > Metazoa > Arthropoda > Insecta > Mantodea > Hymenopodidae > Hymenopus > Hymenopus coronatus. The sequence continues at coordinate 5,483,689 of CM060886.1, read as the reverse complement.
GGAGACTACTGCTGTTCACTTCATCAAGACACCAGAGTGATAGAGAGAATGTGTCAAAGTGCTGAGATACCAGTATGATAGGAGACTACTGCTGGTCACTTCATCAAGACATCAAAGTCATAGAGAGAATTAATGAGAGTGCTGAGATACCAGTGTGCTAGGAGACTACTGCTGGTCACTTCATCAAGACATCAAAGTGATAGAGAGAATGTATCAGAGTTCTAAGATACCAGTATGAAAGGGGACTACTGCTGGTCACTTCATCAAGACATCAGAGGGTTAGAGAGAATGTATCAGAGTGGTGATATACCAGTATGATAGGAGGCTACAGCTGGTCGCTTCATCAAGACATCAAAGTGATAGAGAGAATGCATCAGAGTGCTGAGATACCAGTATGATAGGAGATTACTGCTGGTCACTTGATCAAGACATAAAAGTAATAGACAGAATGTGTCAGAGTGCTGGGATACCAGTATGTTAGGAGACTACTGCTGGTCACTTCATCAAGACATCAGAGTGATAGTCAGAATGTGTCAGAGTGCCGGGATACCAGAATGACATGAGACTACTGCTGGTCACTTCATCAAGACATCTGAGTAATAGAGAGAATTAATCAGAGTGCTGAGATACCAGTATGATAGGAGGCTATTGCTGGTCACTTCATCAAGACATCAGAGTGATAGGGAGAATGTGTCAAAGTGTTGAGATACCACTATGGTAGGAGATTACTGCTGGTCACTTCATCAAGACATCAAAGTGATAGAGAGAATGTGTCAAAGTGCTGAGATACCAGTATGATAGGAGTCTACTGCTGGTTACTTCATCAAGACATCAGAGTGATAGACAGAATGTATCAGAGATCTGACATACCACTATGGTAGGAGACTACTTCTGGTCACTTCATCAAGACATAAAAGTGATAGAGACAATGTATCAAAGTGCTGAGATACCACTATGGTAAAGGAATACTGCTGGTCACTTCATGAAGACATCAGAGTGATAGAGACAATGTATCAGAGTGCTGAGATACCAGTATGATAGGAGACTACAGCTGGTCACTTCATCACGACATCAGAGTGATAGAGATAATGTATCAGAATATTAATATACCAGTATGATAGGACACTACTGCTGGTCACTTCATCAAGACATCAGAGTGATAGAGAGAATGTATCAGAGTTCTAAGATACCAGTATGATAGGGGATTACTGCTGGTCACTTCATCAAGACATCAGAGGGTTAGAGAAAATGTATCAGAGTGGTGCTATACCATTATGACAGGAGGCTACAGCTGGTCACTTCATCAAGACATCAAAGTGATAGAGAGAATGTATCAGAGTGCTGAGATACCAGTATGATAGGAGACTACTGCTGGTCACTTCATCAAGACATCAAATTGGTAAAGAGAATGTGTCAATGTGCTGAGATACCAGTATGAAAGGAGACTACTGCTGGTCGCTTCATCAAGATATCAGAGTGATAGACAGAACGTATCAGTGTGCTGAGATAACAGTATGATAGGGGACTACTGCTGGTTAATTCATCAAGACATCAAAGTGATAGACAGAATGTATCAGGGTGCTGAGATAACAGTATGATAGGAGATTACTGCTAGTCACTTCATCAAGACATCAGAGCGATAGAAAGAATGTATCAGTGTGCTGAGATACCAGAATGATAGGAGGCTACTGCTGGTCACTTCATCAAGACATCAAAGTGATAGAGAGAATGTATCAGAGTGCTGAGATACCAATATGATAGGAGACTACTGCTGGTCACATCATCAAGACATCCAAAGTGATAGAGAGAATGTATTAGAGAGCTGAGATACCAGTATGTTAGAGGACTACTGCTGGTTACTTCATCAAGATATCAGAGTGATAGAGAGAATGTGTCAGAGTGCTGAGATACCAGTATGATAGGAGACTACTGCTGGTCACTTCATCAAGACATCAGAGTGATAGACAGAATGTATCAGAGAACTGAGATACCAGTATGGTAGGAGACTACTATTGGTCACTTCATCAAGACATCAAAGTGATAGAGACAATGTATCAAAGTGCTGAGATACCACTATGGTAAGGGACTACTGCTGGTCACTTCATCAAGACATTAGAGTGATAACAGAATGTATCAGAGTGTTGAGATACCAGTATGATAGGAGACTACTGCTGGTCACTTCATCAAGACATCATAGTGATAGAGAGAATGTATCAGAGTGCTGAGATAACAGTATGATAGAACACTACTGCTGGTCACTTCATCAAGACATCAAAGTGATAGAGACAATGTATCAGAGTGCTGAGATACCAATATGATAGGACACTACTGCTGGTCACTTCATCAAGATATCAGAGTGATAGAGAGAATGTATCAGAGTTCTAAGATACCAGTATGATAGGGGACTACTGCTGGCCACTTCATCAAGACATCAGAGTGATAGAGAGAATGTGTCAGAGTGCTGAGATACCAGTATGATAGGAGACTACTGCTGGTTACTTCATCAAGACATCAGAGTGATAGAGAGAATGTGTCAGAGTGCTGAGATACCAGTATGGTACGAGACTACTGCTGGTCACTTCATCAAGACATCAAAGTGATAGAGACAATGTATCATAGTGCTGAAATACCAGTATGATAGGAGACTACCGCTGTTCACTTCATCAAGATATCAGAGTGATAGAGAGAATGTATCAGAGTTCTAAGATACCAGTATGATAGGGGACTACTGCTGGCCACTTCATCAAGACATCAGAGGGTTAGAGAGAATGTATCAGAGTGGTGATATACCAGTATGATAGGAGGCTACAGCTGGTCGCTTCATCAAGACATCAAAGTGATAGAGAGAATGTATCAGAGTGCTGAGATACCAGTATGATAGGAGATTACTGCTGGCCACTTCATCAAGATATCAAAATGATAAAGAGAATGTGTCAATGTGCTGAGATACCAGTATGATAGGAGACTACTGCTGGCCACTTCATCAAGATATCAGAGTGATAGACAGAATGTATCAGGGTGCTGAGAAAACAGTATGATAGGAGATTACTGCTGGTTACTTCATCAAGACATCAAAGTGATAGACAGAATGCATCAGAGTGCTGGGATGCCAGTATGGTAGGAGACTACTGCTGGTCACTTCAGCAAGACATCAAAGTGATAGAGAGAATGTATCAGAGTGCTGAGGTAACAATATGATAGGAGACTACTGCTGGTCACTTCATCAAGACATTAGAGTGATAGAAAGAATGTATCAGAGTGCTGAGATACCAGAATGATAGGAGACTACTGCTGGTCACTTCATCAAGACATCAAAGTGATAGAGAGAATGTATCAGAGTGCTGAGATAACAATATGATAGGAGACTACTGCTGGTCACTTCATCAAGACATCAAAGTGATAGAGAGAATGTATCAGAGTGCTGAGACACCAGTATGATAGGAGACTACTGCTGGTTACTTCATAAAGACATCAGAGTGATTGAGAGAATGTATCAGGGTGCTGAGATAACAGTATGATAGGAGACTACTGCTGGTCACTTCATCAAGACATCAAAGTGATAGAGACAATGTATCAGAGTGCTGAGATACCAGTATGATAGGAGACTACTGCTGGTCACTTCATCAAGACATCAAAGCGATAGAGAGAATGTATCCGAGTGCTGAGATACCAGTATGGTAGGAGACTACTGCGGGTCACTTCATCAAGACATCAAAGTAATAGAGAGAATGTGTCAGAGTGCTGAATAACCAGTATGATAGGAGACTACTGCTGGTCACTTCATCAAGACATCAGAGTGATAGAGAGAATGTGTCAAAGTGCTGACATACCACTATGGTAGGAGACTACTGCTGGTCACTTCATCAAGACATCAAAGTGATAGAGAGAATGTATCAGAGTGCTGAGATTCCAGTATGATAGGAGACTACTGCTGGTTACTTCATCAAGACTTCAGAGTGATAGAGAGAATGTTTCAAAGTGCTGAGATACCAGTATGATAGGAGACTACTGCTGGTCACTTCATCAAGACATCAAAGTCATAGAGAGAATGTATCAGAGTGCTGAGATACCAGAATGATAGGAGACTACTGCCGGTCACTTCATCAAGACACAAAGAAATGGAGACAATGTATCATAGTGCTGAGATACCAGTATGATAGGAGACTACTGCTGGTCACTTCATCAAGACATCTAAGTGATAGAGAGAATGTATCAGAGTGCTGAGATACCAGTATGGTAGGAGACTACTGCTGGTCACTTCATCAAGACATCAAAGTAATAGACAGAATGTGTCAGAGTGCTGGGATACCAGTATGAGATGAGACTACTGCTGGTCACGTCATCAAGACATCTGAGTAATAGAGAGATTGTATCAGAGTGCTGAGATACCAGTATGATCGGAGTCTGTTGCTGGTCTCTTTATCAAGACATCAGAGTGATAGGGAGAATGTGTCAAAGTCTTGAGATACCACTATGGTAGGAGACTACTGCTGGTCACTTCATCAAGACATCAAAGTGATAGAGAGAATGTCAAAGTGCTGAGATACCAGTATAATAGGACACTACTGCTGGTCACTTCATCAAGACATCAGAGTGATAGACAGAATGTATCAGAGAGTTGAGATACCAGTATGATAGAAGACTACTGCTGGTTACTTCATCAAGACAACAGAGTGATAGAGAGAATGTATCAGGGTGCTGAGATAACAGTATGATAGGAGACTACTGCTGGTCACTTCATCAAGACATCAAAGTGATAGAGACAATGTATCAGAGTGCTGAGATACCAGTATGATAGGAAACTACTGCTGGTCACTTCATCAAGACATCAAAGCGATAGAGAGAATGTATCCGAGTGCTGAGATACCAGTATGGTAGGAGACTACTGCGGGTCACTTCATCAAGACATCAAAGTAATAGAGAGAATGAGTCAGAGTGCTGAATAACCAGTATGATAGGAGACTACTGCTGGTCACTTCATCAGGACATCAGAGTGATAGAGAGAATGTGTCAAAGTGCTGACATACCACTATGGTAGGAGACTACTGCTGGTCACTTCATCAAGACATCAAAGTGATAGAGAGAATGTATCAGAGTGCTGAGATTCCAGTATGATAGGAGACTACTGCTGGTTACTTCATCAAGACATCAGAGTGATAGAGAGAATGTGTCAAAGTGCTGAGATACCAGTATGATAGGAGACTACTGCCGGTCACTTCATCAAGACACAAAGTGATGGAGACAATGTATCAGAGTGCTGAGATACCAGTATGATAGGAGACTACTGCTGGTCACTTCATCAAGACATCAAAGTGATAGAGAGAATGTATCAGAGTGCTGAAATACCAGTATGGTAGGAGACTACTGCTGGTCACTTCATCAAGACATCAAAGTGATAGAGAGAATGTGTCAAAGTGCTGAGATACCAGTATGATAGGAGTCTACTGCTGGTTACTTCATCAAGACATCAGAGTGATAGACAGAATGTATCAGATATCTGACATACCACTATGGTAGGAGACTACTTCTGATCACTTCATCAAGACATAAAAGTGATAGAGACAATGTATCAAAGTGCTGAGATATCACTATGGTAAGGGAATTCTGCTGGTCACTTCATGAAGACATCAGAGTGATAGAGACAATGTATCAGAGTGCTGAGATACCAGTATGATAGGAGACTACAGCTGGTCACTTCATCACGACATCAGAGTGATAGAGATAATGTATCAGAATATTAATATACCAGTATGATAGGAGACTACTGCTGGTCACTTCATCAAGACATCAGAGTGATAGAGAGAATGTATCAGAGTTCTAAGATACCAGTATGATAGGGGATTACTGCTGGTCACTTCATCAAGACATCAGAGGGTTAGAGAAAATGTATCAGAGTGGTGCTATACCATTATGACAGGAGGCTACAGCTGGTCACTTCATCAAGACATCAAAGTGATAGAGAGAATGTATCAGAGTGCTGAGATACCAGTATGATAGGAGACTACTGCTGGTCACTTCATCAAGACATCAAAATGGTAAAGAGAATGTGTCAATGTGCTGAGATACCAGTATGAAAGGAGACTACTGCTGGTCGCTTCATCAAGATATCAGAGTGATAGACAGAACGTATCAGTGTGCTGAGATAACAGTATGATAGGGGACTACTGCTGGTTAATTCATCAAGACATCAAAGTGATAGACAGAATGTATCAGGGTGCTGAGATAACAGTATGATAGGAGATTACTGCTAGTCACTTCATCAAGACATCAGAGTGATAGAAAGAATGTATCAGAGTGCTGAGATACCAGAATGATAGGAGGCTACTGCTGGTCACTTCATCAAGACATCAAAGTGATAGAGAGAATGTATCAGAGTGCTGAGATACCAATATGATAGGAGACTACATCTGGTCATATCATCAAGACATCCAAAGTGATAGAGAGAATGTATTAGAGAGCTGAGATACCAGTATGTTAGAGGACTACTGCTGGTTACTTCATCAAGATATCAGAGTGATAGAGAGAATGTGTCAGAGTGCTGAGATACCAGTATGATAGGAGACTACTGCTGGTCACTTTATCAAGACATCAGAGTGATAGACAGAATGTATCAGAGAACTGAGATACCAGTATGGTAGGAGACTACTATTGGTCACTTCATCAAGACATCAAAGTGATAGAGACAATGTATCAAAGTGCTGAGATACCACTATGGTAAGGGACTACTGCTGGTCACTTCATCAAGACATTAGAGTGATAACAGAATGTATCAGAGTGCTGAGATACCAGTATGTTAGGAGACTACTGCTGGTCACTTCATCAAGACATCATAGTGATAGAGAGAATGTATCAGAGTGCTGAGATAACAGTATGATAGAACACTACTGCTGGTCACTTCATCAAGACATCAAAGTGATAGAGACAATGTATCAGAGTGCTGAGATACCAATATGATAGGACACTACTGCTGGTCACTTCATCAAGACATCAAAGTGATTAAGACAATGTATCATAGTGCTGAAATACCAGTATGATAGGAGACTACCGCTGTTCACTTCATCAAGATATCAGAGTGATAGAGAGAATGTATCAGAGTTCTAAGATACCAGTATGACAGGGGACTACTGCTGGCCACTTCATCAAGACATCAGAGGGTTAGAGAGAATGTATCAGAGTGGTGATATACCAGTATGATAGGAGGCTACAGCTGGTCGCTTCATCAAGACATCAAAGTGATAGAGAGAATGTATCAGAGTGCTGAGATACCAGTATGATAGGAGATTACTGCTGGTCACTTCATCAAGATATCAAAATGATAAAGAGAATGTGTCAATGTGCTGAGATACCAGTATGATAGGAGACTACTGCTGGCCACTTCATCAAGATATCAGAGTGATAGACAGAATGTATCAGGGTGCTGAGAAAACAGTATGATAGGAGATTACTGCTGGTTACTTCATCAAGACATCAAAGTGATAGACAGAATGCATCAGACTGCTGGGATGCCAGTATGGTAGGAGACTACTGCTGGTCACTTCAGCAAGACATCAAAGTGATAGAGAGAAAGTATCAGAGTGCTGAGCTACCAGTATGGTAGGAGACTACTTCTGGTCACTGTATGAAGACATCAGAGTGATAGACAGAATGTGTCAGAGTACTGGGATACCAGTATGAAAGGAGACTGCTGCTAGTCACTTCAGCAAGACATCAGAGTGATAGAGAGAATGTATCAGAGTGCTGAGATACCAGAATGATAGGAGGCTACTGCTGGTCACTTCATCAAGACATCAAAGTGATAGAGAGAATGTATCAGAGTGCTGAGATAACAATATGATAGGAGACTACTGCTGGTCACTTCTTCAAGACATTAGAGTGATAGAAAGAATGTATCAGAGTGCTGAGATACCAGAATGATAGGAGGCTACTGCTGGTCACTTCATCAAGACATCAAAGTGATAGAGAGAATGTATCAGAGTGCTGAGATAACAATATGATAGGAGACTACTGCTGGTCACTTCATCAAGACATCAAAGTGATAGAGAGAATGTATCAGAGTGCTGAGACACCAGTATGATAGGAGACTACTGCTGGTTACTTCATCAAGACATCAGAGTGATAGAGAGAATGTATCAGGGTGCTGAGATAACAGTATGATAGGAGACTACTGCTGGTCACTTCATCAAGACATCAAAGTGATAGAGACAATGTATCAGCGTGCTGAGATACCAGTATGATAGGAGACTACTGCTGGTCACTTCATCAAGACATCAAAGCGATAGAGAGAATGTATCCGAGTGCTGAGATTCCAGTATGGTAGGAGACTACTGCGGGTCACTTCATCAAGACATCAAAGTAATAGAGAGAATGTGTCAGAGTGCTGAATAACCAGTATGATAGGAGATTACTGCTGGTCACTTCATCAAGACATCAGAGTGATAGAGAGAATGTGTCAAAGTGCTGACATACCACTATGGTAGGAGACTACTGCTGGTCACTTCATCAAGACATCAAAGTGATAGAGAGAATGTATCAGAGTGCTGAGATTCCAGTATGATAGGAGACTACTGCTGGTTACTTCATCAAGACTTCAGAGTGATAGAGAGAATGTTTCAAAGTGCTGAGATACCAGTATGATAGGAGACTACTGCTGGTCACTTCATCAAGACATCAAAGTCACAGAGAGAATGTATCAGAGTGCTGAGATACCAGTATGATAGGAGACTACTGCCGGTCACTTCATCAAGACACAAAGTGATGGAGACAATGTATCAGAGTGCTGAGATACCAGTATGATAGGAGACTACTGCTGGTCACTTCATCAAGACATCTAAGTGATAGAGAGAATGTATCAGAGTGCTGAGATACCAGTATGGTAGGAGACTACTGCTGGTCACTTCATCAAGACATCAAAGTAATAGACAGAATGTGTCAGAGTGCTGGGATACCAGTATGGTAGGAGACTACAGCTGTTCACATCATCAAGACATCAGAGTGATAGACAGAATGTGTCAGAGTGCTGGGATACCAGTATGAGATGAGACTACTGCTGGTCACGTCATCAAGACATCTGAGTAATAGAGAGATTGTATCATAAGTGCTGAGATACCAGTATGATCGGAGTCTGTTGCTGGTCTCTTTATCAAGACATCAGAGTGATAGGGAGAATGTGTCAAAGTCTTGAGATACCACTATGGTAGGAGACTACTGCTGGTCACTTCATCAAGACATCAAAGTGATAGAGAGAATGTGTCAAAGTGCTGAGATACCAGTATAATAGGACACTACTGCTGGTCACTTCAACAAGACATCAGAGTGATAGACAGAATGTATCAGAGAGTTGAGATACCAGTATGATAGAAGACTACTGCTGGTTACTTCATCAAGACAACAGAGTGATAGAGAGAATGTATCAGGGTGCTGAGATAACAGTATGATAGGAGACTACTGCTGGTCACTTCATCAAGGCATCAAAGTGATAGAGACAATGTATCAGAGTGCTGAGATACCAGTATGATAGGAGACTACTGCTGGTCACTTCATCAAGACATCAAAGCGATAGAGAGAATGTATCCGAGTGCTGAGATACCAGTATGGTAGGAGACTACTGCGGGTCACTTCATCAAGAAATCAAAGTAATAGAGAGAATGAGTCAGAGTGCTGAATAACCAGTATGATAGGAGACTACTGCTGGTCACTTCATCAAGACATCAGAGTGATAGAGAGAATGTGTCAAAGTGCTGACATACCACTATGGTAGGAGACTACTGCTGGTCACTTCATCAAGACATCAAAGTGATAGAGAGAATGTATCAGAGTGCTGAGATTCCAGTATGATAGGAGACTACTGCTGGTTACTTCATCAAGACATCAGAGTGATAGAGAGAATGTGTCAAAGTGCTGAGATACCAGTATGATAGGAGACTACTGCCGGTCACTTCATCAAGACACAAAGTGATGGAGACAATGTATCAGAGTGCTGAGATACCAGTATGATAGGAGACTACTGCTGGTCACTTCATCAAGACATCAAAGTGATAGAGAGAATGTATCAGAGTGCTGAAATACCAGTATGGTAGGAGACTACTGCTGGTCACTTCATCAAGACATCAAAGTAATAGACAGAATGTGTCAGAGTGCTGGGATACCAGTATGGTAGGAGACTACAGCTGGTCACATCATCAAGACATCAGAGTGATAGACAGAATGTGTCAGAGTGCTGGGATACCAGTATGAGATGAGACTACTGCTGGTCACTTCATCAAGGCATCTGAGTAATAGAGAGAATGTATCAGAGTGCTGAAATACCAGTATGGTAGGAGACTACAGCTGGTCACATCATCAAGACATCAGAGTGATAGACAGAATGTGTCAGAGTGCTGGGATACCAGTATGAGATGAGACTACTGCTGGTCACTTCATCAAGGCATCTGAGTAATAGAGAGAATGTATCAGAGTGCTGAGATACCAGTATGATCGGAGGCTGTTGCTGGTCTCTTTATCAAGACATCAGAGTGATAGGGAGAATGTGTCAAAGTCTTGAGATACCACTAAGGTAGGAGACTACTGCTGGTCATTTCATCAAGACATCAGAGTGATAGACAGAATGTATCAGAGAGTTGAGATACCAGTATGATAGAAGACTACTGCTGGTCACTTTATGAAGACATCAGAGTGATAGACAGAATGTATCAGAGTGCTGAGATAACAATATGATAGGAGACTACTGCTAGTCACTTCATCAAGACATTAGAGTGATAGAGAGAATGTATCAGAGTGCTGGGATACCAGTATGATAGGAGACTACTGCTAGTCACTTCATCAAGACATTAGAGTGATAGGGAGAATGTATCAGAGTGCTGAGATACCAGAATGATAGGAGACTACTGCTGGTCACTTCATCAAGACATCAAAGTGATAGAGAGAATGTATCAGAATTCTGAGATACCAATATGATAGGAGACTACTGCTGGTCACTTCATCAAGACATCAAAGTGATAGAGAGAATGTATCAGAGTGCTGAGATACCAGGATGAGAGGAGGCTACTGCTGGTCACTTCATCAATACATCAAAGTGATAGAGAGAATGTATCAGAGTGCTGAGATACCAATATGATAGGAGACTACTGCTGGTCACTTCATCAAGACATCAAAGTGATAGAGACAATGTATCACTGTGCTGAGATACCAGTATGGTAGGAGACTACTGCTGGTCACTTCATCAAGACATCAAAGTGATAGAGAGAATGTATCAGAGTGCTGAGATACCAGTATGGTAGGAGACTACTGCTGGTCACTTCATCAAGACATCAAAGTGATAGAGAGAATGTATCAGGGTGCTGAGATACCAATATGATAGGAGACTACTGCTGGTCACTTCATCAAGACATCAAAGTGATAGAGAGAATGTATCAGGGTGCTGAGATACTAGTATGGTAGGAGACTACTGCTGGTCACTTCATCAAGACATCATAGTGATAGAGAGAATGTATCAGAGTGCTGAGATAACAGTATGATAGAACACTACTGCTGGTCACTTCATCAAGACATCAAAGTGATAGAGACAATGTATCAGAGTGCTGAGATACCAATATGATAGGACACTACTGCTGGTCACTTCATCAAGACATCAAAGTGATTAAGACAATGTATCATAGTCCTGAAATACCAGTATGATAGGAGACTACCGCTGTTCACTTCATCAAGATATCAGAGTGATAGAGAGAATGTATCAGAGTTCTAAGATACCAGTATGATAGGGGACTACTGCTGGCCACTTCATCAAGACATCAGAGGGTTAGAGAGAATGTATCAGAGTGGTGATACACCAGTATGATAGGAGGCTACAGCTGGTCGCTTCATCAAGACATCAAAGTGATAGAGAGAGTGTATCAGAGTGCTGAGATACCAGTATGATAGGAGAATACTGCTGGTCACTTCATCAAGATATCAAAATGATAAAGAGAATGTGTCAATGTGCTGAGATACCAGTATGATAGGAGACTACTGCTGGCCACTTCATCAAGATATCAGAGAGATAGACAGAATGTATCAGGGTGCTGAGAAAACAGTATGATAGGAGATTACTGCTGGTTACTTCATCAAGACATCAAAGTGATAGACAGAATGCATCAGAGTGCTGGGATGCCAGTATGGTAGGAGACTACTGCTGGTCACTTCAGCAAGACATCAAAGTGATAGAGAGAAGGTATCAGAGTGCTGAGCTACCAGTATGGTAGGAGACTACTTCTGGTCACTCTATGAAGACATCAGAGTGATAGACAGAATGTGTCAGAGTACTGAGATAACAATATGATAGGAGACTACTGCTGGTCACTTCATCAAGACATTAGAGTGATAGAAAGAATGTATCAGAGTGCTGAGATACCAGAATGATAGGAGGCTACTGCTGGTCACTTCATCAAGACATCAAAGTGATAGAGAGAATGTATCAGAGTGCTGAGATAACAATATGATAGGAGACTACTGCTGGTCACTTCATCAAGACATCAAAGTGATAGAGAGAATGTATCAGAGTGCTGAGACACCAGTATGATAGGAGACTACTGCTGGTTACTTCATCAAGACATCAGAGTGATAGAGAGAATGTATCATTGTGCTGAGATAACAGTATGATAGGAGACTACTGCTGGTCACTTCATCAAGACATCAAAGTGATAGAGACAATGTATCAGAGTGCTGAGATACCAGTATGATAGGAGACTACAGCTGGTCACTTCATCAAGACATCAAAGCGATAGAGAGAATGTATCCGAGTGCTGAGATACCAGTATGGTAGGAGACTACTGCGGGTCACTTCATCAAGACATCAAAGTAATAGAGAGAATGTGTCAGAGTGCTGAATAACCAGTATGATAGGAGACTACTGCTGGTCACTTCATCAAGACATCAGAGTGATAGAGAGAATGTGTCAAAGTGCTGACATACCACTATGGTAGGAGACTACTGCTGGTCACTTCATCAAGACATCAAAGTGATAGAGAGAATGTATCAGAGTGCTGAGATTCCAGTATGATAGGAGACTACTGCTGGTTACTTCATCAAGACTTCAGAGTGATAGAAAGAATGTATCAGAGTGCTGAGATACCAGAATGATAGGAGGCTACTGCTGGTCACTTCATCAAGACATCAAAGTGATAGAGAGAATGTATCAGAGTGCTGAGATAACAATATGATAGGAGACTACTGCTGGTCACTTCATCAAGACATCAAAGTGATAGAGAGAATGTATCAGAGTGCTGAGACACCAGTATGATAGGAGACTACTGCTGGTTACTTCATCAAGACATCAGAGTGATAGAGAGAATGTATCAGGGTGCTGAGATAACAGTATGATAGGAGACTACTGCTGGTCACTTCATCAAGACATCAAAGTGATAGAGACAATGTATCAGCGTGCTGAGATACCAGTATGATAGGAGACTACTGCTGGTCACTTCATCAAGACATCAAAGCGATAGAGAGAATGTATCCGAGTGCTGAGATACCAGTATGGTAGGAGACTACTGCGGGTCACTTCATCAAGACATCAAAGTAATAGAGAGAATGTGTCAGAGTGCTGAATAACCAGTATGATAGGAGATTACTGCTGGTCACTTCATCAAGACATCAGAGTGATAGAGAGAATGTGTCAAAGTGCTGACATACCACTATGGTAGGAGACTACTGCTGGTCACTTCATCAAGACATCAAAGTGATAGAGAGAATGTATCAGAGTGCTGAGATTCCAGTATGATAGGAGACTACTGCTGGTTACTTCATCAAGACTTCAGAGTGATAGAGAGAATGTTTCAAAGTGCTGAGATACCAGTATGATAGGAGACTACTGCTGGTCACTTCATCAAGACATCAAAGTCATAGAGAGAATGTATCAGAGTGCTGAGATACCAGTATGATAGGAGACTACTGCCGGTCACTTCATCAAGACACAAAGTGATGGAGACAATGTATCAGAGTGCTGAGATACCAGTATGATAGGAGACTACTGCTGGTCACTTCATCAAGACATCTAAGTGATAGAGAGAATGTATCAGAGTGCTGAGATACCAGTATGGTAGGAGACTACTGCTGGTCACTTCATCAAGACATCAAAGTAATAGACAGAATGTGTCAGAGTGCTGGGATACCAGTATGGTAGGAGACTACAGCTGTTCACATCATCAAGACATCAGAGTGATAGACAGAATGTGTCAGAGTGCTGGGATACCAGTATGAGATGAGACTACTGCTGGTCACGTCATCAAGACATCTGAGTAATAGAGAGATTGTATCATAAGTGCTGAGATACCAGTATGATCGGAGTCTGTTGCTGGTCTCTTTATCAAGACATCAGAGTGATAGGGAGAATGTGTCAAAGTCTTGAGATACCACTATGGTAGGAGACTACTGCTGGTCACTTCATCAAGACATCAAAGTGATAGAGAGAATGTGTCAAAGTGCTGAGATACCAGTATAATAGGACACTACTGCTGGTCACTTCAACAAGACATCAGAGTGATAGACAGAATGTATCAGAGAGTTGAGATACCAGTATGATAGAAGACTACTGCTGGTTACTTCATCAAGACAACAGAGTGATAGAGAGAATGTATCAGGGTGCTGAGATAACAGTATGATAGGAGACTACTGCTGGTCACTTCATCAAGGCATCAAAGTGATAGAGACAATGTATCAGAGTGCTGAGATACCAGTATGATAGGAGACTACTGCTGGTCACTTCATCAAGACATCAAAGCGATAGAGAGAATGTATCCGAGTGCTGAGATACCAGTATGGTAGGAGACTACTGCGGGTCACTTCATCAAGAAATCAAAGTAATAGAGAGAATGAGTCAGAGTGCTGAATAACCAGTATGATAGGAGACTACTGCTGGTCACTTCATCAAGACATCAGAGTGATAGAGAGAATGTGTCAAAGTGCTGACATACCACTATGGTAGGAGACTACTGCTGGTCACTTCATCAAGACATCAAAGTGATAGAGAGAATGTATCAGAGTGCTGAGATTCCAGTATGATAGGAGACTACTGCTGGTTACTTCATCAAGACATCAGAGTGATAGAGAGAATGTGTCAAAGTGCTGAGATACCAGTATGATAGGAGACTACTGCCGGTCACTTCATCAAGACACAAAGTGATGGAGACAATGTATCAGAGTGCTGAGATACCAGTATGATAGGAGACTACTGCTGGTCACTTCATCAAGACATCAAAGTGATAGAGAGAATGTATCAGAGTGCTGAAATACCAGTATGGTAGGAGACTACTGCTGGTCACTTCATCAAGACATCAAAGTAATAGACAGAATGTGTCAGAGTGCTGGGATACCAGTATGGTAGGAGACTACAGCTGGTCACATCACAAAGACATCAGAGTGATAGACAGAATGTGTCAGAGTGCTGGGATACCAGTATGAGATGAGACTACTGCTGGTCACTTCATCAAGGCATCTGAGTAATAGAGAGAATGTATCAGAGTGCTGAAATACCAGTATGGTAGGAGACTACAGCTGGTCACATCATCAAGACATCAGAGTGATAGACAGAATGTGTCAGAGTGCTGGGATACCAGTATGAGATGAGACTACTGCTGGTCACTTCATCAAGGCATCTGAGTAATAGAGAGAATGTATCAGAGTGCTGAGATACCAGTATGATCGGAGGCTGTTGCTGGTCTCTTTATCAAGACATCAGAGTGATAGGGAGAATGTGTCAAAGTCTTGAGATACCACTAAGGTAGGAGACTACTGCTGGTCATTTCATCAAGACATCAGAGTGATAGACAGAATGTATCAGAGAGTTGAGATACCAGTATGATAGAAGACTACTGCTGGTCACTTTATGAAGACATCAGAGTGATAGACAGAATGTATCAGAGTGCTGAGATAACAATATGATAGGAGACTACTGCTAGTCACTTCATCAAGACATTAGAGTGATAGAGAGAATGTATCAGAGTGCTGGGATACCAGTATGATAGGAGACTACTGCTAGTCACTTCATCAAGACATTAGAGTGATAGGGAGAATGTATCAGAGTGCTAAGATACCAGAATGATAGGAGACTACTGCTGGTCACTTCATCAAGACATCAAAGTGATAGAGAGAATGTATCAGAATTCTGAGATACCAATATGATAGGAGACTACTGCTGGTCACTTCATCAAGACATCAAAGTGATAGAGAGAATGTATCAGAGTGCTGAGATACCAGGATGAGAGGAGGCTACTGCTGGTCACTTCATCAAGACATCAAAGTGATAGAGAGAATGTATCAGAGTGCTGAGATACCAATATGATAGGAGACTACTGCTGGTCACTTCATCAAGACATCAAAGTGATAGAGACAATGTATCACTGTGCTGAGATACCAGTATGGTAGGAGACTACTGCTGGTCACTTCATCAAGACATCAAAGTGATAGAGAGAATGTATCAGAGTGCTGAGATACCAGTATGGTAGGAGACTACTGCTGGTCACTTCATCAAGACATCAAAGTGATAGAGAGAATGTATCAGGGTGCTGAGATACCAATATGATAGGAGACTACTGCTGGTCACTTCATCAAGACATCAAAGTGATAGAGAGAATGTATCAGGGTGCTGAGATACTAGTATGGTAGGAGACTACTGCTGGTCACTTCATCAAGACATCATAGTGATAGAGAGAATGTATCAGAGTGCTGAGATAACAGTATGATAGAACACTACTGCTGGTCACTTCATCAAGACATCAAAGTGATAGAGACAATGTATCAGAGTGCTGAGATACCAATATGATAGGACACTACTGCTGGTCACTTCATCAAGACATCAAAGTGATTAAGACAATGTATCATAGTGCTGAAATACCAGTATGATAGGAGACTACCGCTGTTCACTTCATCAAGATATCAGAGTGATAGAGAGAATGTATCAGAGTTCTAAGATACCAGTATGATAGGGGACTACTGCTGGCCACTTCATCAAGACATCAGAGGGTTAGAGAGAATGTATCAGAGTGGTGATACACCAGTATGATAGGAGGCTACAGCTGGTCGCTTCATCAAGACATCAAAGTGATAGAGAGAGTGTATCAGAGTGCTGAGATACCAGTATGATAGGAGAATACTGCTGGTCACTTCATCAAGATATCAAAATGATAAAGAGAATGTGTCAATGTGCTGAGATACCAGTATGATAGGAGATTACTGCTGGCCACTTCATCAAGATATCAGAGAGATAGACAGAATGTATCAGGGTGCTGAGAAAACAGTATGATAGGAGATTACTGCTGGTTACTTCATCAAGACATCAAAGTGATAGACAGAATGCATCAGAGTGCTGGGATGCCAGTATGGTAGGAGACTACTGCTGGTCACTTCAGCAAGACATCAAAGTGATAGAGAGGAGGTATCAGAGTGCTGAGCTACCAGTATGGTAGGAGACTACTTCTGGTCACTCTATGAAGACATCAGAGTGATAGACAGAATGTGTCAGAGTACTGAGATAACAATATGATAGGAGACTACTGCTGGTCACTTCATCAAGACATTAGAGTGATAGAAAGAATGTATCAGAGTGCTGAGATACCAGAATGATAGGAGGCTACTGCTGGTCACTTCATCAAGACATCAAAGTGATAGAGAGAATGTATCAGAGTGCTGAGATAACAATATGATAGGAGACTACTGCTGGTCACTTCATCAAGACATCAAAGTGATAGAGAGAATGTATCAGAGTGCTGAGACACCAGTATGATAGGAGACTACTGCTGGTTACTTCATCAAGACATCAGAGTGATAGAGAGAATGTATCATTGTGCTGAGATAACAGTATGATAGGAGACTACTGCTGGTCACTTCATCAAGACATCAAAGTGATAGAGACAATGTATCAGAGTGCTGAGATACCAGTATGATAGGAGACTACAGCTGGTCACTTCATCAAGACATCAAAGCGATAGAGAGAATGTATCCGAGTGCTGAGATACCAGTATGGTAGGAGACTACTGCGGGTCACTTCATCAAGACATCAAAGTAATAGAGAGAATGTGTCAGAGTGCTGAATAACCAGTATGATAGGAGACTACTGCTGGTCACTTCATCAAGACATCAGAGTGATAGAGAGAATGTGTCAAAGTGCTGACATACCACTATGGTAGGAGACTACTGCTGGTCACTTCATCAAGACATCAAAGTGATAGAGAGAATGTATCAGAGTGCTGAGATTCCAGTATGATAGGAGACTACTGCTGGTTACTTCATCAAGACTTCAGAGTGATAGAGAGAATGTTTCAAAGTGCTGAGATACCAGTATGATAGGAGACTACTGCTGGTCACTTCATCAAGACATCAAAGTCATAGAGAGAATGTATCAGAGTGCTGAGATACCAGTATGATAGGAGACTACTGCCGGTTACTTCATCAAGACACAAAGTGATGGAGACAATGTATCAGAGTGCTGAGATACCAGTATGATAGGAGACTACTGCTGGTCACTTCATCAAGACATCTAAGTGATAGAGAGAATGTATCAGAGTGCTGAGATACCAGTATGGTAGGAGACTACTGCTGGTCACTTCATCAAGACATCAAAGTAATAGACAGAATGTGTCAGAGTGCTGGGATACCAGTATGGTAGGAGACTACAGCTGGTCACATCATCAAGACATCAGAGTGATAGACAGAATGTGTCAGAGTGCTGGGATACCAGTATGAGATGAGACTACTGCTGGTCACGTCATCAAGACATCTGAGTAATAGAGAGATTGTATCAGAGTGCTGAGATACCAGTATGATCGGAGTCTGTTGCTGGTCTATTTATCAAGACATCAGAGTGATAGGGAGAATGTGTCAAAGTCTTGAGATACCACTATGGTAGGAGACTACTGCTGGTCACTTCATCAAGACATCAAAGTGATAGAGAGAATGTGTCAAAGTGCTGAGATACCAGTATAATAGGACACTACTGCTGGTCACTTCATCAAGACATCAGAGTGATAGACAGAATGTATCAGAGAGTTGAGATACCAGTATGATAGAAGACTACTGCTGGTTACTTCATCAAGACAACAGAGTGATAGAGAGAATGTATCAGGGTGCTGAGATAACAGTATGATAGGAGACTACTGCTGGCCACTTCATCAAGATATCAGAGTGATAGACAGAATGTATCAGGGTGCTGAGAAAACAGTATGATAGGAGATTACTGCTGGTTACTTCATCAAGACATCAAAGTGATAGACAGAATGCATCAGAGTGCTGGGATGCCAGTATGGTAGGAGACTACTGCTGGTCACTTCAGCAAGACATCAAAGTGATAGAGAGAATGTATCAGAGTGCTGAGGTAACAATATGATAGGAGACTACTGCTGGTCACTTCATCAAGACATTAGAGTGATAGAAAGAATGTATCAGAGTGCTGAGATACCAGAATGATAGGAGACTACTGCTGGTCACTTCATCAAGACATCAAAGTGATAGAGAGAATGTATCAGAGTGCTGAGATAACAATATGATAGGAGACTACTGCTGGTCACTTCATCAAGACATCAAAGTGATAGAGAGAATGTATCAGAGTGCTGAGACACCAGTATGATAGGAGACTACTGCTGGTTACTTCATAAAGACATCAGAGTGATAGAGAGAATGTATCAGGGTGCTGAGATAACAGTATGATAGGAGACTACTGCTGGTCACTTCATCAAGACATCAAAGTGATAGAGACAATGTATCAGAGTGCTGAGATACCAGTATGATAGGAGACTACTGCTGGTCACTTCATCAAGACATCAAAGCGATAGAGAGAATGTATCCGAGTGCTGAGATACCAGTATGGTAGGAGACTACTGCGGGTCACTTCATCAAGACATCAAAGTAATAGAGAGAATGTGTCAGAGTGCTGAATAACCAGTATGATAGGAGACTACTGCTGGTCACTTCATCAAGACATCAGAGTGATAGAGAGAATGTGTCAAAGTGCTGACATACCACTATGGTAGGAGACTACTGCTGGTCACTTCATCAAGACATCAAAGTGATAGAGAGAATGTATCAGAGTGCTGAGATTCCAGTATGATAGGAGACTACTGCTGGCTACTTCATCAAGACTTCAGAGTGATAGAGAGAATGTTTCAAAGTGCTGAGATACCAGTATGATAGGAGACTACTGCTGGTCACTTCATCAAGACATCAAAGTCATAGAGAGAATGTATCAGAGTGCTGAGATACCAGTATGATAGGAGACTACTGCCGGTCACTTCATCAAGACACAAAGTGATGGAGACAATGTATCAGAGTGCTGAGATACCAGTATGATAGGATACTACTGCTGGTTACTTCATCAAGACATCTAAGTGATAGAGAGAATGTATCAGAGTGCTGAGATACCAGTATGGTAGGAGACTACTGCTGGTCACTTCATCAAGACATCAAAGTAATAGACAGAATGTGTCAGAGTGCTGGGATACCAGTATGGTAGGAGACTACAGCTGGTCACATCATCAAGACATCAGAGTGATAGACAGAATGTGTCAGAGTGCTGGGATACCAGTATGAGATGAGACTACTGCTGGTCACGTCATCAAGACATCTGAGTAATAGAGAGATTGTATCAGAGTGCTGAGATACCAGTATGATCGGAGTCTGTTGCTGGTCTATTTATCAAGACATCAGAGTGATAGGGAGAATGTGTCAAAGTCTTGAGATACCACTATGGTAGGAGACTACTGCTGGTCACTTCATCAAGACATCAAAGTGATAGAGAGAATGTGTCAAAGTGCTGAGATACCAGTATAATAGGACACTACTGCTGGTCACTTCATCAAGACATCAGAGTGATAGACAGAATGTATCAGAGAGTTGAGATACCAGTATGATAGAAGACTACTGCTGGTTACTTCATCAAGACAACAGAGTGATAGAGAGAATGTATCAGGGTGCTGAGATAACAGTATGATAGGAGACTACTGCTGGTCACTTCATCAAGACATCAAAGTGATAGAGACAATGTATCAGAGTGCTGAGATACCAGTATGATAGGAGACTACTGCTGGTCACTTCATCAAGACATCAAAGCGATAGAGAGAATGTATCCGAGTGCTGAGATACCAGTATGGTAGGAGACTACTGCGGGTCACTTCATCAAGACATCAAAGTAATAGAGAGAATGAGTCAGAGTGCTGAATAACCAGTATGATAGGAGACTACTGCTGGTCACTTCATCAAGACATCAGAGTGATAGAGAGAATGTGTCAAAGTGCTGACATACCACTATGGTAGGAGACTACTGCTGGTCACTTCATCAAGACATCAAAGTGATAGAGAGAATGTATCAGAGTGCTGAGATTCCAGTATGATAGGAGACTACTGCTGGTTACTTCATCAAGACATCAGAGTGATAGAGAGAATGTGTCAAAGTGCTGAGATACCAGTATGATAGGAGACTACTGCCGGTCACTTCATCAAGACACAAAGTGATTGAGACAATGTATCAGAGTGCTGAGATACCAGTATGATAGGAGACTACTGCTCGTCACTTCATCAAGACATCAAAGTGATAGAGAGAATGTATCAGAGTGCTGAAATACCAGTATGGTAGGAGACTACTGCTGGTCACTTCATCAAGACATCAAAGTGATAGAGAGAATGTATCAGAGTGCTGAGATACCAGTATGGTAGGAGACTACTGCTGGTCACTTCATCAAGACATCAAAGTAATAGACAGAATGTGTCAGAGTGCTGGGATACCAGTATGGTAGGAGACTACAGCTGGTCACATCATCAAGACATCAGAGTGATAGACAGAATGTGTCAGAGTGCTGGGATACCAGTATGAGATGAGACTACTGCTGGTCACTTCATCAAGGCATCTGAGTAATAGAGAGAATGTATCAGAGTGCTGAGATACCAGTATGATCGGAGGCTGTTGCTGGTCTCTTTATCAAGACATCAGAGTGATAGGGAGAATGTGTCAAAGTCTTGAGATACCACTATGGTAGGAGACTACTGCTGGTCATTTCATCAAGACATCAAAGTGATAGAGAGAATGTGTCAAAGTGCTGAGATACCAGTATGATAGGACACTACTGCTGGTCACTTCATCAAGACATCAGAGTGATAGACAGAATGTATCAGAGAGTTGAGATACCAGTATGATAGAAGACTACTGCTGGTCACTTTATGAAGACATCAGAGTGATAGACAGAATGTATCAGAGTGCTGAGATAACAATATGATAGGAGACTACTGCTAGTCACTTCATCAAGACATTAGAGTGATAGAGAGAATGTATCAGAGTGCTGGGATACCAGTATGATAGGAGACTACTGCTAGTCACTTCATCAAGACATTAGAGTGATAGGGAGAATGTATCAGAGTGCTGAGATACCAGAATGATAGGAGACTACTGCTGGTCACTTCATCAAGACATCTAAGTGATAGAGAGAATGTATCAGAATTCTGAGATACCAATATGATAGGAGACTACTGCTGGTCACTTCATCAAGACATCAAAGTGATAGAGAGAATGTATCAGAGTGCTGAGATACCAGTATGATAGGAGGCTACTGCTGGTCACTTCATCAAGACATCAAAGTGATAGAGAGAATGTATCAGAGTGCTGAGATACCAATATGATAGGAGACTACTGCTGGTCACTTCATCAAGACATCAAAGTGATAGAGACAATGTATCAGAGTGCTGAGATACCAGTATGGTAGGAGACTACTGCTGGTCACTTCATCAAGACAACAAAGTGATAGAGAGAATGTATCAGAGTGCTGAGATACCAGTATGGTAGGAGACTACTGCTGGTCACTTCATCAAGACATCAAAGTGATAGAGAGAATGTATCAGGGTGCTGAGATACCAATATGATAGGAGACTACTGCTGGTCACTTCATCAAGACATCAAAGTGATAGAGAGAATGTATCAGGGTGCTGAGATACTAGTATGGTAGGAGACTACAGCTGGTCACTTCATCAAGACATCAAAGTGATAGAGAGAATGTATCAGGGTGCTGAGATACCAGTATGGTACTAGACTACTGCTGGTCACTTCATCAAGACATCAAAGTGATAGAGAGAATGTATCAGGGTGCTGAGATACCAGTATGGTAGGAGACTACTGCTGGGTACTTCCTCAAGACATCAGAGTGATAGAGAGAATGTATCAGAGTGCTGAGATACCAGTATGGTGGGAGACTACTTCTGGGCACTTCCTCAAGACATCAGAGTGATAGAGACTGCATCCTGGAAATTTCTTCAATAAAACAAAAGTTCAGGGTGCCAAAGAAATACAAACAATAAAAATGGTGCTGAATGGAAGAACACTAGAACAAGTAAATTATTTTAGACACTTAAATAATGAGTCACAAACATTTCAGAAACTGTGTGGCAACATGAAAAGAACTTTGGGAAAGAAAGTTAGAAAGGAAACACATATAAATTGTTTTAAATTACTGTCTGTGACTGCGTTTATGTATTGCTCATAAATATGGACTCTGTGTGATCAATCACTCATAGAATAGAAGCTGCGGAAGTTAGATATTTACGATTTGTGACTGGATATGCATTAACTGACAAGAAGAAACGGACAGCAGGTAAATAGAAATTTGGGTAAAGCGGCGATGAAGCAGAAGAAGATTATATGTGCTGAAAGATGTAGGTTAGAGGAAGAAGGCAGAAGATGCAGAATTTGGGACGAAGTGGGAAATGGGGGACTGGGATGAAGTTCGAAAATGAAACTAGGTGTGAAATGAGAAGAAGAGAGTAGAAAAGTAGAGTATTAAAATTAACTACGAAACAATGACACAACATTGAATAGGAGTGGAGTGAAGTTAAAAATTACAGTCATAGAAAAATACAATAAGTGACTTTTACAGAATTATGATGAATATTGAATGTTGATAATTAAAAGATAGGAATTAAAAATATTATTGGTTACCAATACTTATGCCGCCGGTTACCGGCTGCTTTAGGTACGGTAGTGTAGTTTAATATTAATTTATAATAAATAACTGGATACCTATAGTTTAAAATTATAAGATTTAATTTTATAATTTTAATTAAACCCTAAATTTGAATTAAATTACATTATTTTAAAATGTTTATAATTTGGAGTTTTGGATTCAATGTAGATTTAAATTGAATATAAATTGATATTGAATATGGATATTTTTTAAGTGTTTAAATAACGTAATTATTTAATTTTAAAATTGTAGATTTTGATGTAATTGGAAGTAAGTATAATTTAAGTTTTAGAGACTTTTAAATTAAATATAATTATAAAGTTAAAAACATTATAATTAGGTATTGTAAAATTTTTGATGTAATATTTTTTTTACTTTAAACCTTATAATAAGTCAAATAGTAATTACATGTATAAACTTTTAAGTAATAATATAATAAAAGTAAGAGTAATATAATTAAATTACTTAATAGAATAGTTATTAAAATAATAGAATGATTTTAATAAAATTTGTATAATGTAAACAAATAATATAAAATAATTTTATAAGCAATAACAATAATAATAATAATAAAAAAACTGTACACTAAAATTGAATAAAAATTATTAATATATGTGAATGTTGATAATTAAAAGTTAGTAATTAAAAATAATATTGTTTACCAATACTTTTGCCGCCGCTTATAATAATATTGATATTAATTAAATTGAAAATTATATTAAATGAAATATTAGCACACAATTTAATTGATAATAACTATGATATTTCTAAACATTTTAGGCAGAGTTAGGTTAAGTTTATATCTGTAAATTTAAATTATGATTAAATTTGTTATTCGTATAAGTAGTAATAAATCTATAAAGTTTGGGATATTTTGCCCTGGTTTAAGTAATTAGTTATCAGGGTTCAATATATATTATTATTATTATTATTATTATTATTATTATTATTATTATTATTATTTTTGTATTAACGAACAAAAACGAAGTGAATTTATTCGTAAATAATTGGATATATCTAGTCCCACAGATACGAGGGCTGATCAACAAAGACTGAGACTGGTTTTCTCCTGTAGCTTCCTGATAGTTTCGTATCTGTAACATAAATATTTGAAAAGAGCAGGTTTTTATGTATAATGTCGGTAGGCGGCAGCACTCTCGTATCGGTAGGTTGGTAGTAATGCTCTATTTTGTAGACCCTACGTGCATTTCGCATACAAGACAATGGAGGTGACGTGAGAGGAGCAGTACAGCGCAATCAAATTCTGTTTTCGTTTAAACCATACAGCCACCGAAACTTATGAAAAGCTGAAGCAAGGTGAAGACGCACTACCTCGTGCAACAGTGTTTAGGTGGTTCAAGGACTTCAAAGAAGGCCGAGGACCGCGCCGTGGCCGAGTGGTTAGACCACTCGACTCTCACCTAGACGGCCGGGGTTCGATCCCAAGCGACCGCATGTGAGATTTGTGGTGGAATAAACGGCGCTGGGGCGGGGTTTCTCCGGATACTCCGGTTTCCCCCGCCATCGCATTCCACCGGTGCTCCATCATCATTCATGTATCATCAGTGTACCGCCTGCGGTGCCGTTAAACACTATCTATAAAGAAGACCGACTAGTCAGTGTTAAGCAAGGTGGGCCTGGTGTTTCGGCTTCTGCTGTGACTGAAGTCCACATCAATGATTGTCCGAGAGGATCGGCATATAACATTACGTAACCTCAGTGAAGTGCTGAGAATTTCATATGACAGTGTGTTTACAATTATGCACGACCATCTTCCATATGACCCGAGTTTGTGCTCGTTGGGTGCCACGTCTGTTGACTCCCGAACAAAAGGCTGTGCGAATGAAGACAAGCCGTGAGCGTCTCTTTGCTGATGGAGGGGATGCATTTTTTAAATCGATTTTCACCGGTGATGAGTTATGGCTGCATCATTATGATCCTGAAGGAAATCGCCAGGTTCTCCAACACCAAAAAGGGCAAAAGTTGTTCCATCTGCAGGGAAAGTGATGGTGATCACATGGAATGATTTACTGTAATGGAATGATTTACCAGCATGCAGTTCCCCCTCACACTACTGTTACAGCAGCATACCACACGTCAGTATTGGCTACACTGAGGAAGCACATTGCAGAGAAACGACCAGAGCTTTCTCAGGCTGGGTGGCGACTTCATCATGACAATGCACGGCCTCACGTCGCAAATCAAGTCATGCAGTTTCTGGCTCGTTTCAACATTACCACATCCACCTTATGGCCCCGATGTTGCACTCTTGGTCTTCTTTTTATTCTCATCACTAAGGGCAAAGCTTAGGGGTATTCGATTAGAGAACTCTGAAGTAGTGCTGAAGAAAAGTGAGGCGATTGTCAAGAACCTGACAGCAGCACGTGTTCAAGGACTGGCAGAGACGCTATAAAAAGTGCATTGAAGTAGGAGGGGACTACTTTGAAAAAGATCATGTAAACATTGAATTGGAGTAATAAACATCTGTGAAAAAAAATCAGTCCCAATATGTGTTGATCAGCCCTCATATAATATAAGAGTATAGGAGACAATGGCATGAGATGTCTGTAGAATAAATTTCAAAAGAATGCCTTGGAAAAGTTTGAACTCTCAACCGAGAAGTGGGAAAGATGGATACTGCAACTCTAATAATTGGAGCCGAAACAAACTTCCTTGAATCTAGAAGAATACGCGTTATGCAGATTGTGGCACTACTTTATTTTTCATTTCTCGCACATGTTCTGCTGGTTTGTAATGAAGTTAAATTGTGATGAAACCGTCAAATTGGGATCAAATATAGAATATATTAGATATGTCTATTCTGCTGTTTTTGTAACCTGTGCTTTTAGCACTAAAGCTTTGTATATAAACATATATATACATGTATATCTCTTGACAAGTTCTATGCTCAGTGGCTTCCTGACCTAAACCAACCTACAGAATGCTTTCTAATCTAGATCCATCCTCTAGGCATTATTCTTATTTGTACCTTCCACAATTTAAATATATCAGTGGTTTTTAACTTGGCTAGGCCCTAAGAGTATCAGTGTGGGATATGGCATCCAGCAATATGCTTTAATTTTTAACTTTCTTGCAATTTTGAATTTTATAAGCTGGAAACAGTGTATATTTTATTTTATAAAGGTTTGCATTTCTAGGGAGAAAACTTAAAAATGGTACACATTTTAAAGAATCTTTCAAACCCCCGAAGAATCAGCATTTTACTTGCATCTTTTTTTAGCGTTTAGCAATGACACAGGGTCTGTAAAAACTGATACTTTTGCTATTTTACACTCTAGTACACAATTGTAAATTTTTGCATTGTAAATTCTGTAACATATTTGTAAGTATGTATTGTAATTTGTTGACATTTATGAAGAGTACATAATACAATTATCATATTTTAGTTTTATATAATTACTACTAGTAACTATTATGTCAATAATTAGAAAACTGTCATCTGACATTACATCAGTGTTACATATAATGCAATTATATTTATTTATACGTTTTGACACTAATTTTGATACACTTTATTTTTATGTATATGAAAAAAAAAAAAGAAAAAAAGAAGGAAATACAAATGCTTTTATGGAGCACATTAAGTCTAGTGCAGTGGCGTACAGTCCTCAAAAGCAGATGATGTGATTATGTCTATTCTGCTGTTTTCGTAACCCATACTATTAGCACTAGAGCATTATACACTAGTATATGAACATATGTATACATGTATAAGCTTTGACAAGTTCCATGTTCAGTAGCTTCTTGACCTAAACAAATCCACAGAATGTTTTCTAATCTAATCTAATCAGTGATATCAAAACTATAAGAATCACCTGCGAACGCTAAAATGTTTTTGAAACGTTTTACGTTTTGGCCTGTGATCAGCCGATTGGAAAAAGGGATTTGGATAGTCTTGGTGAGAGGAAGAAGAACAAGAAGAAGAAATTCGTATATTGTATTCTTTGTAGCTATAATTTTACAAGTTATTTTATCTTCCTTTTCTACAGTCCCATTTTCTTCCTGTTCCTTCATTAGTTCGCCTTTATTCCCGCGGGCCTTCTTACAATTTAATGATTCTTCCATTGCTTTTGGAGTCGCTCGGTTTGAAATGTAAAACGAGACGTGCTTCTCTTATGAGACGCGCTTTTGGTACAGTCCATAACTTTATTCTTGTATTTCGATACTGCAACGTTACCACTGTAGTTTATGGTTCTTTATCAACGACATTATACCTTTAGGCCTTAATCTTAATGCATAAAACTTTATTTTATTTATCTGTATTTTTACCCTATTTTTAAGGTGAAATTAATGGAGAAAATTGCCAAGAAATGGTATTAAAATTTGTGGTGTTATTGAATAGAATTTCCCATGGAAGCTTATATACACGGTGTTAATGAACTATACCGAAATATTTACACAGAATATGTAGATTACTTAAATAAGTAATTTGAGATATGGCCTGTCTATTTAAATTTCGTAGTAACTGCTATAAAATTTTGAAGTGACAATATGCCACGTATCGTCTAGAATGAAAAAAATAATAATAAAAAACAGAAATCGATCTCATGACCATTGGGATAGCAGCTTCCTGCGTTACGCATTAAGCCACCATAGTAGTTGAAAAAACGCCTCCAGAGTAGGCTATATAACTTAAGAACGTAGTTAATGAATGCTCAGTGTCGCACTGGCAAGTGATTAGTTCGAGATTTTACAGATTTTTGCGACATAAAATCTTGAGAACGCTAGTAACGAGCTGCTAAAAATCGATATTTCTATACTCGGGCAGCAGTTTTAAAGCCATTCTAAGCCATTTCTTCAACGTGCTTTGCTTTAACACCGACTTATCAGCACCTGATACTCACACGTTTAACGTTATGTTTATCCGGGGACCATACATCACCGATCTCAAATTACTTATATCAGTCACGTGCATAATCTTGCAAATTATTTCGGTGTAGTTGATTAACACCCGGTGTGTAAATTAGTTCACAAATAAGTATCTTTATTCAATGCTTTCGCAACAATTTTCCTGTAGAGTTTTCTTTCGACGAGGCTATTACTGCTCGCTAAGTATTTCCATTCGAAACTGATTGAACTTGTGCATTCTCAGTTGAAAACTGAGTTGTTTCTCTTCTTTTAGCTCTCGATCACTAGGCAGGAAACTTTCAGAAACAGTCGCAAGTGAAAAGCACCACAGGTATCCCAAGTTAACTCAGGTGTAACAATGCGCGGGAAGAGATTCGGATGACGACGGGGTGAACATGGACGGCTAGAGTTAGAACGACTCTGACGGGCCCGCTACGTCATTCCCGGTGGACTCCCAGAGCCAGCTCTAAACCCGAAGGTTTGATTTCCTCAAAAATGGCTATAACGATTTTGACTAAAATATCGTATAGGTATTAAAGACAAATAATATGTATATCTTGAGTTTTCTGGTAATAGCCTCTGAAGACTGCTTTATTCTGGAGGAATTTTGCATAACTGCTAAACCGTAAGAGATGGACAAAAACTTACCAAACAAAAAATGTAAAGCACATTAAAATACACAATTTATGTTATATAAATGTTTTTCGCGCAGTTGATCGTTTCTGAGATATTTCTTGTTTTTGGTTTCAGCTTTGAAAAATTGAAATTTTTGATTTTCTTAAAAATGGCACTAACGATTTTAAATAAAATGTCAAATATTAAAAATATTTACGTGACAAATAAAATGTATATCTTGAATTTTCAGGGAATAGCCTCTGAAGACTTTTTTATTCTGGGTGAATTTTACGGAATTTTGCATAACTGCTAAACCGTAAGATATGGACAAAAATTTAACACACAAAAAATGTAGAGCGCATTAAAACACACAATTTATTCATGTGTATATTTCTTTCGTGGAGTTGATCGTTTTTGACATATTCCTTGTTTTTGGTTTCAGCTTTGAAAAAATTATACTTTTCTCATACAAATTCCTGTCGATACAAATAAAGAAACTTCAGTCACATAGCAACCACCTTACCGTTGTCAGTTTAGCCTATATTATTCCCTTATTTCCGTTCTACTTACAAGGAAACAAGTAATAAGACTATTACTGCTATTTTTTTCTCAATTAAAATGAAGTTGATAGAAGCATAAATTAAAATAAAATAATTTGTTGCAGAGATGTAGAGAAAGTCATGCGAATGGAACACATCAGATTTTTTAGGTTACAGGCGACCCTAAAACATATATTTCCGGTGAAATCTCGTTATCGAATTTTTTGGTGGAGTGCAATACCTTCTCTATACGCTATGTACATAGTACGTGTAGAGAAAGTAAAAATGATTCTGCATTTTAATATTTGAGCCCAAATCTTAGAGTTATTTTTGAGAAAATCGAGATATTCGAAAAATCTTCAATGTAAAGGAAATTTTAAAATGAAATTATGTTCTTGATATTGTGCGCGTCGTATCCCTGAAAAGTAATGAATTTCGATACTAAGTTTGCTACTCATGTCATGCTGTTCATAGACATACCGCGTTTTCTATCAATGATTTTTCGGATCGTGATCCTCAAAACATGTACTTGTGTGAAATCTCGGTATCGAAATTTTGGGTGGAATGCATGTGTTTTACCTACTATGTGCGCGGTAAAGGAAACAATAGCTTCCATAAGAACAATTTATGGCGCTAGTTAAAACATCTGCTGTGTTCTATTCATATGACTTTCTCTACCTCTTCTGCAAATAAATTAATCTTATAAACGTTTATTCTTCTGTTTATTTCATTCTAATCCAGGTAAACATTAGCAGAAACACTTTTTTACTTAATTCGTTATTAAGTAGAAGGAAATAAACTAGGCTAAAGTGACACTCAAACCTTTTAAATGCTGCAGCTAATCAATTGACGTTGAAATTCGATTTTCTTTCCATACCCAGGAATAAAACAAAAGAAGAATTCGCGACGTCCTCCGTTTGAGAGAAGCATAAATATTTTAAAATTAAAACCAACAATAAAATTATCTCGGAAGTAATTAACTCTACAAAAATGTATAGCCCACATATATTTTATATAGTAGATTTACGTCTATTCCTTAAGATTTACCAATTACACAAAAGGCATTCAGAATGAAGGGGACATGAAAGTTTATTACAAAAAATGAAATATATACTTTGCTATTTTTATGGAAATATAACTAATAATGCGGTACTTTATTAAAAAGCATTAGTTATTTTCAGACAAATACATTTCCGAAAGTTGGAGTGGGGTATGTTGTTGAAAATGTTCGTGTTGCATCCTTGGAAGGCTCTGAACTTAATTTCGTTTTTGAGTTATTCTGTTAACAGAAACACGCACGCATACACGCAGCTTTTTCCAAAAATGCTTTCCTTGATATGGGGATCCCAAGAGTGTATTTGCAGTGAAATTTGTGTATCGAATGGTTGTGCTGGAATGCAATATTTTCTCCACCTACCGACGTGAGAAAGTAATGTGATCATGCTGACTGTCTTTGCGTGTTCTGCAACAAACCATTCCAACAAAATCTTGTTCTTCCATGAAATTAGAACTTCAACAATGAGGATGTATACCGTATTGTCTGTTAGGTACAAGAGAAACAAGGGACCGCAGTATTCCTTTAAGTTGGTCGCTAAATCGCATAAAAAGCGATAAATAAAACCCAAAAAAAGAAGGCTAGAAGAGGATATTCCCAGCCAAATGTGGACTTCACATTTTATTTGTAATGTAAATATATTTAATACACCTATAATATTTATATCAAAATGTTGTCCAAAAAATCTCCATGTACATGTTAACTTGGAGTGCGACTTTTGCTAAAAATCTTCGTATTGCAATTTTTATAAGATAAGTGAAGTACCGGATTTTATATGCATCTGAATTTTTACTTTCTCTATACGTACTATCTACATAGTGATTAGAGAAGGTGTTACATTGCAACCAAATTTTCGATACTGAGATTTCAGCGGAAATACATATTTTGAGACCCCCTGAATAAAAGAAACTTTTTTAGAAAAATGTTCGTGTGTGTATCTGTCTGTCTATCTGTGAGTGTGTGTGTATGTATCTATGGGTAGTATAGTTCAAAAACGAAAAATCCGTTAAATACCAATCTTAGTATTTAACTTCAGTATCTGTCAAGGATCTTCAAGAAAATCCCCCCACCCCAACTACTGTTTACATGGAAAAATTTACAACAATTTAGACTACTCAAAAACGGCTCCAACGATTTTGATTAAAATGTCGTATATTAAAGTCTGTCCATAGAAACAAAGGAACTTCAGTCACATTTAACCATCTTTTGACTAATACTATGCCAATGCTACCCTCTTATTTGCCTTCTATTGGCATGGAAACAACTAATACTATAACTATGCTACCACCTATTTGCCTTCTACTGGAATGGAAACAAGTGATACTATACCTATGCTACCACCTTATTTGCCTTCTATTGGCATGGAAACAAGTGATACTATACCTATGCTACCACCTTATTTGCCTTCTAGTGGCATGGAGACAAGTAATACTATGTCTATGCTACTCTCTTATTTGTCTTCTGCTGGCATGGAGACAAGTAATACTATGTCTATGGTACTCTCTTATTTGTCTTCTAGTGGCATGGAGACAAGTAATACTATGTCTATGCTACTCTCTTATTTGTCTTCTGCTGGCATGGAGACAAGTAATACTATGTCTATGCTACTCTCTTATTTGTCTTCTAGTGGCATGGAGACAAGTAATACTATGTCTATGCTACTCTCTTATTTGTCTTCTACTGGCTTGGAGACAAGTAATACTATGTCTATGCTACTCCCTTATTTTCCTACTGCTGGCATGGAGACAAGTAATGCTATGTCTATGCTACTCCCTTATTTGTCTTCTACTGGCTTGGAGACAAGTAATACGACTATTTCTGTTAAGTTTTAAATCGATTATAATGAAGTAAGAAGAAGCATAAGATTTTTAACAATACTTTCTTGCAGAGATGTAGAGAAAGTCATCTAAATGGAACACATCAATTTTTCTATTTTTTTTTAAAGATGTATTGTTCACAGAATCACACAAAGACATCTGATATATTTCTAAAGTGTTTTTTTTTTGTTTGTTTGTTTTTTACTTTCTCTATACGAAGTATGTACATAGTGTATAGACAAGGTATTTTCTTTCACTCAAAAATTCGATACCGGGATTTCACCGGAAATACATTTTTGGGTCCCCCTGAATCCAAAAAGTGCATTTTTGGAAAAAGGTCCGTGTGTGGATTTGTGTGTGTGTGTGGGGGGGGTGTATGTGTGTGTGGACAGCATAGCTCAATAACAAAAAGACCGTTCAATACCAAACTTGGTATTTTAAGTTTGATATCTTCCTAGGATGCGACACGAAGATTTGCAAGAAAATTCCCTCAACCCCAACTACCCTTTACATGAAACTTTTTTCGAAAATGTTGAGTTTGTCAAAAATGGCTCTAACGATTTTGATTAAAATATGGTATATTAAAGATATTTTCCTGACAAATAATAAATATATTTTGAATTTTCTGGGAATAGCCTCTGAAGACTACTTTATTCTGAAGGTAATGGACAAAAACTTTCCACACAAAAAATGTGGAGCACATTAAAATTCACAATTTATGTTACATTTTTTTTTCTTCGAGGAGTTGATCGTTTTTGAGATATTCCTTGTTTTTTGCTTCAGCTTTGAATTTGTGAATGCGTGTCCATACAAACAAAGGAATTTCAGTCACCTAGTAAGCAGCTTTTGACTTCACTTTAACCTATAATACTCCCATATTTCGTTTGCATTTACAAGGAAGCAAGTAATAAGGCTAGTTCTGCTAATTTTTTCTCGATTAGCTTGAAGTAAATTAAGAATAAGCTTACAAACAATAATTTGTTACACAGAAGTAGAGAAAGTCATGCGAATGGAACACATCAGAATTTTTAGGTATGTAGGGATCCAAAAAGCGGTATTTGCAGTAAAATCCCCAAATGGTAAACTTTTTGGCAACATTCTCTCTCTCTCTCTCTCTCTCTACCTGCTGTATATATTGTACGTTTTAGAGAAGGTAACATCTCTTTAATACGCGCAATTTATTTTAAATCATTATTTGTGGCTTAAGGCATTTCGAGATATATGACTCGACTATAAAGGTATTAAATAACTAGAGGGTTTAAGTGAAAAGCGAAAATATTGTATCCTTAAAGATAAAGCAAAATATGGAAAACTGAGGACAACACATTTCTTTTTGATGACTTGCTGAAAGGCAGAAAATCTACTGCTAATGCTTGAAATTGTTCAATATTTTTTCATAGTGTCACTGAGTACGGTGCCTTGGTGTGGCATTCAGGGGCCCCCCACCCTGTTTTTTGTCCTGGGTTTCTAGGGTCACCCGGCTATGGCATTAAATTTTTCAGTCTGACTCTACCTAGCCAACCAATCGTCCTTTCGACATTCAGTTGTTCCTTGCAGATGCATGTAAAGAGTATCAAATGAATTTTAAGGTTAGCGCAAAAATCGTACACTTGTTAAACATTTGACAATTGCAATTCTCTTGGTGCCAAATACGCACTGAAGCGATTCTGCAAAGGTTTATCTCTATTAACACGAGCCAGGAATATATATTTATTTGTTTCAAGGTGTTGAGGGTATGAGTGTGCAGACTTCAACGGCGACTTCCTGGTGTTCTTGCTGAAACAAGTTCTTGTACCATTTTCTTCTCAAGTTTCTATGGTTGCATAAACAAAAGAGGTCAAATGTTTGATTGCGAATTTGTCACCCCTTTTTACTTTCTCTACACGCACTATGTGCATAGTGTATAGAGAAGCTATTGCACTCCACCCAAAAATTCCATACCGAGATTTCACCGGAAATATATGTTTTATTGTCCCTTATATCAAAAAAAGCATTTTCACAAAAAGGTCTGTGTTAGTGTCCGTGTGTCTGTGAACACGATAACTCAAAAAGGAAAAGTCGGCAAAATACCAAACTTGGTGTTATAGTTTAGTATCCTCCAGGGATGCCACACGAAGATTTTGAGAACCCCCCCCCCCAAACTACCCTTTACATGGAACTTTTTTCGAACATTTTGATTTTCTTAAAAATGGCTCTAACGATTTTGATTAAAATATCGTATATTAAAATTATTTACCTGAAAATAAAATGTATATTTTGAACTTTCTGACATAGCCTCTGAAGAGTACTTTATTCTGGATCATTTTTACGGAATTTTGCATAACTGCTAAACCGTAAGAGATGGACAAAAACTTGTCAAATAAAAACTGTGGAGCTATTTATGCTATACACATTTTTTACGAGGAGATGATCGTTTTTAAGATATTTCTTGTTTTTGGTTTCAGCTTTGAAAATCATTCAGGAATTTGTCATGTCCTGTCCATACAAACAGAGGAAGTTCAATCACATAGCAACCAGCTTTGGACTGTCACTTTAACCTATGGTACTCCCTTATTTCGCATCTACTTACAAGGAAACAAGTAATAAGACTATTTCTGCTAATTTTTTCACAATTAGCATGAAGTAAATAGAGGCATAAGCTTTTTAACAACAATTTGTTGCAGAGATGTAGAGAAAGTCATGTGAATGGAACACATCAGACTTTTTTTATCAATTACTTCTGCAACTAAAACAGTGAGGTAGAGCTATAAAGGAAGAGTTGTTTTTGCATGCACCATTTGTTGCTAAAATGAGTCGCTTATTTACAAAATTATATTAAAAATATGACGTGTTTCATTCACATGACTTTCTCTACATCTCTGCAACAAATTATTATTAAAAAGCTTATGCTTCTATTTACCTCATGCTAATCCACAAAAAATTAGCAGAAGTAGTCTTATTACTTCCTTCCTTGTAAGTAGAAGCGAAATAAATAGATACCATATGTTAGACTGATAGTCAAAGGCTGATTGCTCTATAACTAAAGTTCCTTTGTTTGTATGGAAAGGAGTCGACAAATTCCTGCATGACAAAAGTATAACATTTTCAAAGCTGAAACGAAAAACAAGGAATATCTTAAAAACGATCAATTCCACGAAAAAATGTATAAAACATAAATTGTGCGTTTAATGTACTCTACATTTTTTGAATGTTAAGTTTTTGTCTATCTCTTATGGTTTAGCAGTTATGCAAAATTCCGTAAAATTCATCCAGAATAAAGTAGTCTTTAGAAGCTATTCCCAGACAATTCAAAATATACATTTTATTTGTCAGGTAAATATCTTTAATATACGAAATTTTAATCAAAATCGTTAGAGCCATTTCTGAGAAAATCAACATTTTCGAAATTTTTTCTAGGTAAAGGCAAGTTTGGAGTGGGGGATTTTTCTCAAAATCTTGGTGTCGCATCCCTTGAAGATACTGAGCTTAAATACCAAGTTTGGTATTTTACCGACTTTTCGTTTTTGAGTTATTGTGTTCACAGACACACACACACATGGACCTTTTTCTGAAAATACTTTCTTTGGATACAGGGGACCCTAAAACGTACATTTCCAGTGAAATCTCGGTATCGAATTTTTAGGTGGAGTGCAATACCTTCTCTATACACTATGTACATAGTACGTGTAGGGAAAGTAAAAATTGATTAGCAGCGTGACTTGTTGAACAAAGTCGTGGTTATCGCTTGGCAACTGCGCCACCTTGGGCGTTACGTTG
Organism: Hymenopus coronatus; assembly: GCA_030762935.1. Taxonomy (NCBI): domain Eukaryota; kingdom Metazoa; phylum Arthropoda; class Insecta; order Mantodea; family Hymenopodidae; genus Hymenopus; species Hymenopus coronatus. The sequence continues at coordinate 5,447,076 of CM060886.1, read as the reverse complement.
TGCCTCGACACCTTGCACTACAGCTGCTTCTGTAAGTACTTCAGATGCTTTAAAAGCATTTATAACAATAACAGTATTTACAAATCAAGATATGCTTCTTGCTTAATGCAAAACTTTATCCTTTAAATTAATATTTCTGGGATTTTGAAGATTAAAATGTATCTAGACAATGTTGCTACCATGCGCACGCATGTGTTTGAAACAGTTCTAGATTTTGGGCAGAGCGCAGAAGCCTAATGAGGATAAAGAGGCGATGTGTGTTTTGATTCAAACAGAGCATCTTCTGCAAACGAACTACCTTGTTGTTGATGTTGCAGTTATTAATACACCTCAATGAGGTATTTCCATAATACTACACATTATTTGAGTTTGCTTTCCCTTTGATCACCAGACCACATCTTATGTGTAGTTTCTTGCGTAGCTTTTAGTTCAGGTCTCGTGAATACTCTCGGACGCCTTGAAATAAAACCACCGCACCTCTGTTATTGACAGTAGCTGATAATAAACGCACAGGCACGCGTCGAACGGGATTTAAAGTACAAACCAAAACAAAACAATGGCCTGGCCGCAAACTGAAGAAAACATTCTGCACTTAAGCCCTACTTTGTATCCATTAATGTATTGAATAATATCCGTTTATCTGCGTTATCTTTCAAGATAGATAAAACTGTTATGGGAATTTATTATTCGCTATATTTAGATCTCCCAGCATGCAAGATCTGTGTACTTACACTGCTAACATTTTGTGTATATACAGAGAGGCCGTTTCAAATTGACACCAAACGAAGACAGCAGTCGACTAGCTTACACTTTGAGTTGATGTCGCAACTTTCAAACTCTTATATTTAAAGTTTTATGTGTGTTTAAAACCCGCACACATTTGGGATTAGGCAGCAATGGAACAACGGTTGTCATACGCCACGTAAACAACCTCAGAACGTGTTATACAAAACACATAACAAAACCCACATGCTACGTTTTACATTACTAAGGTGACCTGTGCCGCGTCGGCGAGTCTATCAAACCACGTCTACACCACGCGACTGGGACCTTCGCTACCAACCGGCATCTTTCTTGGAGTGGGCCTGGCACGTGCCATCTGGTTATGTACGACTGCCTAATCCATGGTGATTTTATGGCAGGTTTTGTATGTGCCGAATTTAGAGCTGAAAATTGTATTCACGTATCACGTACGATATGACCAACAAGGTCCACATCTTCTTTTGATGTCGTTTTGAAACATCCTGTGAATGTATATATACACCTTTTGGTGGTTGTAATTTTTATACCCAGTAGGTACTGAAAGTCATATGAATGTAATACACCAGATAGTTTTATTTACACTACTGCTGAGAAACGCTGAGTTCTGTTAACACCCTGTATACACATTGAGGCGTAGTGAAGATATCACTTCATATAAAACACGTAGCATTTCCAGATGAATACTGCGGACCTGCGTTAACTGTTTGCGTCATTGCAGCGATCCCGTCCAGTTGATACAGAGATCCCTAGGGATACTCTCCATAAAACTGTGTCTCGAAACCCTGTGATACACGTGCGGGAGCAGAGGCATCAAATAAAGTTGCTTCTTTGTGAGGGCCAGCATCTAGGGTTACCACGAACCTGGCACATACAACAGCGCTTATACAACACCACGCTGAAAAATACCTCATTGAAACTTGATATCTCTCTGCTGCTTACGATTCATTATTTTTTTACTATGCTACAAAATAATCTCATGAAGGCAAAGTTTTACCTTCTGTACCATGAACATATTAGGTAGAGAAGGTAAATTCTTCATTTCTTTCAATTGTCATAAATGGGACGTGGATTTTTATAACCAGAATATTTAAAACATACGCTAAAAACTCTAAAATGCTCAAAATACGTGATCAGTCACACAAATTTCACTGCCCTGTATCATTTATTTGTGTGTATACTTACCAGAGTTTAATACTTCCCCTGTTACGTCTGTAGAATGCAGTAGTAAATAGAGAAGGGCTTATATCCCAACCAAAAAATTGGATGCCAATATTTTACAAAGATACATGTTTTGAGGACCCCTAAATAAATAAAAACCCTTTAGAAAAATATACATGAGTGTGTCTGTATGCACATGTATCTGTGTGTGAATGTGTGTCGCTTTATATGTGTGTGAGTGTATGTGAGTGTGTGTGTGAATGTGTGTCTGTGTATAAGTTGGCATGTGTGTGAGTGTGTGTGTGTGACGGTGTGTATGTGTGTATATGTATGTGAGTGTGTATGTCTGTGTGTGAGAGTGTGTATGTGTGTTTATGTGTCTGTGTGTGAGTGTGTGTATGTGTGTTTATGTGTCTGTGTGTCTGTGTGAGTGTGTGTATGTGTGTTTATGTGTATGTGTGTGAGTGTCTGTGTGTTTGTGTGTGAATGTGTGTTTGTGTGTGTATGTGTGTATGTCTGTGTGTGAGAGTGTGTATGTGTGTTTATGTGTCTGTGTGTCTGTGTGAGTGTGTGTATGTGTGTTTATGTGTATGTGTGTGAGTGTCTGTGTGTTTGTGTGTGAATGTGTGTTTGTAAGTGTATGTGTGTGAGTGTGTGTATGTGTGACGGTGAGTATGTGTGTTTGTGTCTGTATGTGGGTGAGAGTGTGTGTCTGTGTGTGAGTGTGTGTGTCTTGGGTGAGTGTGTGTGTATGTGGGTGTGTGAGTGTGTGTGTATGTGGGTGAGTGTGTGTGTATGTGGGTGAGTGTGTATGTCTGTGTGTGACTGTGTGTGTATGTGGGTGAGTGTGTGTGTCTGTGTGTGCGTGTGTGTGTCTGTGTGTGAGTGTGTATGCCTGTGTGTGAGTGTGTGTGTCTGTGTGTGAGTGTGTGTGTATGTGGGTGAGTGTGTATGTCTGTGTGTGAGTGTGTGTGTATGTGGGTGAGTGTGTATGTCTGTGTGTGAGTGTGTGTGTCTGTGTGTGAGTGTGTGTGTATGTGGGTGAGTGTGTATGTCTGTGTGTGAGTGTGTGTGTATGTGTGTGAGTGTGTGTGTCTGTGTGTGAGTGTGTGTGTATGTGTGTGAGTGTGTGTGTCTGTGTGTGAGTGTGTGTATGTGTGTATATGTGTGAGTGTGTGTGTCTGTATATAATTGTGTGTGTATGTGTGCGAGTGTGTGTGTCGGTGTGTCTGTGTGTGAGTGTGTCTGTGGGTGTATTGTGTCTGTGTGTTTGTGTGTGAATGTGTGTCTGTGTGTGTATGTGTGTCTGTGTGCGTGTGTGTGAGTGTGTGTGTCTGTGTGTGTATGTGTGTCTGTGTGTGTCTGTGTGTATGTGTGAATGTGTGTGTCTGTGTATGTATGTGTGAATGTGTGTGTCTGTGTGTATGTGTGTCTGTGTGTGTATGTGTGAGTCTGTGTGTATGTGTCTGTGTGTATGTCTGAGTGTGTGTGAGTGTGTGTGTCTGTGTATGTCTGAGTGTGTGTGTCTGTGTGTGTATGTGTGTGTCTGTGTGTATGTGTGAGTGTGTGTGTCTGTGTGTATGTGTGAGTGTGTGTGTCTGTGTGTGTATGTGTGAGTGTGTGTGTCTGTGTGTGTATGTGTGAGTGTGTGTATGTGTGAGTGTGTATCTGTGTGTGTATGTGTGAATGTGTGTATGTGTGAATTTGTGTGTCTGTGTGTATGTCTGAGTGTGTGTGTCTGTGTGTATGTGTGAATGTGTGTATCTGTGCCTATGTGTGTCTGTGTGTGTCTGTGTGTCTGTGTCTGTGGACAGCATAACTCAAGAACGAAAAGTCAGTTTAACTACCAAATATCCTCGACCCCACATACTCTTTATCTATATTTTTGGAATATGTTTATTTACAATGTCTGTTTTATTAAAATAGAATATGCTTAACATATGTTTATCACAAAAAACTGTATGTGTTGACTTTTCTGGGAATATCCTGAAGACTTCTTCATTCACATGAGTTTGTTATAACTGGTAAACCAGAGTTAGACTGAAACATGTACATGAGTTTGTTATAACTGGTAAACCAGAGTTAGACTGAAACATGTACATGAGTTTGTTCATAACTTGTAAACCAGAGTTAGACTGAAACATGTACATGAGTTTGTTATAACTGGTAAACCAGAGTTAGACTGAAACATGTACATGTGTTTGTTATAACTGGTAAACCAGAGTTAGACTGAAACATGTACATGAGTTTGTTATAACTGGTAAACCAGAGTTAGACTGAAACATGTACATGAGTTTGTTATAACTGGTAAACCAGAGTTAGACTGAAACATGTACATGAGTTTGTTATAACTGTAAACCAGAGTTAGACTGAAACATGTAAATGAGTTTGTTATAACTGGTAAACCAGAGTTAGACTGAAACATGTACGTGAGTTTGTTATAACTGGTAAACAAGAGTTAGACCGAAACATGTACATGAGTTTGTTATGACTGGTAAACCAGAGTTAGACGAAAACATGTACATGAGTTTGTTATAACTGGTAAACCAGAGTTAGACTGAAACATGTACATGAGTTTGTTATAACTGGTAAACCAGAGTTAGACTGAAACATGTACATGAGTTTGTTATAACTGATAAACCAGAGTTAGACGAAAACATGTACATGAGTTTGTTATAACTGGTAAACCAGAGTTAGACTGAAACATGTACATGAGTTTGTTATAACTGGTAAACCAGAGTTAGACTAAAACATGTACATGAGTTTGTTATAACTGGTAAACCAGAGTTAGGCTGAAACTAGTACATGAGTTTGTTATAACTGGTAAACCAGATTTAGACTGAAACATGTACATGAGTTTGTTATAACTGGTAAACCAGAGTTAGACTAAAACATGTACATGAGTTTGTTATAACTGGTAAACCAGAGTTAGACTGAAACATGTACATGAGTTTGTTATAACTGGTAAACCAGAGTTAAACTGAAACATGTACATGAGTTTGTTATAACTGGTAAACCAGAGTTAGACTGAAACATGTACATGAGTTTGTTATAACTGGTAAACCAGAGTTAGACTGAAACATGTACATGAGTTTGTTATAACTGGTAAACCAGAGTTAGACTGAAACATGTACATGAGTTTGTTATAACTGGTAAACCAGAGTTAGACTAAAACTTGTACATGAGTTTGTTATAACTGGTAAACCAGAGTTAGACTAAAACTTGTACATGAGTTTGTTATAACTGGTAAACCAGAGTTAGACTGAAACATGTACATGAGTTTGTTATAACTGGTAAACCAGAGTAAGACTAAAACTTGTACATGAGTTTGTTATAACTGGTAAACCAGAGTTAGGCTGAAACTAGTACATGTGTTTGTTATAACTGGTAAACCAGAGTTAGGCTGAAACTAGTACATGAGTTTGTTATAACTGGTAAACCAGAGTTAGACTAAAACTTGTACATGAGTTTGTTATAACTGGTAAACCAGAGTTAGACTAAAACATGTACATGAGTTTGTTATAACTGGTAAACCAGAGTTAGACTGAAACATGCACATGATTTTGTTATAACTGGTAAACCAGAGTTAGACTGAAACATGTACATGAGTTTGTTATAACTGGTAAACCAGAGTTAGACTGAAACTAGTACATGAGTTAAAACACACAAGTTGTGTCATTAGCATTTTTGTGGAGTTTGCGAGATATTCGATATTATTGACTTCAATTTTAAGCTATTTAATTTTTTCTCAAACGGAGAGTTAAATTTCTTTAATATCTCTATTCTTTTATTCCTGGCCATGGAAAGGGAACCGAATGACCAATGCAGCGTCAACTTTTAGATCTGACTGTAGCTTTAGTGTAGAGTTTTTCCGTATTTCGCTTTTACCAAGTAATGATACAATTTCTGGTAATGTTTATGTTGATTGCCTTACGTAGATAAAAGAATACTCTTTTGTAAGAACGGATAGAGAATCTCATGTGGGCTGAACACATCAGCTTCTTTTTCTATCTACTTTATTTTAATCGAGAGAAACTTTTGCTTAAATAACTGAATTATACACAAATAAAATAGGAAAAGTCAAATGTAGATCTGTGCGTCATATGCTGGGTTTAAATATTATTCTCATTCCGTGCATTCCCATCTGCAGTCCGCAGGAACTATGGGAAATGAAAAAATATTAAACAAATCTAACAATTAGTAGGCTCGGTGGTAGCGCAGCGGGAGACCTGGGTTTGATTCCCGGTACTGACTGGCGTGGGGAGTTTTCTTCCGCTGGGAGACCTGGGTTTGATTCCCGGTACTGACTGGTGTGGGGAGTTTTCTTCCGCTGGGAGACCTGGGTTTGATTCCCGGTACTGGCTTGGAGAGTTTTCTTCCGCTGAGAGACCTGGGTTTGATTCCCGGTACTGACTGACGTGGAGAGTTTTCTTCCGCTGGGAGACCTAGGTTTGATTCCTGGTGCTGACTGGTGTGGGGAGTATTCTTCCGCTAAGAGACCTGGGTTTGATTCCTGGTACTGACTGGTGTGGAGAGTTTTCTTCCGCTAAGAGACCTGGGTTTGATTCTTGGTACTGACTGGTGTGGAGAGTTTTCTTCCGCTAAGAGACCTGGGTTTGATTCCTGGTACTGACTGGTGTGGAGAGTTTTCTTCCGCTAAGAGACCTGGGTTTGATTCCTAGTACTGACTGGTGTGGGGAGTTTTCTTCCGCTGGGAGACCTGGGTTTGATTCCCGGTACTGACTGGTGTGGGGAGTTTTCTTCCGCTGGGAGACCTCGGTTTGATTCCTGGTACTGACTGACGTGGGGAGTTTTCTTCCGCTGAGAGACCTGGGTTTGATTCCTGGTACTGACTGACGTGGGGAGTTTTCTTCCGCTGAGAGACCTGGGTTTGATTCCTGGTACTGACTGGTGTGGAGAGTTTTCTTCCGCTGGGAGACCTGGGTTTGATTCCTGGTACTGACTGATGTGGGGAGTTTTCTTCCGCTGGGAGACCTGGGTTTGATTCCTGGTACTGACTGGTGTGGAGAGTTTTCTTCCGCTGGGAGACCTGGGTTTGATTCCCGGTACTGACTGGTGTGGGGAGTTTTCTTCCGCTAAGAGACCTGGGCTGGGGTGCAATCGGCCTCGTAAGGTCCCTGGGGGGGGGGGGGGAGGGGCAATTGTGGATGGAGAAGCAGCGGCTCCAGGTCATGAGAACCGCATTAACCGGCCGGGAGCAGGGGTTCGAGGTACTGATCACGCCTCACCCTCCAATACTGCACCCCGTCTGTCATGGAGCGAGATGGAGACGGAGCGGCTCCAGGTCATGAGAACCGCATTAACCGGCCGGGAGCAGGGGTTCGAGGTGCTGATCACGCCTCACCCTCCAATACTGCACCCCGTCTGTCATGGAGCGAGATGGAGACGGAGCGGCTCCAGGTCATGAGAACCGCATTAACCGGCCGGGAGCAGGGGTTCGAGGCGCTGATCACGCCTCACCCTCCAATACTGCACCCCGTCTGTCATGGAGCGAGATGGAGACGGAGCGGCTCCAGGTCATGAGAACCGCATTAACCGGCCGGGAGCAGGGGTTCGAGGCGCTGATCACGTCTCACCCTCCAATACTGCACCCCGTCTGTCATGGAGCGAGATGGAGACGGAGCGGCTCCAGGTCATGAGAACCGCATTAACCGGCCGGGAGCAGGGGTTCGAGGTGCTGATCACGTCTCACCCTCCAATACTGCACCCCGTCTGTCATGGAGCGAGATGGAGACGGAGCGGCTCCAGGTCATGAGAACCGCATTAACCGGCCGGGAGCAGGGGTTCGAGGCGCTGATCACGTCTCACCCTCCAATACTGCACCCCGTCTGTCATGGAGCGAGATGGAGACGGAGCGGCTCCAGGTCATGAGAACCGCATTAACCGGCCGGGAGCAGAGGTTCGAGGTGCTGATCACGCCTCACCCTCCAATACTGCACCCCGTCTGTCATGGAGCGAGATGGAGACGGAGCGGCTCCAGGTCATGAGAACCGCATTAACCGGCCGGGACCTGGGGTTCGAGGCGCTGATCACGTCTCACCCTCCAATACTGCACCCCGTCTGTCATGGAGCGAGATGGAGAAGCAGTGGCTCCAGGTCATGAGAACCGCATTAACCGGCCGGGAGCAGGGGTTCGAGGCGCTGATCACGCCTCACCCTCCAATACTGCACCCCGTCTGTCATGGAGCGAGATGGAGACGGAGCGGCTCCAGGTCATGAGAACCGCATTAACCGGCCGGGAGCAGGGGTTCGAGGTGCTGATCACGCCTCACCCTCCAATACTGCACCCCGTCTGTCATGGAGCGAGATGGAGACGGAGCGGCTCCAGGTCATGAGAACCGCATTAACCGGCCGGGAGCAGGGGTTCGAGGCGCTGATCACGCCTCACCCTCCAATACTGCACCGCGTCTGTCATGGAGCGAGATGGAGACGGAGCGGCTCCAGGTCATGAGAACCGCATTAACCGGCCGGGAGCAGGGGTTCGAGGTGCTGATCACGCCTCACCCTCCAATACTGCACCCCGTCTGTCATGGAGCGAGATGGAGACGGAGCGGCTCCAGGTCATGAGAACCGCATTAACCGGCCGGGAGCAGGGGTTCGAGGCGCTGATCACGTCTCACCCTCCAATACTGCACCCCGTCTGTCATGGAGCGAGATGGAGAAGCAGTGGCTCCAGGTCATGAGAACCGCATTAACCGGCCGGGAGCAGGGGTTCGAGGCGCTGATCACGTCTCACCCTCCAATACTGCACCCCGTCTGTCATGGAGCGAGATGGAGACGGAGCGGCTCCAGGTCATGAGAACCGCATTAACCGGCCGGGAGCAGGGGTTTGAGGTGCTGATCACGCCTCACCCTCCAATACTGCACCCCGTCTGTCATGGAGCGAGATGGAGACGGAGCGGCTCCAGGTCATGAGAACCGCATTAACCGGCCGGGAGCAGGGGTTCGAGGCGCTGATCACGCCTCACCCTCCAATACTGCACCCCGTCTGTCATGGAGCGAGATGGAGACGGAGCGGCTCCAGGTCATGAGAACCGCATTAACCGGCCGGGAGCAGGGGTTCGAGGCGCTGATCACGTCTCACCCTCCAATACTGCACCCCGTCTGTCATGGAGCGAGATGGAGACGGAGCGGCTCCAGGTCATGAGAACCGCATTAACCGGCCGGGACCTGGGGTTCGAGGCGCTGATCACGTCTCACCCTCCAATACTGCACCCCGTCTGTCATGGAGCGAGATGGAGAAGCAGTGGCTCCAGGTCATGAGAACCGCATTAACCGGCCGGGAGCAGGGGTTCGAGGCGCTGATCACGCCTCACCCTCCAATACTGCACCCCGTCTGTCATGGAGCGAGATGGAGACGGAGCGGCTCCAGGTCATGAGAACCGCATTAACCGGCCGGGAGCAGGGGTTCGAGGCGCTGATCACGCCTCACCCTCCAATACTGCACCCCGTCTGTCATGGAGCGAGATGGAGACGGAGCGGCTCCAGGTCATGAGAACCGCATTAACCGGCCGGGAGCAGAGGTTCGAGGTGCTGATCACGCCTCACCCTCCAATACTGCACCCCGTCTGTCATGGAGCGAGATGGAGACGGAGCGGCTCCAGGTCATGAGAACCGCATTAACCGGCCGGGAGCAGGGGTTCGAGGCGCTGATCACGCCTCACCCTCCAATACTGCACCCCGTCTGTCATGGAGCGAGATGGAGACGGAGCGGCTCCAGGTCATGAGAACCGCATTAACCGGCCGGGAGCAGGGGTTCGAGGCGCTGATCACGCCTCACCCTCCAATACTGCACCCCGTCTGTCATGGAGCGAGATGGAGACGGAGCGGCTCCAGGTCATGAGAACCGCATTAACCGGCCGGGAGCAGGGGTTCGAGGCGCTGATCACGCCTCACCCTCCAATACTGCACCCCGTCTGTCATGGAGCGAGATGGAGACGGAGCGGCTCCAGGTCATGAGAACCGCATTAACCGGCCGGGAGCAGGGGTTCGAGGCGCTGATCACGTCTCACCCTCCAATACTGCACCCCGTCTGTCATGGAGCGAGATGGAGAAGCAGTGGCTCCAGGTCATGAGAACCGCATTAACCGGCCGGGAGCAGGGGTTCGAGGCGCTGATCACGCCTCACCCTCCAATACTGCACCCCGTCTGTCATGGAGCGAGATGGAGACGGAGCGGCTCCAGGTCATGAGAACCGCATTAACCGGCCGGGAGCAGGGGTTCGAGGCGCTGATCACGCCTCACCCTCCAATACTGCACCCCGTCTGTCATGGAGAGAGATGGAGACGGAGCGGCTCCAGGTCATGAGAACCGCATTAACCGGCCGGGAGCAGGGGTTCGAGGTGCTGATCGCGCCTCACCCTCCAATACTGCACCCCGTCTGTCATGGAGCGAGATGGAGACGGAGCGGCTCCAGGTCATGAGAACCGCATTAACCGGCCGGGAGCAGGGGTTCGAGGCGCTGATCACGCCTCACCCTCCAATGCTGCACCCCGTCTGTCATGGAGCGAGATGGAGACGGAGCGGCTCCAGGTCATGAGAACCGCATTAACCGGCCGGGAGCAGGGGTTCGAGGCGCTGATCACGTCTCACCCTCCAATGCTGCACCCCGTCTGTCATGGAGCGAGATGGAGAAGCAGTGGCTCCAGGTCATGAGAACCGCATTAACCGGCCGGGAGCAGGGGTTCGAGGTGCTGATCACGCCTCACCCTCCAATGCTGCACCCCGTCTGTCATGGAGCGAGATGGAGACGGAGCGGCTCCAGGTCATGAGAACCGCATTAACCGGCCGGGAGCAGGGGTTCGAGGCGCTGATCACGCCTCACCCTCCAATACTGCACCCCGTCTGTCATGGAGCGAGATGGAGACGGAGCGGCCCGGAGGTAGGTCAAGGTTCCTTTTCAGCTGCGGTGCCATGGAAATAGCTTATGCCATAAAAATGTTATTTGAAGTAAATTGTATGCTTTAAAGATCTCTGTATATTTGTGCATTGCGTAGGTGTCAATCACTTAACGTTCTCCATTTACAAGATTACACAACATTTATTCCAAATAAAAGGAATTACCACTACATTTAACGTAACACAAAACTTCTACAAAGAACCGCAAAAACCTGTACTAATGACGGGTTTGCTCTCCATGAGCCGCTTTTTAATGTCAATATTGATGAAAACATCTCTCTAGGAAATTAAGTTTTAAAAATAACAACATGAAACAAAATTTTGTTTAAGTTAATTTTGTTGTTATTTCTGTAGCAGTGTGTTTCAAAACATTATGTAAACACAATTTTTCATTTAGGAAATTGCTTTTAGAGAAATTGCATTATTTTTTTTTTATTTTTATAAAAATGCATTTATTTAGAACCCGGGGCAGGATGGAACACTTAACATTTAAAATGTTATAACAAATTAAATATTAAAGAAAAATAACTATAAAATGAGATATAAATTGGGGTAACATGTATTAAAATAATATGAAACTTTCAGAATTATAGCAATAGTGGTATTAAAGCAAAACATTACAAAACGAATAAATGCAGACTGGTTCATTCTGCCCCGGCAGTGGGGCGGAATGGACCACCCTATACAATATCACATAAAAGCGTATTTTTTCGATATGTAATAGGTAAATGATGACACTTGTGAAGGTTTACATTGTCCTGAAGTTTAGAAATCAAATTACTGTTTGCAAACTTCACAAGTTAGAACTGTCTCATCATCATCGCTGTCTATTCCTGTGCATGAGTTGTGCGCCCACTTGTGACACTTTGAACAAGATGCCCATCCCTCAACTGATTTCGAGTAAAACTCATGACAGTACAGACACTCTGTCACTTGTCTCTTCCTCACTTGATGCATCTCTTGTGTTTCTTGATGGTTTGACTGAGTTTCTCTTGGAGCGTCCAGTTTTCTTTGAAGAAGCAGACGTCTTCTTTTCCTTTCTTGGGGCTTCTTTTCTTATTTTCGAGTTGGAAATTGCAGACTCTAGATCTTTTTTGTATGAATATGACGTTAAGATTACTGCTCTCCCACGTTTCCTTGATGTATTTCGTTTTTCTTGAGCCACTACTTTAGGAACAGCAAGAATATTTTCTGGAGAAACACAAGGAAATGAAGTCGAAGGAGTTGGAATGACAGTTTCCAAATTCACTGCCTCCTGTTCAGTTTCCTTTAAAGGATTCTTGAGGAATTGGTGTTGAAAGAGCTTCAATTGGTGTCTTCTGTTAAGGAGTTTTAGGCCTTATTTGGATGTCAGTGGCGTCGAATGGCAAGAAATCTATATCAGTGAAATCATCCATATTCATAGGCCAAATACCAGTTGCTTTGAAGCCGTGCACTGCAGAGCGCATTGTTGCTGCGTTGACAAATGCCCTACCGAAGAGTGAAGCTACTTGAAACAAAGTGATGATCTTACCTGGATTCGTTCTGAGCCATGTTCTTGTTTCATGCTCATAGTGAGTGCTCAGAGGTTTCATTAACGCAACATCAAGTGGCTGCAGACGATGAGAAGTATGAGGAGGCAGACACAGCATTATAACACCATTTTCTCTGGCAAAGTCAATTATATCAATGTTTTTGGTGTGAGTGGTGTGTCCGTCTAGTATTAGAAGAACTATATTTTCCTTTGATGCTTTGCTGAAACCTACAACTTTTCTGAACCATCTGGAAAAAATATCAGATGTCATCCAACCAGTTTCATGAATTTCTGCCCAAGATCCTGGAGGTAGACCTAACTCAAATTCCTTTTGCATTCTTTTTCTTGGAAATGTCAGCATGGGTGGCATATATGCACCAGCAGCTGAAATGCATATTTCTGCGGTCACTGTCTCTCCACGCTCACTTGAAGTTAATTCTCCAACTTGTCGTTTACCCTAGCAGCAATAATCTCCTTTTGGGTTAACAGTGATGTCTGTTTCATCACAGTTGAAGACTTTGACAGGTGTCAGTTTGTATTTATCTACAACTTCTGTCAGAAGATCCAAAAATTTACTGACGTTAGGTGTGTTAAAACCCATGGCTCGGGCACCAGATGTTGCTTCCGTACACTTAGCTCTGGGTGTCTTTTCCAAAAGAGTTTCATCCAATCTTCTCCTGCCAACTCAGTCTCTTTATTAAACGGATGATTCAAATTATTCCTCTGAGCTAATTGAAATGCAATAGAGCGACAATCTCTCATTGTGAAGCCAAACAATTGACCCTCCATTTCCTTCAAATAGTTAACCAGCTCCTTCTCCTGCTCTTTTGTAAACACAGGACTAAATTTGCCTTCACTCTTGTCAATTAGGCCTACAAACGTTTCGTTTTCTCCATACTTTTTCACATATCGTTGCAGTGTGGTTTTTGGAACATTATGCTGCTGAGCAGCCCTTTGAAGACCCATCTCCTTTTTAACAACTGACCATTCTTGGCGATTAGTCTTTCTCTCATAATCTCTCACCATCTGACAATTAAAAATGATAAACTAGTAATAACTTTATTCATCATTAATGTGTGATATGTCTAGATTATCTTATACATTTCAAAGTATTATTCCTTTTGTATAGACAATTACGGTGTATCATGTGTACTGTACATCATAATTATAATAGCATAAGAGTCCTAAAATAATAATAATAATAATAATAATAATAATAATAATAATAATAATAATGATTTTAAAAATTAGTATGATTAATTATAGAACAAAATAATTGTTTCTTGTATTTACACAATTATAATGTCACCTTTGTTACCAAAAGCACGTAATATGGAACAAAATAATAATAAAGTAATAACATTAATTATTACTTAATATATATTACTGTATAAATAAAATCATTGCTTGCGTTAACGTAGTTATATAACACAAGAACTGTACAGAGCGTAATGTTAAATGGAGCATAATTTGAACGTTAAAGGAATAATACAATAAGTTGACAACACGGCGCAGAATGAAACCTAGTTCCAACCCGCCCCGGCCTATTCTGCCCCGTGCGGAAACCTTCAGTAAAATGCGGCTATAACAAGAAACGGCGGGGATTTAAGGAATAGTAAATATAGCAAACTGCAGTAGAAACCTCATGTTTTATATAAATATAATTAAAAATCATGTTTAAATAATGTAATTTATGTTATCTTAGGTGCTGAGATGTCACACTTTTACAACAAAATGTAGAAATTTATCAAGAACCTCATAGACACGCTCTTACTCACACAAGATGGCTCCAACGGTTGCTACAGTCTCTCTAGCTGCAGTTTATTAGTTCCACAAGTCACCGCTATCCAGCGCCACTTTCAGAGAAAATAAATAGGGGGTTCCGTGCTACCCCTGGGTTCCATCCTGCCCCGGGTTCCCCTACAAAACAAAAGGCATTTGTTTGAAAAGCTTATGGTTCCATTTTCTTCATGCTAATTCAGACAAATTAGCAGAAATATCTTATTACTTGCTTAAGGGAGTACCATAGGTTAAAGTGATAGTCAAAAGAAGGTTGCTATGTCACTGAAGTTCCTTTGTTTGTGTGGACAGGAGTTGACAAATCCCTATATGAGATAAGTATACGTTCTTCAAAGCTGAAACCAATAAAAAGGAATATCTAAAACACGACGAACTCTACAAAAAAATTGCATATAATATAGATTGTGTCTTTTATCCTGGTCTACAATTTTATTTTGTAAGTTTTTGTCCATCTGTTACGGTTTAGCTGTTATGCAAAAGGCTGTATAATTCATCCGAAATAAAGTAGTCTTCAGAGACTATTCCCAGAAAATTCAAGATATACATTTTTTATGTCGTATAAATATATTTAATATACGACATTTTAATCAAAATCGTTAGAGCCATATTTGAGAAAATCAAAATTTTCGATAAAAGTTTCATGTAAAGGGTAGTTGAGGGTTGGGGGATTATTATTGAAAATCTTCGTATCGCATCCTTGGAAGATACCAAACTTAAGTACCAACTTTGGTATTTTACGGACTTTTCCTTTTTGAGTTATTGTGTTTACACACACATGAAAATACTTTTTTTTTTGGGATAACACATATATTTTCGGTGAAATCTCGGTATCGAAATTTTTGGTGGAGTGCAATACCTTCTCTAACCACCATGTACATAGTATGTGTAGAGAAAGTAAAAAGTGTTAAAGTACATGAAATTGTTTGCACGTCATATACAGCGTGTGTTGTCATTTCCTCTTGTGAGATCAGTCCCAGATAGAGCACCAAGCCATCGCTCGATATACTGTGCCTGGTTCCTTCTATCAAGCAATCATAGGCCAGGTGGTAATTCTTACTTTCTGTACATAGTGTATAGAGAAGGTATTGCATTCCATACAAAATTCGATACCGAGATTTCACAGGAAATACATATTTTATGTCCCCCCTAAATTCAAAAAAAAGTATTTTCAGAAAAAGGTCCGTGCGTATCTGTGTCTGTGTGCCTGTGGACAGCATAGCTTAAAAACGAAAAGACCGTTGGATACCAAACTGGGAATTTAAGTTTGGTATCTTCCATAGATGCGACACGAAGATTTTCAGGAAAATCCCACCAACCGCAACTACCCTTTACATGGAACTTTTTTCGAAAATTTTGATTTTCTCAAAAATGGCTTAAACGATTTTCTGGGAATAACCTCTGAAGACTACTTTATTCTGAATGAATTTTACGGAATTATATATAACTGCTAAACCGTAATAGATGGACAAAAACTTACCACACAAAATATGTAGAGCACTTTAAAACACACAATTTATGTTATATACATTTTTCTCGTGGAGTTGATCGATTTGAGTTATTTCTTGTTTTAGATTTCACCTTTAAAAGGTTTTTTTCATACAAGAATCTGTCAACTCCTTCCATACAAACAAAGGAACTTCAGTCACATAGCAACCAGCTTTTGACTATCACTTTAACCTATGGTACTCCCTTATTTGCTTCTACTTACAAGGAAGCAAGTAATGAGACCAGTTTTGCTATTTTTATCTCGATTAGCATGAAGTAAATAGAAGCATAAGCTTTTTAGCAGTACTTTCTTGCAATTTATAGAGAAAGTCACGTGAGTGTAACACATCAGATTTTTTTAAGAAACTTGCAGAAAATGCAATTATCAGAATTTCTAATTATGTCTCAATATATATTGAGATAGTATAGTGTAGCAAGTTTTTGCTTATCTATTACGGTTTACCAGTTACGCAAAATTCATTCAGAATAAAGACGTCTTTAGAGGATATTCCCAGAAAATTCAAGATATACGTTTTATTTTCCATATAAGTATATTTCATATACAATATTTTAATCAAAATAGTTAGGGCCATTTTTAAGAAAATCAAAATTTTCGAAAATTATTCTATATAAAGGATAGTTTGGGGTGGGGCGATTTTTCTCAAAATCTTCGTGTCGCATCCCTGGAAGATAGTTAAGTTAAATACCAAGTTTGGTATTTTACCGACTTTTGGTGTTTGAATTACCGTGTTCACAGACACACGGACACACTGACACACACACGGACTTTTTCTGAAAATGCTATTTTGGGACCCTAAAACAAATATATCCGGTGAAATCTCGGTATCGAATTTTTGGGTCGGGTGCCATACCCTATCTATAGACTATGCACACGGTACGTGTAGAGTAAGTAAAATAGGGTCATTATTATTTGAACTTATTAACTATAATAGATAAATATTTCTTAGCGGTTAATCTAAGTAATATATGAAGCCACACTGTTTTCCTGAAATATGTAAATGTGTCAAATGGCATACATCAGGATTACCTTGCAACTGAAAATGGGCAGACTGTAACTGAAGTAGGCTAACAAGAGAATAGCAGAGCGCGGTCGTCCCAGAAGCATAAACATGATGGGAGTCTCACATCCGAATAAACAAATCGATGTGCATCCATCAGGATTGTCTGTTCCAGGACTTCAATCGAGTGTTTTCCAAGCCATTAATAAACGCTGGTGTGTATGTGAGGCCTACTTTAACGCGTTCAAACAGTTCACCTTCAAAAGTGGAGCATTCTCCACCTAGATAACGATCTTTTCCTCACTCTGAAACATGCGAGCATAAAACAGCATTTACATTATTTCATTTCCTTTTAAATAGTAGATCACAATCTCGAAGAATTACATTTCATGCACAGTCTTATAAAATATGTAAATTTAGTCTTACTTTCTGACTTAGTACATAGTTTATTAGTAGAGAAGGTAGTGCATTCCACCCAAAAATGCAACACCGAGGTTTCACTGGAAATACACATGGGTCCCCTAAATTGGATTATTAAATTACATTGTATTAAATTATATTATATTCTAATTATAACGAGTGTCTGTGAGCATAATTAAAAAACAAATAGTAGGTTAAATGAACTTAAAGATAAACGAGGATTTTCAAGAAATTCTCGCCACCCCAAACTAGCTTTTATATGGAAAAAGTTTATAAAAAGTTTAGTCTGTTAAAAATGGTTCTAAAGATTTTGATTAAAATACCGTAAATTAAAGATTCTTATGTTAGAAATAAAACGTTTATCTTAAATTTTCGGTACATAGCCTCTGAGGACCACTTCGTTATGAATGAGTTTTGTATAACTGGGAAGCCGTAAGGAATAGACAACAAAAATGTAGAGCTCGTTAAATCACACAATTTATATTACATACAACCTTTGTAGAATGAATAATTTCTGAGATATTCCTTGTTATTGGCTTCAATTTTAAAGTAGTTAAACTTTTCTCATACGTTGGTCAACTCCTGATCATGCAAAGAAAACGAACTTCAACCATAGTGCAACAACGTTTTAAAAGATTTGACTATCTCTTTAACCTAACGTGTTCCCCATTTTTGTCTATATACTTATAAGGGGCCAAGTAATAAGACAACTTCTGTTAATGTTTATCTAATTAGCATCAAGTAGATAGAAGAATAAGCTTTAGGAGCATAATTTTTACAGAGATATAGAGAGCGTCATGTGAATGGAACTCACCGGATATTTCAGTGACTCGTGCTGCATTACATCTTTGTAATTAACACAATGTTTTACATTTTATGGACGCCCATTGTTCTCACAACTTTATTTATTTTTGATGGACGCGTTTCGACAATTCATCATTGTCTTCTTCCAGTTTGCAGTAGCATGTGCTTCCTCTACTTCTCATATACATACAATACAATAAATGTAAACTAAAGAAATAGCATCAGAAGAGAAACACGAATGAAATTTCACAAAATGATTATGGATCTGAAATACGGGCCTTGACAGAAACAAGATACAGATGCCAAAAAGCGATTCTTATAACACTACAAGGATGTATCCTTTTTGAAGAAGAGCTAGAAATAAATTCTTTGGAAGGAAATATTACTTATATAGTTTCTGAGATACTGCACCGTAAAACAGCTAATTTAACTTTGGCCATTTAATACAAAAGCAATTAAAATACACATGCATAAAATTTGTTACATATTTTCTCCGTTACTTCTTAATTTTTTAATTGATGACATTGTTAATATGATGCTGGAAGAAGATATACATGGGCCGACAGTTGAAGGCGAAAAAATACCAATTCTTTTGTGCGCTGAAGACTTTCTTATTCTTTCCAAAACAAACTGGTTTAAACGTGCTGCAACGATTTTATAAGTAATGGGGAATAAAAGTGAATATTTTTAAAATTAATGCACTCGCATTTAAAAATCTGATGTGTTCCATTCACATGACTTTCTCTACATCTCTGCAACAAATTATTGTTAAAAATAGTATGCTCCTATTTACTTTATGCTTCCATGTAAGTAGAAGCGAAATAAGGGAGTACCATGGCTTAAAGTGATAATCAAAGGCTGGTTGCTATGTGACTGAAGTTCCTTTGTTTGTATTGACAGGAGTTGACAAATTCCTGTATGAGAAAAGTATACGTTTTTTAAAGGTGAAACCAAAAACAAGGAATATCTCAAAAATGACCAACCCCCCTCAAAACATTCTGTGTTTTAGCATGCTCTAAATGTTTTGTGTGGTGGGTTTTTGTCCATCTCTTTCCGTTTAGTATATATGCAGAATTTCGTAAAATTCATCGAGAACAAAGTACCCTTCAGAGGCTATTCACAAAAAATGCAAGATATACATATATTTGTCAGGTAAATATCTTTAATATACGATATTTTAATCAAAATCGGTAGAGCCATTTTTGAGAATATCAAAATCTTCGAAAAAAGTTCCATGTAAAGGGTAGCTGGGGGGTGAGGGGATTTTTCTCAAAATCTTGGTGTAGGATCCCTGAAAGATACTAAACTTAAATACCAAGTTTGGTATTTTACCGACTTTTCATTTTTAAGTTATCGTCTTCACAGACACACGGACACACCCACACACATACACGGACCTTTTTCAGAAAATGCTTTTTTTTTTATTTATTTATTTTTTTTATTTTTGGGACTGTAAAACATATGTTTCCGGTGAAACCTCGGTATGGAATTTTCGGGTATGTACATAGTACGTATCCAGGTCATGACGACCGCATTAACCGGCCGGGGGGACTCGAGGCACTGACCACGTCTCACCCTCCAATATGCACCCCATCCATGACGTCTGTAGTGGACCGAGATGGGGGACGCAGCGGCCGGGCGGTAGGCCAAGGTTCCTTGTGAGCTGTCGTGCCATGGAGTAAAAAAACATAGTACGTATAGATAAAGTAAAAACGGTTACGTGTACGGTCAACAGGAAAAGTGGGACAATGAGTGTGTAAAACACAAAGGAATTGGAAAACTTTCTGAAACATTGAAGCTCTTGACCAGGATACCAGTAAAAACATTACAACCCCTCTGTGTATTTGAATGGCACATCAACTTTTTTTTTTTTTATTTATTTATTTTTTTTTTTTTATTTTTGGTAGTTTAACGTCCTTTAACTGATTGGTCATATCAGACGATGAATGAAATTGGTGAACTGATGCCCAAATGATCTCGGGGTCCATGGAGCTGAAAGTTACTCGACATTCATCTTTTCAGGATAAGGGAAGACCCCCTTATCTGGGTAACTCACCCAAAGCGAGATTCGAACTCACGACCTGTGGAATAAGAGGCAGAAACGCTACCATCACACTTCCCAGGCGCGCTAGGGAACTCAACTTGTGCTCTGAAGAGGGTTGTTTTAAATACCGGCTACCCGCCACAGCGTGAAGTCGGAGAAGTTGCCGCGTGGGGAAGGGGCTTTGGTTGCCGGAATCTGAGCAAGCGGTCCTGCTCAATGTGTTTATGTAACAAGGGAAAAACAAGTAGGAAAACAACAGAACACAGGAAAATGTAAAACAGCAAAAGAAATAAAAATGAAAAATTTGATGTGTTCCATTCACATGACTTTCTCTACATCTCTGCAACAAATTATTGTTAAAAAGCTTGAGCTTCTATTTACTTCTTGCTGATCCAGAAAAAAATAGCAGAAACAGTCTTATTATCTTCTTCCTTGTAAGTAGAAGCGAAATAAGGGAGTAGCATAGGTTCAAGTGAACCCAAAAGCTGGTTGCTATGTGACTGAAGTTCCTTTGTTTGCATGGACAGCAGTTGATAAATTCCTGTATGAGAAAAGTACAAGTTTTCCAGAGCTGAAACCAAAAACTAGGAATATCTAAAAAACGATCAACTCCTTGAAAAAAATTTATATACCATAAATTGTGTATTTAAATGTGCTCTAAATTTTTTGTGTGTTAAGTTTTTACCATCTCTTACGTTTAGCAGTTATGCAAAATTCTTCCAGAATAAAGTACCCTTCATCCAAGAAAATTCAAGATATACATATTATTTGTCAGCTAAATATCTTTAATATACGATGTTTTAATCAGAATCGTTAAAGCCATTTTTGAGAAAATCAAAATTTGCGAAAAAATTTCCATGTAAAGGGTAGTTCGGGGTGGGGGATTTTCTTGAAAATCTTCGTGTAGCATCCTTGGAAGATACCAAACTTAAATACCAAGTTTGGTATTTAACGATCTTTTCGTTTTTGTGCTATGCTGTCCACAGACACACCGACACACACAGACACACACGCACACACACGCACGGACCTTTCTCCAAAAATGCTTTTCTTTGAGTCAGGGGACCCAAAACAATGTATTTCCGGTGAAATCTCGGTATCAAATTTTTCGGTGGAACACAATACCTTCTCTATACACTATGTACATAGTACGTGTGGAGAAAGTAAAAAAGCAATTTCAGAAAAAGGTCCGTGTATATGTCCGTGTGTTCGTGTGTCTGTGAGTACGATAACTCAAAAACGAAAAATCGGTAAAATAGCAAACTTTGTATTTAAGTTCAGTATCTTCCAGGGATGCGACATGAAGATTTTGAGAAATATCCCCCACCCTAAACTACCCTTTACATGGGACTTTTTACTTTCGAAAATTTTGATTTTCTTAAAAATGGCTCTAACGATTTTGATTACAATATCGTATATTAAAGATATTTACCCAACTAATAAAATGTATATCTTCAATTTTCTGGGAATAGTCTCAGAAGCTTACTTTATTCTGGATGAAATTTACAGAATTTTGCAAAACTACTAAACCGTAAGAGATAGATAAATACTTACTACACAAAAAATGCAGGGCACGTTAAGACACAGAATTTAAATTAAATAATTTTTTCGTGGAGTTGCTCGTTTTTTAGATATTCTTTGTTTTTGGTTTCAGCTATGAAAAACGTATCATTTTCTCATACAGGAATTTAACAGCTCCTGTCCACACAAACAAAGGAACTTCAGTCCCACGGCAACCAATTTCTGACTATCACTTTAACCTATGGTGCTCCCTTATTTCGTTTCTACATACAAGGAAGCAAGTAATAAAACTATTTGTGCCATCTTTTTCTCGACTAGCATGAAGTAAATAGAAGTATAAGCTTTTTAACAATACTTTGTTGCAGAGATGTAGAGAAAGTCATGTGAATGGAACACATCAGATTTTTATTTTGCGCAACAGATCAAGGCAGATTGGGTACAGACTGAGTATTTCTGAAAGCCCAAATATGATACGGCCGCTCAGAAAGAGCACAGCACAGATTGACCAGGTGGGTGCGGATATTTCTGTTATGCACAAATACTGCAACTCGGCACGACGCAATTGCACTCAGGTTTGTTCAAAAAGCCACACACAGTTTACTGTGTTCAATCAGCTGATCCTGCCCGTCACGGATTGCTCAACGGGTGAACATCAGCTTGGCTTTAATGGTTGACCTTAAAATGGCGTTTCCCTTCACCAGATGACGTGCATATTTAAGGTCGTCTCACCGTATTTTAGGTAACCAGTCCAGTTCTTGCATTGGAACAGAAAATATCCAGGGAGCAGGATTGGTCTGCATAGCATACTTCACGAGCGTCACCACAGATACGAACACCTCGCAAAAGGGAACACCTTGTTTTTAGTAATTTGTAATAAGAGCTGCAATGTAAAGTAATATTGGAGAATTCGTACAGCAGTTAATATAAGGCATTTAAAAATTTAACTAAACCCTATTTCGACTGCGGAAATTTTAGAAGTCACGATGTTATCGTCACAACTTGAAATAAGCCCACTTCTTGGATGATAAAAAATATGAAAGACTGCCTCCGTGGTCGAGTGGTCAGCGAGCTGACTTCTCACCCGGAGGTCCTGGGCTCGATTCCTGGCTACGGCAGGGAATTTTGCTTTAGTCAGAATTATTCCCTATCCCCCACAGATTCTGCAAGTATGTATGTGAGAGTGGATGAGTGTGTGTGTGTGTGTGTGTGTGTGTGTGTTTAAGGAAAATAAAATTATTTGAACCTAACGAAAAGAACCTACAGACGAGTTATTTCAAGTAAAAAGCCCCCGACATGACCTAGATGTTAAAGGGTGCTGTGTGTATGTTTTCATTTTTCTGTAGTGTTTAACGCCCGCTTTAACTACTTATGGCACCGCAGGCGGTGACACTGGTGATACATGAATGATGATGGAGCACCGGTGGAGTGCGATGGCGGGGGAAACCGGAGTACCCGGAGAAAACCTGCCCCAGCGCCGCTTTGTTAACCACAAATCTCACATGCGGTCGCTTGGGATCGAACCCCGGCCGTCTAACCACTCGGCCACGGCGCGGCCCATGTGTGTATATGTATGTATATGTGTGTATGTGTGTATATGTGTATATATGTGAATATGTGTGTATATGTGAGTATGTGTGTATATATGTGTGTATGTGTATGTGTGTATGTATGTATATGGATGTATATATGTGTGTATGTGTGAATGTGTGTATATGTATGTGTATGTATATGTGTGTATGTGTATGTATGTGTATGTGTGATTGTGTATGTGTGTATGTATGTGTATGTATATGTGTGTATGTATGTGTATGTGTGTATGTGTATGTATATGTGTGTATGTGTGTATATGTGTATGTGTGTATGTATGTGTATGTGTGTATGTATGTGTGTATATGTGTATGTGTGTATATGTGTATGTATTTATGTATGTGTGTATGTATGTGTATGTGTATGTGTGTATGTGTATGTGTATGTGTATGTGTGTATGTATGTGTATGTGCATGTGTGTATGTGCATGTGTGTATGTGTATGTGTATGTATGTGTATGTATGTATGTGTATGTGTGTATGTGCATGTATGTATGTGTATGTGTTGAGAATAAGTTTATGAAGGAAATTTGTTCACCCCAAACTAGTCTTTGTATCGCAATGCTTTTGGAAACTTTTATTTTATCAAATTACTTTTGAAGATTTTTATTAAAATGTTACATATATAATTTCATAGACAATAAATAAAAAGTGTATCTTATTTTTTTTTTTTTTTTTTTTTTTTTTGGCAATAGCTTCTGAGTTCCTCTTCGTTGTTGATGAATGAGTTTTGTTTAACTGGGAAACGGCAAGCGATACAAAGAACTCACTGCATGAAGATGCATATCTTCTTTAAACACACAATTTATGGCATATGCCTTTTTATGTACAGTTAACAGTTTCCGAGATATTCCTTCTTATTTGTTATGTTTTAAATTACTTTACTTTTCTCAAGTTGGAATTTGTATTCCGTATTTAATTTGTTTTACTCCAGGGAACGGATGCAAAGAAAACGAATTGTCAAACTCTATCGCATAGTCAAAGCTTTTAAAAGATTTGAATATCACTTTAGGCTAGTGTAATCTGTTAAATCCTTTCTGCTTACAAGTTTATGAGACCACTTCTGCTAATTTTTATCTCGATTAGATAGACGGCTGTGGCATTGTATTTTTCAGTCTGATTCTGTCCATCCATTTTTGTAAGAATAATTTGTTTGCAGAGCAGGTAGAGAAAGTCACCGTCATGTCGCAATATACCGACCGCCGTCGCTTGGACCTACAACCCTGGTACTTCCAAAGCTCAAACCATAGGCAAGCTTTCTTCTGTCTGAGTCACTGGACTAGTTAAATTGTTAGAAACATTTACAAAAACAAATGCGCTCAGGTTCCTGATTATTCTCAGTTTTTCAGAGATAAGCTCTTATCAAGACAACCAAACATGGGTCCAAACTCAATTGTCATGGGCTCGTGTATTTTATGTTTGTGGAAAGCCACCATGTTCACGTGGAAATAAAAACACAGTGCGATAAGAATGAAGCGCATATTTAGCGACGTTTTTAAAATCCCGTTTCGGAATTGGAAAACCGCACGATTGTTCAACAAATTCCAGTGCGGGTAGCAAATAATGCAACAGATCCTTATTCTACACTTTTAAAACTGTTGTTCGCCAGAAGTGATATGTTCCACCGAACGTGGAATGTAAATTAACTCCAACTGAATTTATTAGTGGAACAAGTCATGTGGGCAATAACCAATATATTCTTCATACAATAAGCAATTAACAATTAAAAAATAATGACATTCTTCTTGCCTTACCAATAAACACACACAGAGTCTTCAGAAAAATATTTATTTCTTTTCATTGAATAAAACGAGAAAAATTAAATTCTACTATTTTCTGGCATTAAAAGCTCGAAATATATATAATATCTATAAATTCCTAAAATGTTTTATCTTCGCTGCCATTTATTACACATGTAGGTGTTAAGGGTATAGATATAAATATTTGGATATATATGGCAGCCAGCTTAATGCGTATCCTTTTATGTGTGTTATTTGGTTTTCATCTTGGAATAACAATGTCCTTACAAACCATTCACAACAGTTACTACCTGACTGACGTGTTTTACATGGAACTGCGCGGCGAAAAGAAAAACGCCTTTCATCATCGACTGTGCATTTTGTTTTCACGTTTTCAAACCTCAATTCCTGACCTACTGGCCTAGATAATGTGGGGTCATTGGCCTCGCAGAGAGTATTCAAAGAAAGTTCCAATGCAGCATTCGTTGCAGCAAAGCTCGCCCACTCAAGGTTACGCCTTTCCACCTGCGGTCTCAGGAAAAGTAAACCCGCGTGTCTGGTGTGCCACACCTACTTGGAGGTGCTGTAAACATATTACTCTTAATAAGCAATATTATAAATCCGCAAATGAATCAAATATTGATGTAATGTTGTTTATTACATTTTCCTTAATTATCAAAATAAATATCTGCCACGTTTGCCCTAATAGACTGCATATCACAAATGCTAAAACATTAGAAGCGACTGTGTTTGACAAAGTAGAATTTCAGCACAACAATATTTGTTATTCAATTCTAATTTGTCCCACTGGTGTGTATATACATGGGAATGGCCAAATTGTTGATTTACGGCTAAACATTGAGCACATGGATAAAGAGCGTATAATGTTCGGCTCACACGAGAGAAGATCTTCCGTTAAGGCGTGCACTTGTGCAACGAGTCGATGGATAAAGTTATATGAATTAAATTACTCGCACCCAGTGGTGCTACACATACATGCGCGCTCTCTTCACTTCTCTATCATTAATGTTTTACTTGCTGAGGACTCTGTTATACCTTCAGCATTAATTTGGAGATTAGCAAGCCATTACTTTTATAGTGGACGTTTCTAAAGCCATGTCATTTAATATAAAGCTGGATTTGTTTGGTTCACAAAGTAGGAAATGTTTCTACTTCATGACACACAAAAATCTGATGTGTTCCATTCACATGACTTTCTCTACACTATTGTTAGAAAGCTCATACTTCTGTTTACTTCATGCTAGTCGAGAAAACATTAGCAGAAATAGTCTTATTACTTGCTTCCCTGTAAGTGGAAGCGAAATAAGGGAGTACCATAGGTTAAAGTGATAGTCAAAAGCTGGTTGTTATGTGACTAAAGTTCTTCTATTTATATGGATAGGAGTTGACAAATTCCGGTATGAGAAAAGTGTAAGTTTTTCAAAGCTGAAACCAAACACAAGGCATGTCCCAAAAACGATCAACTGCCCGAAAAAATGTATATAACTTAAATTGTGTGTTTTAATGTACTCTATATTTTTTGTGTGGTAGCCTCTTTTCCATCTCTTACGGCTTAGCATTCATTTCAAATTCTGTAAAATTCACCCAGAATAAAGTAGTCTTCAGAGGCTATTCCCAGAAAATTCAAGATGTACATTTTATTTGTCAGGTAAATATCTTTAATATACGAAATGTTAATCAAAATCGTTGGAGCTATTTTTGGGAAATCAAAATGTTCGAAAAAAAGTTCCATGTAAAGGGTAGCTTGGGGTGGTTTTTTTTTTCGTATCCCTGGAAGATACTAAACTTAAATTCCAAGTTTGGTATTTTACCGACTATTCGTTTCTGGGGTATCGTGTTCACAGACACACGGACACACACACGCGCGGACCTTTTTCTGAAAATTATTTTTCTTTTTGGTTACAGGGGACCCTAAAACATATATTTCCGGTGAAATCTCAGTATCGAATTTTTGGGTGGAGTGCAATACGTTCTGTATACACTATGTACATAGTATGTGCAGAGAAAGGCAAAACACCCGGAACCGACACACTACAAAACGCGCATAACAGAAGCTGCCACCTAATCAGCCTTGGCTCGTGTGCTAACCTTGGACGGCCTCCGAATGTTTCAGCTACATCGAAACATTATTATCCCTAGTTATATAGAGAGGCCGTAGAAATCTACAAACATACAAGTAGCTTGAATAAAGATAGATTCAAGATGAACCAAACCTGATTTCCATACTTTCCTAGGGCGCTAATGGCCTTAGCAGCTGAACGCCCTTAAACACCAATCGTCATCCCATACTTTCCCAACTCCGCAAACACTATACAGAATACAAACAGCAGCAGAATCCGAGAACTTGACACTACCTACAGACCAAGACACAGAGAGTGTGTGTAGCTGTGTGTGTCTGTGTTTGAGTGTGTGTGTCTGTGTGTGAGTGAGTGTGTCTGTGTGTGTATGAGTGTGTATGAGTATGAGTCTGTGTGGGAGTGTGTGAGTGTGAGTGTGTGTGTCTGTGTGTTTCTGTGTGGGAGTGTGTGTGTCTGTGTGTGAGTGTGTGTGTCTGTGTGTGAGTGTGTGTGTCTGTGTGTGTATGAGTGTGTGTGTCTGTGTGTGTCTGTTTGTGTATGAGTGTGTGTGTCTGTGTGTGTATGAGAGTGTATGAGTGTGAGACTTTATGGGAGTGTGTGAGTGTGTGTGTCTGTGTGTGAGTGTGTGTGTCTGTGTGTGAGTGTGTGTGTCTGTGTGTGTATGAGTGTGTATGAGTGTGTGTAGCTGTGTGTGAGTGTGTGTGTCTGTGTTTGAGTGTGTGTGTCTGTGTGTGAGTGAGTGTGTCTGTGTGTGTATGAGTGTGTATGAGTATGAGTCTGTGTGGGAGTGTGTGAGTGTGAGTGTGTGTGTCTGTGTGTTTCTGTGTGGGAGTGTGTGTGTCTGTGTGTGAGTGTGTGTGTCTGTGTGTGTATGAGTGTGTGTGTCTGTGTGTGTCTGTTTGTGTATGAGTGTGTGTGTCTGTGTGTGTATGAGAGTGTATGAGTGTGAGACTTTATGGGAGTGTGTGAGTGTGTGTGTGTCTGTGTGTGAGTGTGTGTGTATGAGTGTGTATGAGTGTGTGTAGCTATATGTGTGTGAGTGTGAGTCTGTGTGTATATATGTGTGTGAGTGTGAGTCTGTGTGTGTTTCTGTGTGTGAGTGTGTATGAGTGTGAGTCTGTGTGGGAGTGTGTGAGTGTGAGTGTGTGTCTGTGTGTGAGTGTGTGTAGCTATATGTGTGTGAGTGTGAGTGTGTGTCTGTGCGTGAGTGTGAGTGTGTGTCTGTGTGTGAGTGTGTGTAGCTATATGTGTGTGAGTGTGAGTGTGTGTCTGTGCGTGAGTGTGAGTGAGTGTCTGTGTGTGAGTGTGAGTGTGTGTCTGTGTGTGTGTCTGTGTGTGAGTGTGTGTCTATGTGTGTGAGTGTGTGTCTATGTATGAGAGTGTGTCTATGTGTGTGAGTGTGAGTGTGTGTCTGTGTGTATCTGTATGTGAGTGTGTCTATGTGTGTGAGTGTGTCTATGTGTGTATGTGTGAGTATGAGTGTGTCTGTGTGTATCTGTGTGTGAGTGTGTGTCTATGTGTGTGAGTGTGTGTCTATGTGTGTGAGTGTGTGTCTATATGTGTGAGTGTGAGTGTGTGTCTGTGTGTGAGTGTGTGTCTATGTGTGTGAGTGTGTGTCTATATGTGTGAGTGTGAGTGTGTGTCTGTGTGTGAGTGTGTGTAGCTATATGTGTGTGAGTGTGTGTCTGTGTGTGAGTGTGTGTGGCTATATGTGTTTGAGTGTGAGTGTGTGTCTGTGTGTGCATGAGTGTGTATCTGTGTGTGAGTGTCTATGTGTGTGAGTGTGTGTCTGTGTGTGTATGAGTGTGTGTCTGTGTGTGAGTGTGTGTATGACTGTGTATGTCTATGTGTCTATGTGTGTGAGTGTGAGTGTGTGTCTGTGTGTGAGTGTGTGTATGAGTTTTGTCAGTATGTGTGTCAGTATGTGTGTCAGTGTGTGTTTCAATGTGTGTGTCTGTATGTGTCAGTATGTGTGTCAGTGTGTGTGTGTCAGTATGTGTGTCTATGTGTGTATCAGTGTGTGTGTCTATGTGTGTGTCGGTATGTGTGTCTGTATGTGTCAGTATGTGTGTCAGTGTGTGTGTGTCAGTATGTGTGTCTATGTGTGTCAGTGTGTGTGTCAGTATGTGTGTCTATGTGTGTATCAGTGTGTGTTTCAATGTGTGTGTCAGTGTGTGTGTGTCAGTATGTGTCTATGTGTGTATCAGTGTGTGTGTCTATGTGTGTGTCAGTATGTGTGTATGTGTGTCAGTGTGTGCGCCTGTGTGTGTCAGTGTGTGCGAGTGGGTGTGTCTGTGTATGTCAGTGTGTGTGTCATTGAGTGTGTGCGAGTGTGTGTGAGTGTGTGTGTGTGAGTGTGTGTGTGAGTATGTGTGAGTATGTGTGAGTGTGTGTGTCAGTGTGTGAGTGTGTGTGAGTGTGTGTCAGTATGTGTGTGTGTAAGTGAGAGAGTGTGTTTGAATATGTGTGTCATTGAGTGTGGGTGTCTGTGTGTGAGTATTTGTATCGTGAGTGTGTATGTGTCATTGAATTTGAGTGAATTTGTATGGGTGTCATTGAGTGTGAGTGAGTGTGTGTGTCTGTGTGTGTCAGTGAGTGCGTGTTGTGTGTGTGTGTGCCTATTTTACAACGTGTTTACTTCTTGATAGAGAAGCGACATTAACACAACCCTCTGAAGACGTCTCTCAAAGTTAGGGACGAAACATCAAGTAGAAATATTTTTACAAACGGAAATATTTTAACCTACAAACCACACCATAACAGCCCGAATATTTTAGATTATAAATCTACACACTATAATTTGGAACTGCACATTTTTATTTAAAATCACTTCCTATAAAGGAAAGAAACATTTTTAGTCCCATGTGTGCTTGGAATTTCTGCACAGAGGTTCTAGTTCAATTAAATAATGATGTTTACCAAAACAAACACACGATCGACGTTTTCCAGTTTATTCGGTTTCTATGGAAATATGAACTTAATAAAACTCTCATGAATATTCCAAAGCAATCTTCTTTATGTGCCATTTTCAAAAGTACGCGACAGGTGAGCTTTATTTCGCTGTTATTAGTCCGTTATTGTTTTTCCTCCTCCTGGCGGACAGAAAAGCGCATAGAATTATTCTGCTGCACGGACTGGCCATCCAATATTTTATAGCAGAATTAAAATAGAAACTAAAAAGAGAGAATATATGACACTGGATGTCATAGGAATGATTTTTCCATTAATAACAATGTTGTACATGAAGTGGCATTATTTTGGAGAGAGCAGTAATTATCCAGGGGGCCGTCAGAAATGTCAGAGGTCATTAGAGAGCAGATATTTACTGTACCAGATTTGCGTCAGCTCTCCTTTCTCGTCTAAAGGCTCAAGGATATTGGCGTAGCAATCCGGCCGACTTTTAAGCGACCGTTTTAGTCGTGCGAGGCACCCCACACCGCTTTAAAGAAACCAGTAAGGAATGCAATGAAAAGTTACAATTTCCTCTATTTCTTCTTCGCTAGTCGGAGTAGGCGAAATGCCAGAATTTTGGTTTCCCTTATAGAAATAATAACATACTAACGTTTGCAACATTATTTAAACAAAAATCTTTGTAGGCCACCTTCGTTATTTTGAATAATGACTACATCATGAGCACATAATAAAATGTTTAAATTATATTGTGATCTATTTTTGTAGCTGGATATACCAATGTGTTCAATTTCTTTATAATGTCATTAATATAAATATTAAATAGTGTAGGTGACTGTGACCTCGTCTGACACCTTTATTTACTCAGTTTTTCGTTTTCCTTCGAAAGTTTTCATAAACGTTTTCTGTTTACGCCTTCAAACGCTTTAAAAAATCAACAAATGCAATGTGAGTCTGAAGATCAAACTTTCATATTTTTTCAAATATTTATTACACTATAAATGCATCAGTTGGAGAGCGCCCAGTCTAAAATCATATTTATTTTTATTTAGCAACATTTCTGAACTACTTCCTTGTTCATTTAAAATACTAGAAGAACATCTGTAGTTAATAACTTATATAAAATGTAATGTACGTATAAAGCTTGTGTGACTTTCTCTACCCAATGATCAGCAAAAGTTCCTTTAACAGCTTCATGCTGATTGAGATATAAGCTTGTGTGACTTTCTCTACCCAATGATCAGCAAAAGTTCCTTTAACAGCTTCATGCTGATTGAGATATAAGCTTGTGTGACTTTCTCTACCCAATGATCAGCAAAAGTTCCTTTAACAGCTTCATGCTGATTGAGATATAAGCTTGTGTGACTTTCTCTACCCAATGATCAGCAAAAGTTCCTTTAACAGCTTCATGCTGATTGAGATATAAGCTTGTGTGACTTTCTCTACCCAATGATCAGCAAAAGTTCCTTTAACAGCTTCATGCTGATTGAGATATAAGCTTGTGTGACTTTCTCTACCCAATGATCAGCAAAAGTTCCTTTAACAGCTTCATGCTGATTGAGATATAAGCTTGTGTGACTTTCTCTACCCAATGATCAGCAAGAGTTCCTTTAACAGCTTCATGCTGATTGAGATATAAGCTTGTGTGACTTTCTCTACCCAATGATCAGCAAGAGTTCTTTTAACAGCTTCATGCTGATTGAGATATAAGCTTGTGTGACTTTCTCTACCCAATGATCAGCAAAAGTTCCTTTAACAGCTTCATGCTGATTGAGATATAAGCTTGTGTGACTTTCTCTACCCAATGATCAGCAAAAGTTCTTTTAACAGCTTCATGCTGATTGAGATATAAGCTTGTGTGACTTTCTCTACCCAATGATCAGCAAAAGTTCCTTTAACAGCTTCATGCTGATTGAGATATAAGCTTGTGTGACTTTCTCTACCCAATGATCAGCAAAAGTTCTTTTAACAGTTTCATGCTGATTGAGATATAAGCTTGTAGACTTCATTTAATTATATATTTGCTCTCTTTGCATGCCGAAGAGGAAAAAAATTGCCAACCCCCCATTTCATAAATGTGCATCTGAAAATTGACACAAATAACAAAGTATATATCTCGGACATCTGAAAATTGAAGCAAATAACAAAGTATAAATCTTGGACATCTGAAGATTGAAACAAATAACAAAGTATAAATCTCGGACATCTGAAAATTGAAACAAATAACAAAGTATAAATCTTGGACATCTGAAAATTGAAACAAATAACTAAGTATATATCTCGGACATCTGAAAATTGAAACAAATAACAAAGTATAAATCTCGGACATCTGAAAATTGAAACAAATAACAAAGTATAAATCTCGGACATCTGAAAATTGAAACAAATAACAAAGTATAAATCTCGGACATCTGAAAATTGAAACAAATAACAAAGTATGAATCTCGGACATCTGAAAATTGAAACAAATAACAAAGTATAAATCTCGGACATGGCCATTATCACAACAAATTGGATTTGACGTAAACTATTTGCTTTAACCAGATTTAAACTTATGTGTAGAGAAATATTGTCTATCTCCTACCGTTTACCAATTATACAAAAGTGGTTCATAATAAAGATATAACTCCCAGAAAACGTAAGATATGCGTTACATTTGTCATGTAAATATGTTAAACACTTGGGATTTTCATCGAAGTAATTAGAGCCAATTTTGAGATAGACAAATGTTGGAAAATTTTCCATGTAAAGGGTAGTTTTAGGAGGGAGAATTTTCTTGAAAATGCCATGCCACACTCTCGGAAGAATATAAATTTTAAGTTCTAACTTTGAAACCTAACCTAGTATTGGTTTTTGAGTAATGTTGTTCACAGTCACATGCACACACGGACCTTTTGTATAAACATTGTTTTTGTCAGAGACTGAAATCTCGGAATATAATGTCTATTTATAATATAATACTTCCTCCAGTTTATGTAAATCTATGGTACACAAAAAATCTGATGTGTTCCCTTCACATGACTTTCTCTACATCTCTGCCACAAAATATTGCTAAAAAGCTAAAAATTCTATTTACCTCATGTTAATCGAGAAAAAATTAGCATAAAAAGTCATATTCCTTGCTTTCTTGTAAGTAGAAGGAAAAAAGGGAGTACCGTTGGTTAAAGTGATGGTCAAAAGCTGGTTGCCATGTGACTGAAGTTTCTTTATTTGTATGGACAGGAGTTGAACAATTCCTGTATGAGAAAAGTATTAGTTTTTTAAAGCTGAAACCAAAAACAAGGAATATCTCAAAAATGATAAACTCCACGAAAAAAAATTATATAACATAAATTGTGTGTATTAATGTGCTCTAAATTTTTTGTGTTGTAAGTTTTTGTCCAACTCTTACAGTTTAGCAGTTAGCAAAATTCCGTAAAATTCATCCAGAATAAAGTAGTTTTCAGAGGTTATTCCCAGAAAATGCAAGATACACATTTTATTTGTCGGGTAAATATCTTTAATGTACGACATTTTAATCAAAATTGTTAGAGCCATTTTTGAAAAAAACAAATTTATACAAATATGTTTCAGTTATAGTTGTAAAGTTGCGAGGGCATTTCATTTAAGTCTTTTTTTTTTTTCTTTATTTTTTTTTTAAATTTTTTTATACGTGCATTTCCCTCTGAACAAAATGGATGAATTGTGTCGCATTACATCCCTCAGTAAAGGCAGTGTAGTGACGATCATTTAAGAACTGAGGTATTCAAAAGTGTATTTGCGGTGGTTACCCCGAATGTTTTTTTGTTTGTTTTTTTTAATTTATTTTATTTATTTATTTATTTTTTTAAGCATGAAGCTTACTTTATTTTGGGACAAACGGCAGACCAGTAAAAACGCAAAATGATGGACGTCATCCAAAGAGTTTAAGGGCAAAAGGGATCATATTACCAAGATAAATTATAATTTAGTATCTTTTTGTGTCCACAGGCTCACTTGGCAGTATTTGTTTTTTTTTAGTCTGGTATTTTTTTTTTTAAATCCCGCATGCAGGCGCTTTTTTTTTTTTTTTCTTTTAGTTATGGGGCAATCTATGCCCACAAAAACATAATTCTACTAACACTCGTTTTAAATAACTACAAAAATAAGTGCAAATAAACCATCATCTTCTAAAACCAAAACACAAAAAATAAACATAATTAATATCGGGTTAATAAATTCTTAACCCGTATAGTTACATTTTTTTTTTAATCACAGAAGCGGGAAGCTGAACCTAACAACGTTGTCAGTGTGGAGGTGATAGTCCACCGAGGGACTAACAATATTAGGTGGTAACCTCAAACATGGTGAGAAATGGCTGCATATCGCCGATAAATCCGGACTTCATCACTTTCCATCGTTCCTGTCTCAGGAAGCCGAACCAGTATTCCCTCTTTGCCACAGTGTCGATATTTTGTTTCAAAATCCAATGGAGTGTTCCCGCTACCAACCAAATCACACTACGTTGAAGGTAGGTATTCGGGAAATGAAATTCCAGGCGCCAGAGTTTCTCCAGGCACGGCGGGGTCTCCGGCTGGCACCATTTGGTTAGATAGCTATTAAGCACCAACCAAATGCCAGCAACCTGCCGACACGATATAAGGCGATGCTCCAAAGTATCAACGTTGGAGCAGAGTGCACAGAGGTTAGATTGTACTCGCCCATGTCGCCAGAGTTTTTCTGCTGTCGGTATGGTCTCATTTAACACTTCATAAGCCGTCTCTTGCCAATCAGTTGACATATGTTTACAGAAGACATTCTGCCAAATAATGTTCCATCTCCGAGCATGTTTTTCTTCAATCCTAGGTTCAAGCAGAGCAGCAGTCAATAGACGGTAGTGGTTCCGGGTTTGCTCAAATGCTGTGATCTCCGTGCATGTGTCCAGAAGGCACTTCAAATGTGTGACGATAGGTTTAAAGCCGGAACGTACCGTATAAGGATCCTGCAATTGCTCCTCCCAGAACGCTCTATCGATTGCTGAACCATTACCACTGAGTGATCGGATGGCAGATTTCCCCAATAATGCCAAACATTTCTTTGTGACGTCCACTAATCCACATCCACCATGGGAACGTGGCAAGCGTAGTTGAGGTCTGTTCACCCTATATGCTTTACCAGTCCATAAGAAGTAACCGATAAGTTGTTCAATTATCTGTGCGTCATGTTTTGTAATCGGTAGAAGCTGTGCTAAATACCAAATTTGACTGAGACCATAGGTATGAATATACCAGATGCGCTGCAGCAAATTCAAATTTCGAGTCCGCTCAATGGATAAGGAATATCGTAGGTGGTTGATTTTATCCCTCCAGTTAAGAGTAATGGTGTCGTCCACATTTTCCCATGAAGGAGACACCCAGGATTCGTGTAGTGGAAACAAGTTTCATGCCCAACGGATTAAGCGGCTCCGGCCAGTTTCCGAATACCAATATCTCCGATTTGGCCACATTTAACGCTGCACCTGACAATCCCTTATACACCTCCAGGCCATGCTGTAATGCTGCCATATCTAGGTTATCAACAGCCGCAATTCTCACATCGTCATCATAGGCGGTGACAGTGAAGCGCTCATTATACACAGTAACTCCTCGGAGGGTATCTTGAAGAATCTGGAGTAAAGGATTTAATTACAGGCAAAACAGTCCCATAGATAAAGGGCACCCCTGACGCACTGACCGGCTGATTAGAATCGGGATGGAGAGCCATCCGTTCCACAACACTCGAGACTTCGCTGTTCTGTAGAGACCTTGAATCAGTTGAACCGTCGGCACAGGAAAATGTGCTGCTCCCAAGCATTTCCATAAATATTGATGGCGCACTCTATCAAAAGCTCTTTGGAAATCGAGACTGATCAAAGCTGCTACTTGATGTTCCTTTCGGAGCTGCATTAGTACATCCCGAAGTTCCGCTAACGTAGCAATGATATTTTTCTGTGACATTGCCGCCTGATTGTAATTTAATATTTCAGCATAAGCACCTTTCAGTCTGTTAGCCAAGACTTTAGCGAATAATTTATAGTCCGCATTGAGCAATGTTATTTGACGATAATCATTCATTGTGGTTGCCCGAGCTGCCTTTGGGAGTAATACTATAATTCCATCCGCAAATGTGTCGGGAAAAGAAGCTGTGTCCCACAATTCCACAAAGATTGGCATGATTGCGTGCTTTATGATTGGCCAACACGTCCTATAGAATTCATAGGACAGTCCATCAGGACCCGGAGACGTGTGTTGACTCGCCTGGAGAAGAGCATCTAACACTTCACGTTCGGTGATAGGGCTGGTTGGCATCTCAGAGGTGTCTTGCGAGACGTCAGTTTCAAACAGCTGACGATCAGCATATATGTGCTGGTTCCTCGTGAAACAAATCTTCGAAATGATCCGCGACAAGTTGAAGAATGGCTCTGGTCCCAGAGCATGGGGCTCCAGTGACAACATTCTGAAGGACTCCTTCCTTTCTTTAGTAAAATAATAAAATGAATGCCGTTCCTCATCGTGTATGTGCCGGGCCTTAGCTCGGACTTTATAGCCATCTAGGTGCTGTAATTGTTTCATCTTAATAATCTCCTTTCAGTCGTTTGATCGCTGCCGTCACATCACAGCCCTCTCGTTGCTTCGCACACAGGTCCCCCAGGGCCTCGTTATAAAAAAGCAGCAATTCCTTTTTCGCCCGTGCCCGCAAAATACTCCAGTATTTAAAAAAGAGCGGATCGCCGGTTTTGCAATTTCAGTCCACCAAACACTCTTCCGGGGTGCGGTTCTGAAGCAGGTTTGTAGCTGGTTCCATTTAACTTTAAAGTGCTCCAGGACTTCTGTATCCTCTAAAATGGCGATATTAATCTTCCAGTAACCTCGGCCGGCCTTCCGAATGCTGAGTTGCTGAACCTGGAGTTGACAGATGTCGGCATGATGGTCGCTAAACACCAACGGAATAACGCAAATGCTGTGTACAGCAGTATATATCCCTGGAGAAACATATATACGATCTAATCGAGATGCGGAGGTGTGACGAAGAAAGATAAATGTTACAGCAGTGCCATACTTTATTTCCCAGGCATCCTGAAGCTGGAGCTGCGACACTAGCTGATGTAACATAGTGCTGAAGTTGGGCGCACCTTTTTGGTCCTTAGCATGCAGCGTACAATTAAAATCACCTGCGAGGAAGCGTTCCTTAGCATGCTGTAAATGTGGAATTAAATCATTCTGAAACAACCGCTCTCGTTCCTGTCGATGTTGGGTACCTGCAGGAGCGTATATATTCACTAACGCAGTATCATCTAAGGTTGCAGAAATGACCCTCCCCGAGGGGTCCATTTGAAAGTTCTGTAATTGAAGGCCTTCCCGATAGGCAATGGCCGTGCCCCTTCCGTCTGATCCCAGATTGACTTTATAGTTATAACCATAAAGAGTATCCAAATTATAAGTGTTTACTTCTTGCAGAAAACAGATATCAACGTTATTCACTCCGAGGAAGGTATTGAGCAGTTTCTGTGTCACAAGATTGCGACAACCGTTCACATTTAAAGTCGCTATTGATTGCAGATAAATCATGCTAAGATGGCACGAGCACAAGGACAGTACCAGCAAGAACAGCACCATCAAATACCTGCTATCAATACTACGAACATTACTGGCTGGTGTCACTTTCTCCATCTGAAGAGATATGTGTTGCAATATGTCCGCGAATCCTCGGTTCATCAGAAGAACTCCTTCCTTCCCCTCCAAGCGGAGGAAGAAGTAACGGGTCCGTATCTATCTTTACCGGGGCGGAACGAGAAGGTTGGGTCCCACCGGTCGCCACTGCTGGATGTAGAACTGCGTACTCCGCGAGAGTAGACTGGCTATCCCCGGAGTGGCTGTGTTGCAGTTCGCGTACTTTTAGCCTAGGGTCTCGTGCAGATCAAGACCGCCGTCCCACAGGTGAAACTGTGACTCGGACATCAGGAGGTACGTTGGGACAACTGGCCCCAGAGCGGGCCTCAACAGTAACCTCCTCTGGGAATTGCGCAGCTTTCT
Source organism: Hymenopus coronatus (assembly GCA_030762935.1). Taxonomy (NCBI): domain Eukaryota; kingdom Metazoa; phylum Arthropoda; class Insecta; order Mantodea; family Hymenopodidae; genus Hymenopus; species Hymenopus coronatus. Next base: position 5,409,267 of record CM060886.1, on the reverse strand, counting down.
GCCCTGGTGCCAGCCCTCCACCATTACCACAGTTAGAACTCCCAGCGTCCCTTCCAGCATCCCGGGAGTCGCATGACGACCTGCTTGCTGTTTCCTTCATGCTAAGCGACGCAGACGACACTGCTGTCTGCGGCTCGCTCAAAAAAGTCGATGCCACTGGCGTCATTAGCTGTGGTATAGTCTGTTCTGCCGGAATAGTGTACTGCTGTTCTGCCTCCATGTCTTGCTCAGTTTCCAGCTGGCTGCTCCTGGACAATTTTGCACCACTCGTTTTGCGGAGCTTTGCGCGCTTACCACACTGTTGTCAAGTCGGCCGTTTCTCTACCCCTGCAGCTACATCAACAACTAGTGGATCAAAACCGACCTGCTCTATCCCCTCGGAGGTGGGCGGAAAACCGCGTTTACCCGCGACTTCGCGGAGCACACTTGCATAATCCTTATGCTGCTCATGCATGGACTCATCCTGGGTCGCACCATGTTGGTGAGGTTCACTTGCCACGGAAGGCTGTACACGGACATTCAAAGGTGGGAAACTGTCATACTGCTGGTCAGTTACCGGAGAAACGGGTGCCAAGTCGTTCCGATGTCCAACAGTCACCGGGCGCACATTAGTGGAGCGGTGAGGGCAGACTTCCTTCAGATGTTCCACACTATTACAGACATAACATGAGCGTGGCTGTCCAGCATAAGACACGGATAATCTGTAGCTGCCAATGACAAGAAAGCTAGGAATAGTCGTCTTCAGTTGCATTTTAACCGTACGTATACCGTTAAACACTGGAACACGATAATGACGGCCCCATTGTTCTTTTCGGACATCATACACTGTCCCATAACGTTGCAGTGTTTGCTTTAACACCTCATTCGGAAGTTCAGGTGGAACGTCAAAAACACGCACAGTCAGCGCATTACTGGTCGCGTGGTCAAGTATTACTTTAGTTATTTCCCCATTCATGTAGGTGAAATTCGTTTCGTCCGAGAAGGTATTTAAAGTCTTCTCTAACAGGAGGGCTGATATCAGGTTTACGTAAATTGCCCGTTCACTGGCGATTAACTGAATGGTGTCCACTTGTTCCACATTTAACCGTAAGGTATCGGCAATAAAGTCATGTACCTCATAAGCTGTCGGTCTCGTTGCATTTAACGCAAATTTAACTCTAATTGTATTCTTCCTGGCGTACATTTCCATTTTTCACAGAGAAAGTACTCTGTAACACACAAATATAACACAAAAGTATTGACAAAGGGTTGTAGACAAAGCGCGGTAAGTCCCTCTTGCACTCACTCGCTGTCACTGCACCACCACTTGTAAACAACACTAGAGCTTCCTGGTAGCGTCCGGGCGCACAAACCAGACTGGTGTCTTCGGTACAAAATCAGATGACTCGCTTGGGTTTCATGTAGAGGTTGCACGACATTCTGTACGACTTCTTATATCTGCATTCTTATAAACGTGTTCGTAAAATATACCAAAGTTACTCTTAGCTCATAGGAAACGCGTGAAGTTGTCTTCCGTAGCTAAACCATCGTGTACCACCTAAACGGCATTTAATTCGGTCTCTCTAATGTTTCGTATTTCACTTCTGTCCCTTCAATGCAAATGATTTTCGTGACGAATGTTCAGGATTCTCGCCAGTTTTGTATCACTTTTTCCTATTATAATACGTGCTCGATTGTGCTTTTTCTTTTGCACTGCACCGGTAGTCTTAAACTGATTCACAAGATCGAGAATTGGAGTTATGAAAGGAAACTTCAGAATGAGCTGTTCACAAAGACAACAAACCGATCCTTCAGACGCGCAGCTCACATTCAGAAACACGGAAGTCAACTGAAAGGAGTTCAAAATCTATACGTTGTCTTTCACGTCGACTGTAAATTTCCTAATGGAGTTGTAGTAACATTTGCAACTGATATGCACGTTTCTTCAAGGTGAATTTGAACACTGATGATTTTGAATTAGCAGTTGACGTGAAGGACAAGACTCCCGCCAAAGTGCGCTGGTCGAGAGTCGTCAGCAAAAGTGTTCATTCGCTAAACTTTGTTTAACGGTTTCCAAACCGTTTTATTCGTTGGTCCACCCCTTCCAAATTCCTTTGAAACCTTCATTGCAGCTTATACTATTAAACTAATTGAGCATAAGAGTTGGCTATACTATGACTCCTGGGTCTAAAATACTTACAGCATTGTAAGTCGCCATTGGAGTTGTCATCTCAAAATAATTTGAGAACACCTTGTGGTTTACCGGGAAACATGCGAGTCAGTTGAGATATTCAGTAGTATGCCGGTGTGTTGCAATGGTAGCTCAGTGGTAGTGCAATAGGTTACAGACCGGGAGATCCGTGGTTCAAATCCCGGCCATGTCATTGACTTTTTCGGTCTGACTCTTCCTACCTAAACTAACACTTTTTGCATTCTTGCTAGAACGAGATCGGCTTGCTGACTAGAAAACATGGCAGTCTTGCGAAGCCACAATAAAGTTGTTCACTTAGTCAGAAGAAATTTATTGCAATAAGCATTTGTGTATATTTAGTTATATGCATTTTTAGAATAAGTATAGAAGGTAGTGGATATCCAAAATCTGTGTATAAAATGTAATTAACATAAATAATTTAAGGATCTTCAAATATATGCACTAAGCTCTTGTCCTGCCTTATTTCTACTTTCTATTTACTGCATAGGTTTTATAAGCTTTGTATTTCCTCACAGAAATACAGGAAAAATATACAATTAGAACTTAAGATTATTTTTTCTCTTTTTCTCGAATTTTTAATGGGTAAAAAATTCAAATTCTAGAAACATTTACTTTTAAGATTCAAATGCCCCTCAGGTTAGAAGTATCACCTATATTTTGCATTGTGTGAAGACAAAACTTTTATATTAACTTATTTTAACCAACGAAAACAAGGGTGCATAATAAACTATGCACAGAAAATTGTTTGCAATGTATGGGACTTCCAAAGAGAAAAATGTTGTTTTCAATATTAAATGTTGAATCCCATTAACATACGCTTTTAACATTTTTATGCTCATGCAAATATATAGGAACTCTGTATCCAATTTGACGAATTCTATTTAATTGTTATATTTCCATTATCTTAAAATCCGATATATCTGCACTTCAAAACGCTATAAATTAGCCTAAAACAGAATGCCGACAGGTAATTAATAATTATTTTTAAAAAAATAATATTTACTGTGAAAAACAAAATATAGAAAATGAGTACAAATTTGCTTCTAGTGGTAAGGTATTCTGTTTTTATCAAAGTCGCCACCCTGTGTAAAATATATTTAAATTAGCCTATATATTCCGATAAACATTTTTAAGGAGGAAGTTCACGAAAGAAATTCATATTTACAGAGATTTATTGCTTTCAGAAAAAAATGTCGCTGCCACATATCATGTGCTTTCAGTTATTAAATCCCGAGTGTGCGAATCTAGCTAATGAAACCAGCAATTAATCCATTTATTGGTAATATTAGCAGACTCATTACCTGAAAAAGTCCATATGGGTTTTACGTTTAAAGGATTATAAGCTTCTTATATATTATACTTGAAATATTGCAGGGTATAGTGCATGGCAAAAATTAATTTCTGATTTTGTTCAGTGCAACGAAAGTTGGCTCACTTGCTGCTGGATCCCGGCCAAACTTCTCTATAGATTATTGGTAACATTCCTAACAACTTCCTTTTGTAGCAGTTTTTGGCACTCGGTGCTGCTATTTCGGAATAAATGAATAGTTAAATATAACTTTTGGAGCAAAGGACAGTGTTATTTCTCTCAAGAGCAACACTCAAGAAGAGAGATGTCCACTCAGATTGAAATATACGTTTTCATAATATAGAAAGTGTGCATAATTACTGCAACGAAAAGTTGGTTCGTGTGTATTTAATTTTCTTAATTTGTTATACTTATAGCATGTAGACTCTTCTCTCTTCTCAGGTTTGTGGTTCACGAGACAGTTTCAACTACCATACATACATATTGTTATTCTTTCTGAATTTATTGTGAATAATTACAGATACATAAACTCACACAGAATCAAGTTATAACACTATTTTTATCTTTACTCCTTCTTGTTTCGTTGTTAAGCAAAAACATCTTCCTTTTTCTTTACAGCAGAAATATCTGTTGCCGTGCGATCATTCCAAGGCCGTGTAACGTCAGTTTTAACAATGCACATACATACGTATAACTGTTTCCGTCTCTTTCTAACAGTATTGCGATTGTTGGTCACGTCTCCAGCCAACACATTAAAACCTCCTTTACTTAAACCTTTTTGCATTAGAATGAACACACGTCTTCCAAATATATTAATAACACAAGTATAACAATTCAGCAAAAACAATTCACACAAAAATTAACAGTTAAATGTATGTTTTAAGCTATTTAGCCAAATAAATTTCAAGTTAATAACAAAATTATAGAATTAAAACCTTGTATGTTGAGGCTTGTGGCCTTAATATTCTCACATTACTAAACCAACATTGTTTAAATTACATATCGGAATACCTACATACATTATGTGGTTGGTTTTCAATTGAAAAGTTCAGCATAGGCCGAGAATCCTTTCTCGTTAAGCACATTTTCGAAATCAGTGCATGTTGGAATAAAAGCTTTTAACATGTTAATGTAAAATTGTTCATGTAGCTCTTTACCATTATTTTCCTTTACTGCAGAGAAACTAAAAGCAAAACTGACAACTGCCGAACGGTTTACATGTCGTTTCGATTTCGCATTGTAGATGCAATTGCACACGATTAAACATGTGAGATGTCTCACACAATCTCCAGACATGCGCAGTTCGCATGCGCAGTCGAGTGTAACTGCAACTGTAATATTATCAAAACGTTATTGTTTTGTTTTAATGTTTCAGAAAAGCGTCACGCTAACGTGTTCCCCAGAGAGATGAAGATGTAGGTGGAAGGAGAGAGAGAGGGGGAGGGGGGAAACGATCGTTAAATATGATGCAAATTCTCAAATAATGTATAATGTGGTACCTGTTTTACACACAACCTTTAAAACAATTTATTACTTTTGCAAGCATGTTTTCAAAAATGTGCGTATTTATTTTTAACTATAATATGAAACGTTTCAGAAACTAAATTGCATGGCATCCTGATTATTACTTTCTCTACACGTGCTATGTACATAGTGTATAGAGAAAGTATTGTAATGCACCCAAAATTTCGATACCGAGATTTTACCGAAAATACATGTTTTGGGTCCCCCTGAATCCAGAAAAAGCATTTTTCGAAAAAGGTCCGCGTCTGTGCGTTTGTGCGTGTGTCTGTGGACAGCATAGCTAAAAATCGAAAAGACCGTTAAATGCAAAACTTGGTATTTAGGTTTGGTATCTCCCAAGGATGCGACACGAAGATTTTCAAGGAACCACCCCCAACAACCCTTTACATGGTACCTTTTTTTTTTTTTTATTTTCTCAAAAATGGCTCTAAAGATTTTGATTAAGATATCGTAGATTAAATATATTTACATGAAAAACTAAATATATATTGAATTTTCTGAGAATAGCCTCTGACGACTACTTTATTCTGAATGAATTGTACCCAATTTTGTATAACTGATAAACCGTAAGAGCTGTACAAAGACTTACCGCACAAAAAATGTAGAGCACGTTAAAACACACAATTTCTGTTACATACATTTTTTTCGTGGAGTTGATCGTTTTTGAGATATTCTTTGATTTTAGTTTCAGCTTTCAAATACTTATACTTTTCTCATACAGGAATGTGTCAACTCCTCTCCATACAAACAAAGGAACTTCAGTCACATAGCAACCAGCTTCTGACTATCACTTTAACTTATGGTACTCCCTTATTTCCCTTCTACATACAAGAAAGCAAGTAATATGACTAGTTATGCTAATGTTATATTGATTAACGTGAAGTAAATAGAAGCACAAGCTTTTTAACAATAATTTGTTGCAGAGATGTAGAGAAAGTCATGTGAATGGAACACATCATTTTTTTTTTTTAGAAAGGAGGGAGGTAATGAGGCGCACAAGAAAAATTCAAACATGTTCTTCATATTTTAGGAAAAATGAAAATCTCTAACTCAAGTACATAACGATCATGTATCTGGACATTCTGCTGTTTAGAAGGTTTTCGTCGGATGAATGTTGAAAGCGCCTTCACAATTACCTTTGACATTTTTCGTGTACGTAAACGAGAAGCAGAACATGTTTATTACCGGTTTTCAAAACATAACAGAGGCTAGAGTGTGTAAGCGCGTTCAGAGCGAGAGTATGGAAAGATAGAGAAAACTGGAGGTGTAGAAAGTGAAAAGAGAGATAGAGAATAATGGAAATGGAATTAGCGAGGTGGATCAAAAGGAGCTTGAAATGCCACAAGAGTGAACGATCGATGGGAATGACACAAGTAGAGTAGCCAACATGTCGTTAAATATAACACCAAACTGATAAAGGTTATTCTCCAATGTGTTGAAGTTATAATGTTTGTAGAGGCAACTAAGGAAGAGAGCTTAACATGATGCAATAAAATATTTATTTTCATTCCGGTTACATTAATTAATTTATTTGATTTAATTAGCTAAAAGTGAAAATCTAGCTTCTCCTAAAGATGTTAAACTACATAACACCTGTTTTACTTTCTCTACATGTCCTACATACAAACTGTATAGAGAATGCATTGCATTCCGATAACGAGATTTCACCGGAAATACACGCTTTGAGATCCCCGAATTTAAAGAAATAGAAAATGTCAGTGTGTGTATGGACTGTTTAATACCAAACTTGATATTAAGTTAGGTATCTTGCAAGGAAGCGACGTAAACACTTCCAGCACTTCCCTTTATATGAAAAAAGTTTGATTTTCTGAGAAATAGCTGCAAACATTTAGATTAAAGTACCAAATATTAAAGATATTTACTTTTTAGGAATAAGACCTCTTTATTTTCTGGATGAAATTTCTGAATGTTGCATAACTGGTAAACAGACAAAAACTTACTTTGCAGAAATTTAGATCTCATTAAAGCATCCAATTAATGTAATATACATCTTTACCTGGAGTAGACAATTTTTGAGAAACTCCTTGTTATAGGTTTTAGTTTTAAGATATTTGAAATTTCTCTTACCGGGATTTGCCAACTCCTGACACGAATTTCAATCACGTAGAATACAAATATTTGACCATCCTTGCAGCCTGGTGTGCTCCCTTATTGACATTGTATTTACAAGAAAACAACAACACACAGTTTCTGCGAACCTTTATCACGATTAGCATGAAGTAGGTAAAAAAAAGTCTGATATGTTACACTCACATGACTTTCTCTGGCTGCGCTACAAACAAACTTCTTACAAATTATTCTTCTTCTTTCTAAACAATGTTTATCGAGATAAACATTAGCAGAATGTTCTTATTGCTTAGTTCCTTATAAGTAGCCTGGAACTAAGAGAATGCACTAGGCTAAAGTGACAGTCAAATGTTTTTAAGGCTGTCGTTATACGATTGTAACTGCAAATCGCTTTTTTGCTTGGCAGGAGTAGAACAAAAGAAAAACGGACACTTCCTGTCTGAGAAAAGTATAAGTACTCTACAATTGAAACCAATAACAAGGAATATCTTGAAAACAGTGAACTCCACGAAAAAATGTGTAGGACATAAATTGTGTACTCTAACAAGATCTACATTCTTTGTGTAGTAAGTTTTGGTTTAATAGCTATGCAAAATTCATCCAGAATACACATGGCTTCAAAAGCTATTCCCAGAACATAAAAGATATATGTTTTATTTATGATGGAAATGGCTTTAATATGTGGAAATGAAATGAAATGTAGTGTTATTTATGGATGCTCTTTAACTGCTGTGGTTCTCAGCGCCCCATTCAATACTGGGCGTGAAATACCACTTAATTTTGCTCAGAGGCCTCTCTATCAGGCTTGAGGTTCTTTCACGTGCCGTAAATCTACGACACGGGAACGACTTTACTTCCCTTCCGAAGGAAGCCATGGTAAGAATTTTTACGTCCACAAAAGTCCATCGTCCTCCTCAGGGTTTGAACGCGCGACCTTCGGTATATGAATTTAGTATGGTAACTATTACACCACGGAGGGTGACTTTAATATGTGGTATTTTAATCAAAATCGTTAGGGACATTTTAAAAAAAACACATTTTTTCATGTGGGGGAATTTTCTTGAAAATCTTCGTCTCACATCCTTGGAAGCTACCAAACTTAAATGCCAACTTTGGTATTTAACCGTCTTTTCGTTTTTGAGCTATGCTGTCCACAGACGCGCACAGACTGACAGACAGACACACATATTGACAGACAGACACACACACGCCTTTTTCTGGAAATGCATTTTTTTTTCTGTTCATGTATTTCAAGTGAAAAGTTGGTATGAAATTTTTGAGAGGATTAAAATCCTTCTCTAACCACTGTGAACATTGTACATGTCGGGCTAGAGAAAGTAATCAGCTTTTAACAACAATTTGTTACACAGATGTAGAGAAGGTCATTTGAATGGAACACAACTTATTCTTTAAAGCTACGTTTCTCAACAATTTTGTAAAATTAATCTGCCCGAGCTTCCCTCTATTGGATAGTATGTTTTGTTAATAATACAAGGCGGAAAAAGTGCAAAAATAGCGCACGTGTATAGTACTCTTTTAATTGTTAAAAAAGATTATCTATGACTAATATCACTATTCCAACGAGGTATTTTATTATACACATTTTGCAGTGTTTTGGGGAAAATTTTCACATCTGTGGCTGTATTTTTTTGGAGACTATAGATTTGGAATATGGGAAAACAACACATTTATTGAGCTAGAGAAAATTGACTTCAAAAGTTGACATAGAGGATCATTTAACAATTACGTCCGCTATAGGAAAACCAAACGTTACAAATATGTACTCTGCAGTGTATTTTTGCACCAACATTCAAAAACTAATTTTTTAACCAAAATATCTAAAAAAATCTGATGTGTTTCTTTCACATGACTTTCTCTACATCTCTGCAACAACTTATTGTTAAAAAGTTTATGCTTCTATTTACTTCATGCTAATCGAGAAACAAATAGCAGAAACAGTCTTATTACTTGTTTCCTTGTAAGCAGAAGTAAAGTAAGGCAGTACTATAAGTTAAAGTGATAGTCAAAAGCTGGTTGCTATGTGACTGAAGTTCCTTTGCTTGTATGGACAGGAATTGACAATTTCTTGTATGAGAAAAGTATAAGTGTATTAAAGCTGAAACCAAAAACAAGGAATATCTCAAAAGCGGCCAACCTCACGAAAAAATGTATGAAAAATAAATTGCGTGTATTAACGAGCTCTGCATTTTTTGTGAAGTAAGTTTTTGTTTATCTCTTCCGTTCTACCAGTTTTGCGAAATACCGCAAAATTCATCCTGATTAAGCATATCTTCAGAGACTATTTCCAGAAAATTGAGGATGTACTATGTTTTATTTGGTATGTAAACATTTTTAATCAAAATCGCTAGAGCTACTTTTAAGAAATACAAAATTTTCGAAAAGTTTTCTATGGAAATGGAGGTATTTTATTGAAAATCTTCGTGTTGCATCCTTGGAAGATACTGAACTTAAATACTAAGTTTGGTATTTAACGGTCTTTTCGTTTCTGATATATGCTGTACACAGACACACAATCAGACAGACAGACAGACACACACACACACGGGCCTTTTTCCAAAAATGTTTTTTTTTTTTGGTTTCAGAGGGACCCAAAACATGTATTTCCGGTGAAATCTTGGTTTGGAATTTTTGGGTGCATTGCAATACCTTCTCTATACACAATAACATAGTACGTGTAGAGAAAGTACAAATCACTTCTATGACCCTTTAAGAGATATGCAGCCGCTATGCTTACTTCTCTAAAAGCTAAGGACATATAACCTCAGAATTGTACAATCTGTTACTTCTATAAGCCACAACATACACAACTGTTAGAGTAAATGGAGTACAGCATGGCAACTAGAACACGCCAGCTTGACCCCAGAATATAGGTATGCTTTTAGGACTCGAAGGACGGCCAGAGCCGAACCAAAGACGGGGTCCCTAACGATTCCAACATGGTGCTAATCTCGCTAATTCCGATCCCCAGGCCTCCGATGGCAATCTAAACAGCTCCCAGGACGAGGTCTAGCAGTTCCACCAAGCTCAGAGAGAAAACTTTCCTCAGCGCAAATTCCACCGAGCTACCGACCCACACCAACCGCCATCGCTTGGTCTAAAGCAAATGATGAAGTGGGTGCTGATTAACGGTAATTTATTTATAGAAGGGGTGACTCTTCAGGGTTTCCGTACCGCATTCGGGAAGCCTGGGTTCGCTTCCCGCGGCCTACCTGAGTTTACCCTGGTTTCCTGGATCTCTACCCTACCTAAGTTTCTTACATCCCCCAAATTTTCCTGTCCCTCCATATCGTTTCCCTTGTCATTTCCTTCACCTTTCATCCCGTTGGTTTCTTATAGGTTGGATGTGATGACGGTGCGCCGTGACAGGTAAAAAGGATGCTCTGGGTAAATGTCTCCGTGCCCCGATTCCGGCCAGCTGTCGGATATCGCTCCTGGGGGAGGCGTTGGATCCTAATTGGGGCGGGAGTTTCCGGTATGGGTGTGCGACTGTTGAGGTCCTTCAATCTGGAAACAGTAGGGACCCTGTCATTACTGTACCGCCGCTCCTCGTTTCGGCCACCCGGTCTGTCTGTGCGACTGTTGAGGTCCTTCAATCTGGAAACAGTAGGGACCCTGTCATTACTGTACCGCCGCTGCTGGTGCCGGCCACCCGGTCTCTCTGTGCGACTGTTAAGGTCCTTCAATCTGGAAACAGTAGGGACCCTGTCATTACTGTACCGCCGCTGCTGGTGCCGGCCATCCGGTCTCTCTGTCCGACTGTTGAGGTGCTTCAATCTGGAAACCGTAGGGATCTTGTCATTACTGTACCGCCGCTGCTGGTGCCGGCCACCCGGTCTCTCTGTGCGACTGTTAAGGTCCTTCAATCTTGAAACAGTAGGGAACCTGTCATTACTGTACCGCCACTGCTGGTGCCGGCCACCCGGTCTCTCTGTCCGACTGTTGAGGTGCTTCAATCTGGAAACCGTAGGGATCTTGTCATTATTGTACCGCCTCTCCTGGTGCCGGCCACCCGGTCTATCTATCCGACTGTTAGGTCCTTCAATCTGGAAACCGTAGGGATCTTGTCATTACTGTACCACCGCTCCTGGTTTCGGCCACCCAGTCTCTCTGTCCGACTGTTGAGTTGCTTCAATCTGGAAACTGTAGGGATCCTATCATTACTGTACCGCCGCTCCTCGTTTCGGCCACCCGGTCTGTCTGTGCGACTGTTGAGGTACTTCAATCTGGAAACCGTAGGGATCTTGTCATTACTGTACCGCCGCTCCTGGTTTCGGCCACCCGGTCTCTCTGTGCGACTGTTAAGGTCCTTCAATCTGGAAACAGTAGGGACCCTGTCATTACTGTACCGCCGCTGCTGGTGCCGGCCACCCGGTCTCTCTGTCCGACTGTTGAGGTGCTTCAATCTGGAAACCGTAGGGATCTTGTCATTACTGTACCGCCGCTGCTGGTGCCGGCCACCCGGTCTCTCTGTGCGACTGTTAAGGTCCTTCAATCTTGAAACAGTAGGGAACCTGTCATTACTGTACCGCCACTGCTGGTGCCGGCCACCCGGTCTCTCTGTCCGACTGTTGAGGTGCTTCAATCTGGAAACCGTAGGGATCTTGTCATTATTGTACCGCCTCTCCTGGTGCCGGCCACCCGGTCTGTCTATCCGACTGTTAGGACCTTCAATCTGGAAACCGTAGGGATCTTGTCATTATTGTACCGCCTCTCCTGGTGCCGGCCACCCGGTCTGTCTATCCGACTGTTGAGTTGCTTCAATCTGGAAACTGTAGGGATACTGTCATTACTGTACCGCCGCTCCTCGTTTCGGCCACCCGGTCTGTCTGTGCGACTGTTGAGGTACTTCAATCTGGAAACCATAGGGATCTTGTCATTACTGTACCGCCGCTCCTGGTTTCGGCCACCCGGTCTCTCTGTGCGACTGTTAAGGTCCTTCAATCTGGAAACAGTAGGGATCTTGTCATTACTGTACCGCCGCTCCTGGTGCCGGCCACCCGGTCTGTCTATCCGACTGTTAGGACCTTCAATCTGGAAACTCTTGGGACCCTGTCATTGCTATATCGCCACTCCTGGTTCCAGCCACCGGTCTATCTATCCGACTGTTAGGTCCTTCAATCTGGAAACTGTAGGGACCCTGTCATTACTGTACCGCCGCTCCTGTTTCAACCCACCCGGTCTGTCTGTGCGACTGTTGAGGTCCTTCAATCCCAAAACTGTAGGGACCCTGTCATTACTGAACCGCCGCTCCTGGTTCCAGCCACCCGGTCTGTCTCTCCGACTGTTAGGTCCTTCAATCTGGAAACTGTAGGGACCCTGTCATTACTGTACCGCCGCTCCTGGTTCAAGCCATCCGGTATGTCTATCCGACTGTTAGGTCCTTCAATCTGGAAACTGTAGGGACCCTGTCATTGCTTTACAGCCGCTCCTGGTTCCAGCCACCCGGTCTGTCTCTCCGACTGTTGAGGTCCTTCAATATGGAAACTGTAGGGACTCTGTCATTGCTTTACAGCCGCTCCTGGTTCCAGCCACCCGGTCTGTCAGTGCGACTGTTGAGGTCCTTCAATATGGAAACTGTAGGGACCCTGTCATTACTTTACCGCCGCTCCTGGTTCCAGCCACCCGGTCTGTCTGTGCGATCGTTGAGGTCCTTCAATATGGAAACTGTAGGGACCTAGTCATTAGTGTACCGCCGCTCCTGGTTCCAGCCACCCGGTCTGTTCGACTGTTGAGGTCCTTCAATATGGAAACTGTAGGGACCGTGTCATTACTGTACAGCCGCTCCTGGTTCCAGCCACCCGGTCTGTCTGTGCGACTGTTGAGGTCCTTCAATATGGAAACTGTAGGGACCCTGTCATTACTTTACCGCCGCTCCTGGTCCCGGCCACCCGGTCTGTTCGACTGTTGAGGTCCTTCAATCTGGAAACTGTAGGGACCTAGTCATTAGTGTACCGCCGCTCCTGGTCCCGGCCACCCTGTCTGTCTGTCCGACTGTTGAGCTTCTTCAATCTGGAAACTTTAGGTACCTTATCATTGCTGTACCGTCGCTCCTGGTTCCGGCCACCTTATTCCTTTCTCCAACTCGTGGAGTGCAGGTACTACAAGGTCAGTGTCATGTTCTGTTCTTGACTGAGGAATCAGGTTATGAAAAACATTATGCAAGTGGCGCTGCTGGATCTTTGGAGATCATGTCATCATTAGACATCAATGCGACCAACTTTTGTTTGTGGAGTTGCTTTAAAGAACGAGATTGCCTCACATCAGCAACCCTAGAGTAAATGATATCTCTCACGATAATAAATTATATATATATTTTTTTAATTTTTTTATTTTTTTTTATTTTTTTAATTTACTGATTAATGTCGCTTTAACACAAAGTCATATCGCGACTACAATTACAGAAAATAAACAATATTAATACAAATTAGTCACAGTAGTTACATCTTATTGTACAATTGAATGGTATTCAGGAATGGTAAATTCAGTGGATCACCTAAGGTCAGTTGGAAGTCAGGAGGAACACCACATTGAGTCCTTGGAGCAGTGTATCTCGGGCAACTGTAATTATGTGATAAACTGTGAGAACAGTATCACACAGAGTACATCTAGGAGGTGGTTCGTGTGACAGGATGTAGGAATAGGTAAGGGCGGTGTGTCCGGTGCACAAGCGGGTGATTAGTACCTGGTTTCTTCCGGTTAGTGTCAGAAGAGAGGAAGCAATGTTGTGTGTTGGGCAGATTTGATGCAATTTACTTTTAGATGTGGCTGTCCAATGTGTTCTCCATTGCTGTAAAATAGTGCGCCTAAGATGCATGAGGTAATCGTCATGAGGAATCCTGATATCTGTGATGGTTGGAGGATGATTTGTTGCTTCCTTCGCAGCAGAATCAGCCATCTCATTTCCCGCTATACCTCAGCGGGATGGTATCCAAGCAAAGACTAGTCGCTTGCCAGAAGTTACCAAAGCATGGCAGAGTTCTTGTATTTCCTTGTGGAGGGGTGCATGTCGTTGTATAGCTTGTAGAACAATTAGAGAGTCTGTGAAGATAATGAAGGATTGATCTCTGCTCTTCGATACGTAGTCCAGCTCACAAGAGAAGACACAGAGTATGTGAGGCAAATTGTAGAACATGGTATGAGTAGGAAAAACCATTGCACATCCATTTTTATTGTTCCATTGAAACCATCGGTATATATTAGCTGAAAGTCGGGAAAGGTTCCCTGTAGTTCATCGAATAGCACTGTATATAGAAGTCTATCTGTATCAGATTTGTCGTAATTAGTCAAAGAGGTGTTGATTACAGGAGTCTGTAGATTCCATGGTATAACATTTATGTTAAGTGTACGCGGGATCAAGAAAGGAATCTGTATATTGACCTCTTCTAGGTATCCTTTAATTCTCCGCCCGAAGGCCGTTTCATAATGTGTATTATTATGGAAGGGAGTCGGAGAAATTGTCTCAGAATTTGGGCGGATGACAGTTTTAACTACAAAGGAAAGCTTTGAGAACTTGCGCCGAAGAGAAAGAGGAAGTTCCTTTGCCACTATTTGCAAACTCTCCACAGGACTAGCATGCAAGGCACCCAGCACAATCCGCAATGCTGATGACTGAACAATGTCTAGTATTTTAAGGTTGGAATGGCTAGCAGAATTGTAAACTATGGCGCCATAATCGAGCTTGGAAAGAATGCTACTTCATAGGTGCGAACTAGAACACAAATCAGCTCCCCACATTTTGGTAGATAATGCTTTTAAAATATTTAGGCGCCTCATACAGTCAACCTTAAGAGTTTTGGCGTGAGCGAGCCAAGTCAACCTATGATCAAATTTCATGCCAAATATGCGAATGGTATCAACGAGTGGCAGTGGATGTTGATTGATGTGTAGAGCAGGAGCTGTAAAAGCTTTTCTTACTCCGGAGAACACTGTACATTGACTCTTCTGGGAAGAAAACATTAGGCCTGTGTCGTGACTCCATCGTTGAAGGTTGTCCAAAGTAGATTGTATTAGTTCTTGTGTTGTTGCAATACTTCTGCCTTTACAGAATATTGTAAGATCGTCCTCAAATAATGTCGCTTTCACTGGAGACTGAAGACATGCGAAAACGTCATTAATGGCCACTAAGAAAAGCGTAACGCTTAGCACCAATCCCTGTGGAAGGCCATTTTCTAGACAAACGCTCTGGGACAAGTTGGCATTGGCTCTCTCTCGCATTCGTCGACGTAGAAGAAAGTTGTAAATAAATACTAGCATGTGCCTTTAACATTATCTTCTAGAAGTTTCTGGATGAGGCGCCAAACCGTATCATAAGCTTTAGTGATATCAAGGCTGAAAGTAATCATGAGTTGGCGGTTGGCAAATGCATCGTGTATTTCAGATTCAAGAAGAGACAGAGTGTCGAGTGGAATGGTATTGACGAAAACCACTCTGGAGGTCATTGAAGAAACGACTAGATTCCAGGAACCAACGCAGTCTTCTGTTGATTGCCTTCTCCAGTAGTTTACACATGGTACATGTAAGTGAAATTGGACGATAGTCACTAGGAAGTGATGTGTCCTTATTTGGTTTTGGTATAGGAACCACAATGGATTCACGCCACTGATTGGGAAAGCGTTGTGTCGTACAGATGTGATTGAAGAGGTGAAGTATTGCAAGCCACTCTCTGGCAGTTGCTTGAGCGGAGGGAATATTGTCTGGTCCAGGGCTTTTGCTTGTGCACTGATGTAATTCGGCCAGCATTTCATTCATTGTTAAGACATTGTTGAATGGATGGGTATTATCAGAAAAGAAAGAGAAAAGACACATCAGAGAAGAACTGGGAGAAGTTGAGACATGCATGGAGAGGGTACTAGAGGCATTGCATATAGCAGAAAAAGTAGGAGCAACAGTGTTAGCGATAGCCTGTGGTTCGGTAATAGCGTCGGCAGAGGACGTAGTTCGAAGATGAGAGCTGCTTATTATTGCCACCAATAGCTTGGAGTTTTTTCCACATTTCAGACTGGGGAGTCTTATTAGTAAGGGAGGAAACAAACTTCAACCAAGATTCCCTTTTGCTGCGTTTGATTTCACGACGCGCCGCAGCACGTAGACGAAATTTTCTGTTGGAGTTTGATGACGTTTGTATTTGTAGTAGGCTTGTTCTTCAACCTAAGAGGCATTTTACAATTAGTATTCCACCAAGGAACTGTTCGATATATTACTGTTCCTGTGGTAGGAATAGAACTCTCGGATGTCTTAGTCACAATCTCAGAAAACATAGCAACAATTTCGTCAATATCCATTTGTGGAAAAGCATCTTGTTGCGGTAAATCCCTTGCAGCAGTCTGAAACAAGTCTTTAAAAAGTTTCCAGTCAGCCTTGTCGAGTTTCCAAGTAGAAGGTCGTTTTCTCAGAGGATGAGTGTAATTAGTGGCGTTGACAGTGATTGGGAAGTGGTCACTGCCCTGAGGAGTTGTATAAATGGACCAGTGGAATAAATATGCTATACTGGGAGAACATATCACAAGATCAATGCTAGTGAAGATGTCATGATATATGTCATAACGGGTGGGGTTTGGAGAGTTCAAGAGCGTTAAATCAAAATATTGAAGTAGAGTCTCTAGCAGTCTTCCACGATAATCAAGCTTAGCATCACCCCATA
The DNA here is from genome assembly GCA_030762935.1 of Hymenopus coronatus. NCBI lineage: Eukaryota > Metazoa > Arthropoda > Insecta > Mantodea > Hymenopodidae > Hymenopus > Hymenopus coronatus. The sequence goes on along the minus strand of CM060886.1, from coordinate 5,392,494 downwards.
GAGGATTATGACTGTTAAATCACCCAGTAATAAGAAGGGTTTAGGCAGCTGTACGATCAGGTCAGAAAGTTGTGGTAAGTCAACAATGGTGCTGTTTGGGAGGTAATAATTGTAAATGCAAATGTCTGTTTTATAAAATACGGAGACAGCTACGGCCTCCAGTGAAGTGTTAAGAGGCATTTCTTGTTGTGGTAAAATATCCTGAACGTAGGTAAGGTTAGATTATAGTCCATTATGAAGTCTGAGAACCATCACCCATTGCAGGTGTAGTTTTTGGTACATCAGGACGCCTGGCTATTGCCGCCATTAATTTCTTTTCAAGGCGGGTTGTTCGATTTTTTATACTGGTATTAGTAAGATGGGGATGGATCTTGTGAAGAGTCTGTGCTATACTCGAGGTATAGGTTAGAGCAACTTTGGAAATGTCACTGATACCAATGGTGTTTTCATAAAAGCTGCAGAGCTGTGGGGAAGTGAAAATAAATTCACTTGGTTGATTGTCCAGTAGCGGTTTGATCGACAGAAGAGAGTCAGCAATTGTGGATGAACTATCAGAGGGTTTAGGTTTCTTGGTTACAGGAGTAAACTTACGTTTAGGAGGGTCCTCATCAGATGAATCGTCTTGTCGTGAGAGCCCATCGGTGTCGGAAAGGTTGTGATCCTCCGAAGTGCGGGCCGCTACACTGCTGGAAGATGACAGCGGGCGCTTTGTGCGAACACAAATATCCAAAAGGTTGATCAGCAGTATTGGAGGTCCATCCAAACTTCTACCGTTGCCGATACATCACATTCAGTGTTTGAGTTTGCTGCATCCAATGGGGCTCGTGTAGTAGGTGGCTCAGCTTGTTTTAGGAGCGGCTGGTAATGAAGTGCTCGCCCGCACCGGCGGTTGGGAGTCATCTTCGTTAGAGTCACCTTTCCCGAGAGCGGAGGAAAATCTGTAGTGTTAGAACTTGTAAAGTTTGTGGTGGGTAGATCACTAACACTGCCCTAGTCAAATGACCTTCCATCTTAAACACAAAACATGTTTGTATGTCTGAAGAGACACAGATCCAATATGTAGTGTCTTCGTGATGTACAGAAAAGCTCTCAGGTAGTTTTCGAAAGTCATCAAGTGAAACATACAGCTGACGTCGAAAGCTTAATATATGGGAACAGCCTGGAGTATTAAGCCCAGCACTAATAACAGAAGCAGATGTAATGCCATAGCTAATCAAGGATTTTCCAGAACAGAGTTGGGTTTAACAGGGCAGACGTTGGATAGTATAACCCGACGTTGTTTAGTCAAAAGGGGGCGCAGCCCCTATGTTACATTGCTTACAGTGATAGTTGAGTGCCGTGCACTAATTGACTCAGCTATCTGTTTGTTTGTTAAGTAGATGCATACTCGGTTATTTGAAATTCTAGAAACAAAACGAATGTGTGTATGATCTGTGATTTCACCAATGGCATAGATATATTCTTTAAGAGGAATGTGTGAAGGATCTGTGATTTCACAAATGACATATATTCTTTAAGAGGAATGTGTGAAGGATCTGTGATTTCACCAATGACATATATTCTTTAAGAGGAATGTGTGAAGGATCTGTGATTCACCAATGGCATAGATATATTCTTTTAGAGGAATGTGTGAAGGATCTGTGATTTCACCAATGGCATAGATGTATTCTTTTAGAGGAATGTGTGAAGGATCTGTGATTTCACCAATGGCATAGATATATTCTTTTAGAGAAATGTGAGCAGGATCTGTGATTTCACCAATGGCATAGGTATATTCTTTAAAAGGAATGTGTGAAGGATCTGTGATTCACCAATGGCATAGATATATTCTTTTAGAGAAGTGTGAGCAGGATCTGTGATTTCACCAATGGCATAGATATATTCTTTTAGAGAAATGTGTGAAGGATCTGTGATTCACCAATGGCATAGATATATTCTTTTAGAGAAATGTGAGCAGGATCTGTGATTTCACCAATGGCATAGATATATTCTTTAAGAGGAATGTGTAAAGGATCTGTGATTTCACCAATGGCATAGATATATTGTTTAAGAGGAATGTGTGAGAATCTGTGATTTCACCAATGGCATAGATATATTCTTTAAGAGGAATGCTATAATGTGCCTCGATTACAATAGCCTGATCCTTTGTCGGTCCAGTTTGAGCAATTGTTGAATAACTTTTGGTTGTGTTGGTCAATTGAGAATTCATTTTTATGTTACCTTGTTGGTTTTGCGTTGCAGTGGGATTCCAAGTGGCCCGAGTCAATTCTGGCCCGAGCACCTTAACTCTCGACGCTGTTAGACTATGCTCCTTGGATTTGTAGGAAAATCCACTCTGATATAATTTTGTTTAGGTCCAAAAATGTATTATTTTATTGCACTAAAGCACAGAGAAAACAAACTCGGATATCGCTTTGTTTTTCTCCTATCTCAAACATTATAACATTTATAAGGGTTTGAAATGAGGAGTATAGCAACTGGCCAATACTTTGGACAACACTGATCAAGAGAGGGAAGGTTTTGCCCCTAGCATAGCTCACCGTATGGGTCCCATAGGGGAGGGTTTACGGCGGCTGCAGGTCTCACACGACTTTCCCTTAAAGTTTCACTGCTTCTTGCTCAAGTGCCAACACTTACATGGCTCCGGTTTGCCAAACAACGGCTTTACTCTGTTTTCCCCTTAGCAGCTCTTGTACTTCTCAGAGGTTTTCTGTAGAAATGGACAAACGGAAAAACAGTTTGAGCTGAAGAATATTGCAAAGCTACGCAATTGGCAATACATCAGCCTTGTCCCTCATTTGTGCACAATCGGAAAACACAACTTTTAAGACACAATATTTATTTACGAGTTTCTCTCTTTATCACGTACAATACACACAGTGGGCACGGAAGGCATTGTATTTCACCAACATTTTGATTCTACGATTTCACCGGAAACTATATGTTTTGACGTCCCACGAATCAAGAAAAAAAAAAAAAGGATTTTTAGAAAAACATCTGTGTGTGCAGCCGTGCGTCTATGAACAGCACAACTCAAAACCGAAAAGTCGGTTAAATGCCAAATTATATATTTAGGTTAGGTATTCTCCAAAGATGCGGAACGAAGATTTTGAAGAAAATTTCTCACCACAAACTACCTCTTATATGACATTATATTGCATAATTTATTTTCATAAAATGGTTTTAATTATTTTAATTAAAGACCATACAACTCGTGCTAAATGAAATGTATATCTTGAATTTTCCAGGAATAGGCTCTCGCTAACTCGTAAATCGGAAAGTTTAGATCTCGTTAAAACACACAATTTATGTCTAATACATTTTTTCCGAGATGTTCTTTGTTATTGACTTCAGGTTTAAACTACCTGTACAGATCTCAAACGGGAAATTTTTGTTCCTAATTACTTCTCAAGCAAAGGGATCGGAATGTCAATGTGTATCATATAGCTACCAGCTCTCGAGAGATTGGACTTACGCTTCAGCCTAGTTCATCTCCCTATTCCCACATCTACAAGAAACATGCTATAGAAGTGTTTCTGAAAATGTTTGCATAAGTAGACAGAAGAATATGCTTTGTAAAAATAGTTTGCATCAGAATAAGTAGAGAAAGCCATGTGAATGTGGAATATCATACTTTTGTTTTACATTTATATGCCACTTTTAACATCTAAGGTCACATCGGCGACTTTGTTCTCGATGATGTTCAGGTGTTTACTATTCGTTTTTTTTTTTTTTTTTGTAGTGTTTAACGCCCGCTTTTACTACCTTGACACTGCAGGTCATGACCTGGTCATACATGAAATGAAGATCAAGCACGTTGGAATGCGATAGCGGGGGAAACGGGAGAACCCGGAGAAAACCCGCCGTGCGGTCGCTTGGGATCGACTACTATTCGCTGATGGTGAGGATGTTTTACTTATTTGTTTAGAAACATCAACTTCACAAAACTACGCTCTTACACACATTTGTACTCTTAGGAAAAAATAAAGGTATACAAAATAGTAAAGATTCGAAATAACATTGCTTAGACGTGGAGGCTGGAGCACAAAATTTTAGTAAAGATTCTGGTAGGCCAATCCGACATTCTGTCACTTGGAAAAACTCTGGGTACATATTTGGGCGGAATATGCAATTGAAGCACCAGCAAACAACTATATTACAATATTACATACCTTTTTTTTTTCTCAAGTCCTGCTTGCAGAAGAAGGACATGTTTGGATATACTGGCAGACCACAGGGAAAGTAAAAACAAGAGACAATTTATCTCTATTTTCTATTGCTTTTCACTTTTTTTTTTTTTGTTGCCATTTTTAATTTTATCTTAAATATATAATATATCAAGGAACCATGCACTAAGTATAATTTGATAGCAATATATATATATATATATATCAAATTCCTGACTCTTGCGAGAATGGTAAATAGTTCTGACTAAAGAAAAATTCCCCTCCTTCAGTTCGGGAATTGAACCCAGGACCCATGAATTTGAAAGTATGTTAACCACCGGCAAGGAACCCGGAATCTGGAAGCATACTAACCATCAGATCATGCCTGTAGAGTAGAGAAAATGGCGACAAATTGAGATTACGGACAAGGCTAGATTCGTCGCGATTTCGGTTTAATGTAATTCCATTGTGATCAGATGAATCAATCTATCCTTAGTGTTCTTCTGTGAATGTATCCTGAGAAACAAAATTTTAAATTTAGCATAATTTACAATATAATTTACAATACAATTAAATACTATTATATTGCAATACAAAAACGGACATTTAGGCAACAAGATCACTCAAAATTCAACACACGGAAAAAGAAGAAGTAAAGGAATCTTTCAACTTCAGCACCACTAAAGGATTTCAAAAATATCAAACAATCAAAACGAATTATGCGTGTACAATGTACATTCTGTCATGGAAGTGCAGGGAATTGATCATTTAAAAATCCTGTTTAAAAGGGGACTCCAAACTATTGTTGTCGCTAAGTTGGTACAATTTTCCTCTATACCCACGCGGACTGATCGTCATCTGTCATCTAGTTTGTTTACAGTACGCCATTTTGTTAGTTCATCTCAAAGATGATTTGCGATTTTACGATGGGTACAAATATTGAACAAAGAATCTGTCTCAAATTTTGCATTGCAAATGGTATTTCGTGTGCCGAATCGCTGAATATGTTACACAGGGCTTACGGTGAATCAATTTTATCAAAAACACGTGCATATGAGTGGTACAGTGCATTCAAAAGTGGTCGAGATGAGGTGGAAGATTTGTCTCGCTCTGGTCGGCCATCAACGGCTTCAACTGAACTGAAAATCGTCATTTAGGTCTGAGAGAAATTGCCGCTGAACTTTCTGTATCTCACAAATTGATTCATACCATTTTAAACGATTGTTTGGGCATGACACGCGTTGCAGCTCGGTTAGTTCCGAAAGACTTGAATTTTCTACAAAAACTCAATCGCATAAGGATTGCTGAAGACATGCTAGAACGAGCCAGTTCCGACCCCACATTAATGAAACGCATTGTAACTGGTGATGAGACGTGGGTTTACGAGTTTGACACTCGAACCAGTCAACAAGCTTCCGAATAGCCCCTTCCAACTGAACCGAAACCTAAAAGGGCACGCTAAACTCGATCAAAACTGAAAGTCATGTTGACAGTTTTTTTCGATTATCGCGGTGTCGTGCACTCAAGAGTTCTTGCCAGAAGGTCAGGTGGTAAATAAAGACTATTATCTGAGCATTATGCGGCGTTTGAGAGGGCAAATACGGCGAAAAAGGCCAAATTTGTGGAACGACAACTCATGGATTCTGCACCACGAAATGCACCAGCTCACAAGGTTATTATTGTGAACGAATTTCTGGCCAAAAACTCAACAAATTTCATCGAACAATCACAGTATTCACCTGATCCGGCTCCTGCAGATTTCTTTTTCTTTCCAAAACTCAAGTTACCACTTCGAGGCACACGTTTTCAGCCGATAGAAGACATAAAGGAAAATTCGCGGCGACAATTGAAATCGATTCCTAAAAGTGCCTACAAAAATTGTTTTGATGATGGGATTATTCGTTGGCATACATGTATTATTTCAGAAGGGATCTACTTTGAACGCGATAAAATAAAATTGGATGAATAATTCATTTTTTGTGTTTTACTGCAAAATTACCGGAACTTTCTTGACACAGTAGTATAGATATTAAAGCAGTTGGTTCGTATTAGTAAATAACGCGATAATTAAGGAGCGAGATGAATGTGACTCTAGTATTTTACACTCATATTTTGGCGGTCCCGGGTTCGTACCCGACCATCCCAATTAGTACTTTATATAGCTTTCGTCATCTTGCAAGGCGAATACTAGAATGAAATTTTACTTTCTCTACAGGCACCATGTACTTAGTGTACAGAGAAGGTATTTCATTCCATCGAAAAATTAGATACCAAGATTTCACCGGAAATACAAGTTTTGGGTCCCCTGAATCGAAAAACAGCATTTTTAGAAAAAGTCCGTGTGTGTCTCTGTGTGTGTGTGTGTGTGTGTGTGTGTGTGTGTGTGTGTGTGTCTATGGAGAGCATAGCACAAAAATGAAAGGACCGTTAAATACCAAACCTGGTATTTAAGTTTGGTTTCTTCCAAGGATGCGACACGAAGATTTTCAAGAAAATGCCCCAACCCCCAACTACCCTTTACATGGCACTTTTTTCGTAAATTTGCATTTTCTAAAAAATGGCTGTGACGATTTTGATTAAAATATCGTATATTAAAAATATTTACTTGACAAATAAAGTGTATATCTTAAATTTTCTGGGAATACTGGGAAGACTACTGGATGAATTTTACGAAAGTTTGCATAACTGCTAAACCGTAAGAGATGGACAAAAACTTACAACACAAAACATGTAGAGTGCGTAAACACACAATTTATGTTGTATACATTTTTTTTTTGTGAACTTGATCGTTTTTGAGATATTCATTGTTTTTGGTTTCAGCTTTAAAAACATGCTCTTCTCATACAGGAATTTGTCAACTCCTGCCCATACAAATAAAGGAACTTCAGTCACATAGCAACCAGCTTTTGGCTATCACTTTAACCTATGGTACTCCCTTATTTCGCTTCTACTTACAAGGAAGCAAGTAATAAGACTATTTCTGCTAAATTCTTATCGATAATTTGAAGTAAATAGAAGCATAAGCTTTTTAACAACACTTTGTGGTAGAGATGTAGAGAAAGTCATGTGAATGGAACACATCAGATTTTTGTTATTATTCTGTTGTGTGTCGCTCCTTCCCTATTCGTCTTTCAGGGTTACAGGGTCAGGTGTAGTGAATAGTAATGTTGAGGTGTACGCAGGTTGAGCAAGGAAATCTTAAGTCGGAACCTCACCGTGTAAGTAGCATGTGCACAGAAGAGCTGTGCAGCGAGGTCAGGGACCGGCTGTACTGCGCCTGACACCTTCATAAGTATGTGACCACTCTCACATTAATTCTTTCTCCTGGAGGTCAGAAACACAATAGATCAAGTACTGGCTGCAGTACTGAAGTCCTCTTCAGTCACCAATGGAGATTTACTCACACAAGCACATCCGTGTATGTGTGTGTGAGTGCACTCATACAGGAGAGTTGGACAAAACGGGGAGGCTGGTTAATTTTCCATTACTACAGAAAAAAGGAAGGAAAATCCAATTATAATGTTTATGTCATTACTTTCGTAAGGCATTCACATGACCTTGTTTATGAACATTTAGTAAGCCGTTTTCCTGAAAACTGTACATTCTCCCCATTTTATCCAACCGCTATGACAAAACGGGAATGCCATTAAAATATTTAGATAAGCAGATAATTTCGATTTTTTTTTCACTTTCTACATCCAGAAATCACATACAAAACTATCGTCATCTTCATCCATCCACTGCACAGTTAAAGGACTGTTTTCACACGATAAGCATTGAATCTAGTATTTGGGGGGGGGCAGATTTGAAAATAGTCCTTGCGATATAAATATGCGGTGTCTTCTGTTTCTACCCCTGAAGAAGATTCATCAACATTTTCTTCATATTAGCTTTTGCATTTTGATGAGCATCGTTCATCAAAGATTTTTTCGCTGTTTTTATGTGTGCAGTTCCTTTTGGATATGAGGCCGTCAAGTGCAATACTCGTCTTATCGAAAAATTAAAATAAATTGAGTTAGATATGAGATTCGATACTTATTGCAGTTCTCTACGAACTGGTCCCTTTAGAATTGAAAAAAACTCATGCAATACACCCTTAAGAGAGCCAGTAAACTCTTCAAATTCATTCTGTCGGTTGATGCAGAACGTGTCTAATCCATCTTACAATTCACAGCAAAACTAGTCTTGTCCAATACTTGTGTCACTATAATTGTTGTGTGTGAAGAACAAAACTCGCCGTATCCAACACCAAGGAATATAGCAAGCAGTTTCGCTTCTATATTTTCCTACATGGCCGTCCTGCATAATTGTAATTGTTCAGTTGTTTTTAGTTTAGCTATGTGGCAGTAGATTGTATAATACAACCATGCATTCTGGCTTGGTATTAATACACACGAAATATCTATGGAAATAACAAAAGATAATCTTATGTATGTAGATGAGATTTTGTTCTACTATGGTTATCAAACAAATATTACTTTGAAAAAGTTTTCACTCTTAAAAAGCATACAAAGTTAGCGTTGTGTAATTCGAATAGACGAGTGTTGTAAACCTCCATATTTTTAAATATATTGTATACTTCGAGTAATATGTGGCAACAGAAGGTGCATGTATAGCTAAATGTAAGAAAAACAAGAAGTAAGTAAATGCTAATCGACTAATTTTGTACCACGCTCTCCATTATAACACACGCTAAGGGGATATCATTTTAATCAAGCTTGTTATATCTTGTAAATTATGTATGTTAATATCAGTAATGGGTTATAAGAATTCTACGTGGATTGGCTAAATTAAGTAAGCCAATAAAAGCATTTATTGTGAAAGTTGTTATGGCTCGTTACGTCCACATTTATATACTTTAAAGAAAATAAATTAAAAATCTCAGCGGAAACTCACCCCAATCTCATTCAGTAGATGAATTTCCTCGTATCCCACAACACATATATTACTTCATGCTCAATTAAGGTGCTAAACAAAATTAACAAAATTAACCCTGCTGTTCTGTTCGAATTTACTATACGGATGTACTGTTCGGGTCAGTATGACCTGAAGTATTATAATTCAATATAATCGGATAAAATGAGTCATAAATCAGAAATAAAACAAAATATTATACTTTTTAGTATTATTGTTACTTATTACAAAAAATTTGAACCATTGTGAACCATGAATTACTCTATATTATATAGAACTATTGAAAAAATATTAAATACAATATTATAATAATTACTGAATACAAATTTGACAGATATTATTCCTCAGAAAGAACAACCTGCTCACAAATAAGTAACATGTACCTTACAAATGTGTCTACTACACTTTCCACATAGCATGTTTGTTTTGTTGTCATCTTTCGATGGACAAAACCTACACCGTGCACGTTTTACAGTTTTTCTTTCTGACGCAGAGTCTGATACCTTGACCACATTTTCAGGGGTTTGAATTCTCTTCACTATTTTAAACGATTCTTCTGTCCTTGGAAAATATTTTCTGGATGTAATATGTTCCTTTATCAGAGATTTCCCAAGTTCTTCTAGAAATAGTCTTCTTATTAATTTGTTCATATTCCATTTAGAGTCTATGGCAGTCCACAAGGTATACGCATTGAAAGCAGAAACATCAAGAAAGCTTTAGAAAACAATCATAGGCCATTTTGCAGGTATATGTACTTACTGATTGATCTAGTGTGCTCCTTTACTAGCACTATAATCCAAAATCATTTGTGGCTTCTTGTCGTCCCTGTTGCTTATTTGAATACCCGGAATACCAGGATTATATAACTTAGGAAGTACTTCTACCCATTTTCCCCAAATGTTGCGAATAGGAGCAAATTCATCACAAAGTCGTCTTTCTTCTGTAGTAGACCTCTTATCAAACCGCAAAACACGCTTTATGTTACTGAAAGTTTCAAGTGACATTGTTGCCCGAAATATGTTCCGGCCAGTTTCCTTATCCCACAGGCTTTTGTTGACTCCCCATGAGATCGATATACTCCAAAAAGAAACAAAGTCCTAAATAGGATTGAAAAATATTTCTATCAATATTTTCCCACTGCTCACCATAAACTCTGTGTCCCTCTATATTTGTTATTTCTATTATTTCCTTTTCAAGTGCCTCATGAAATACAGCTTCAATGGAACTTTTTATGTTAGTTATTCTATTGGTTGCATACTTTGTAATTCCTGTTGTCTTCTTGATGGCATTTGAAACAGAGTGACGGCCACACTGTAGAGGTGGTTGTAACTTCCATTCAATAGTTTTATTTTTAGAAATAATAGTTTGTTCATCACTGCCTTTTTGAAGACTGTTAGAATCGTCGTCAGAACTATCTCTTTCACATGCATTACTTGTGTGATTTTTGAAATTCGGAATGGAATCACTATTGGAGGCATTAGCAAGAGCTTCTAATGCTGCTTTTCTCAATATTCTTCTTGCCGTGGTGTCTAAACTCAAACTGATAAGCAACCTTCGAAATATATCTGTGTGACAAGTACAAGTACATTGTTGTAATAGCAATAGTACTTACAGTGGTAATTATATCAAGCTATTTCAACACTGTGTTATAACACACGTAACAATGTATAACAATAGTCAAGTGTTACAGAACTTTTCTAACGGTCATAATGACCCAAACAGTGCAAATGTAACAAATACTATTTAAAAGAAAAATATTCAAAATTTTGTAACAAATTTTTAGCCAGAAAATGAGGATATATCTTTGTACAAAGTCATTAAATTTCATAAAAGTGCTTGATTAAATGAGAAATATATAATGAGAACAGCTGTGATATCGGGTCATATAGACCCGAAGAGAACAGCAGGGTTAATTAAATGCAAACCAAACGATAACTAACATAACCTGCAACTGCTGACTGTTGGAATGAGCTGAGAGCTTGCCGCCAACCTAACGTGGCTAAATAGCCGACGACAACGGTTGCCAACCTCGAAACCGCCGCAGTACACCACACAAAATGTGTGTATTATCACAGCAGATAAAGATTTTTGTGTTTAAGTATTTGTTATTAAACTCTTACAGAATTTCACTGTACAGAATGAAAACAGAGAAATACGCTAACATATTAAGGAAAGTGTTTTTCTGTGACTCTGAGTAGGAACAGCGGCATTCTGTATCGAAATGTGCTCCACTTGACACACATTTCTAACAGCAAATGATCACATTTAAGAATAGAAGTCGGAAAAATGTATATGCCATAAATTGTATGTGTTTTAATGAGATATACATGTTTTGTGTAGTAATTGTTTATCTGTTACGGTTTAATCCCAAAAATTGAAATAGACACTTAAAACTGGAGCCGTATGATTCTGCGTAAAACTCACTCAGTTTTGCTTTTGTTTCCCTGTAATTACCTTTGTAAAGTGCTGTGGCAGTGCATTGTATAATACAACCATGCATTCTGGCTTAATTGCATTGGTATTAATACACATGAAATATCTATGGAAATAACAAAAGATAATCTTATGTATGTAGGTGAGATTTTGTTCTACTATGGTTACCAAACAAACTTGTTTCAAAAAGTTTTCTCTCTCAAAAGCATAAAAAGTTAGCGTTGTGTAATTCGAATAGACGAGTGTTGTAAACATCGTTATTCTTAAATATATTGTATACTTCAAGTAAGGTGGGATAACAGAAGCTGTATGTATAATTAAATGTAAGAAAAACAAGAAGTAAGTAAATGCTAATCGACGAATTCTGTACCACGCTCTCCATTATAACACACGCTAAGGGGATATCATTTTAATCAAGCTTGTTATATCTTGTAAGCTTTAAAGGAAATAAATTAAAAGATCTCAGCAATCACTTCATGCTCAATTAAGGTTCTAAAAAAGTTGACACTATTAATTGAATGCAAACCAGACAAACGATAACTAACATAACCTGCAGCTGCTGATTGTTGGGGTGAGGTGAGAGCTTGCCGCCAAGCCAGCCAGGTAAACCAACTTAATGTGGCTTAATAGCCGACGACAACGGTCGCCAAACCCGAAACCGCCGCAGCTTTGACTGGTCTAAGTTGCAGGCGTGTTATTATGGAATCTTCTGATATCCCGAAACTGGTGGAAAGGGGTAGAACTAGGAAACGAGCTTCCCGTGAATCGAAACGTGAAAGAGGGAAGGGTATGTATGATCGTATTCTCCTTGTTGACAAATGTGACTCAATCAGGAATTCACAGATATGTTAAACAATACCGTCTCTGTTGTTAAAGGCATTCCGCCCTCGCAATCACAACAGCCAGCCATTGTAACTTGACACAGAAGAACGTAAGGAAATTCCACAGTTGCAGTTCTAAAATAACACAAGACTGCATTATACTGACTTACCATTCTACTGATATACCTAAATGGCAGCGTGCTGTCTCGGCAGGGTTGCCAGATTCATTTCACAAAATATCGCCAGAATTATTTTAAAAATCACAAAAATCATATTGAAATCGTCCAATTTCACATTCAAATTTTCTTAGGGTGGGAGAGTTGAAAATGTCTAAGATTTGGTTTAGAGTTTTGTTTGTGTTTTTTACATCGTGCTTCTTACGGTCACACCATTCGGCTCTTAGTTGCAAACTTTACAATAAAAAACAAAGAGTTATATCATAAGAAACCCACTAAGTTATTTCTTTAATTATTTCAAGTTCACAATGCAAGTCATATCTGAAGGTTTTCTCTTTAAAACAGTCTGCTTACGCCACTCCCGTCAATATTTCAAGTTCACAACTGCAAAGTCATATCTGAAGGTTTTCTCTTTAAAACAGTGTGCTTACGCCACTCCCATCAATATTTCCACACTATGGGGAACATAGGGAATAATATCGGCTACAGAAAATTTCCCACCCCCAGTTGGGAATCGAACTCGGGACATTTCGCAAAACAGGAAAGTAACTCTTGTTAAAGGTTTATTACATTACCACTTAAGTATTACTAATACTTTATTTACTCAAATTATAGAGAGAGAGAGAGACAGAGAGAGAGAGAGACAGAGAGAGAGAGAGAGAGAGAGAGAATAGTATAATATATATTATATATATATTTATTATATATTATTCACAAATAATATCGTGCATATAATATTCAGATATACTTGAATTCATCCAACTGGTGCATTTGATTCAAACAGTTCTTTTGAACTTCCATAATAGTGACGTAACAATGAAAAGTAACAAGGAAATTTTTCTTCTGTGTATGCAGGTATTTTACACCTTTTTCTTAGCAGTAGTGACTTAATTACATACCATCACTCTACTCATTAATATATTACTTAATCTGTAAAACAATGTACAACATAGTTTTTAAGGAATACATTTAAATTATTTTCGTGACTTCAGAAGTAGCCCAAAACTTGCAAATCGCCTCAATTAAAAATCGGTCGGAAAATCCATCTTTTAGTAGCCCAAAGCGCGACTTTTCGCCCAATCTGGCAACGTTGGTTCTCGGAAGGGTTTTACAACAAAGTATCAGGTGAAACGTGCACAAGGTCGACTAGTTCAGGTGTGTGAGAAAACCTTTCTAGACATTCTGCAAATAGCAAAAGACAGAGTCCGTAAAAGACAAGCTTGAAACTGGAGAGGCGCTAAAGAAAGTAAAAGGTGTACACAGGGTGTCACAGAAAACAGTAACAAGAGGGAATCTGTAACTAAATTACGTCCATTATTGCAGGAGCAAAACCTCTACTAAACGTTCTGATTTACTGACAGTTAAACGAATACACAAACTTAGAACTAAGGCTGAAACCAGAAGATAAAGTAGCAACATTTTGTTTGACTGCCAGAAAAACATGGTACTGCCAAAAGTACAGGATCAAGCAGCATATTATAGTAGGCAGCTACACATGTATAAGAGTACCATTGTGCACGATTCATCCAAGGCAACACTGACAAAACAGTACAATAATTTAACATCTAAAAGCAATATTGCCAATGTCAATGAAGAAGCACATGCTGTTTGTGAAAGCTTCTTGCATAGTGAGGAAGGAGAACTTAGAATTTTAAATGTTTGCTTTTTGAACATAAATGATTACCATTGCATTCCATAGGCATAACATATACATTTTAAAGTCATAATATGTGATATGAAAACTGTTCAAGTAGTGAGAAAAACGTTAAAGGAATAACTCATTCATATTCTTATGTGAAAAGGGTGTCAAAATTGATAAAATTTGTTTTTCAATCAGTATGCACTCAGAAATTGTTATAATTAAATAAATGTTGCTAAAAGTCAATTATAAACGTTGTCAAATACAAATATTGAGAAGTAAATGTAAAAATGTGTGCACTTAATTGTAATTTAGTATCGTGTTTTCAAAAACACTCACCAAATCCACTACTGTTGTGTTGAAAACTCGCCATATCCACTACTGTTGTGTTGAAAACTCGCCAAATCCACTACTGTTGTGTTGAAAACTCGCCATATCCACTACTGTTGTGTTGAAAACTCGCCATATCCACTACTGTTGTGTTGAAAACTCGCCAAATCCACTACTGTTGTGTTGAAAACTCGCCATATCCACTACTGTTGTGTTGAAAACTCGCCATATCCACTACTGTTGTGTTGAAAACTCGCCATATCCACTACTGTTGTGTTGAAAACTCGCCAAATCCACTACTGTTGTGTTGAAAACTCGCCATATCCACTACTGTTGTGTTGAAAACTCGCCATATCCACTACTGTTGTGTTGAAAACTCGCCATATCCACTACTGTTGTGTTGAAAACTCGCCATATCCACTACTGTTGTGTTGAAAACTCGCCAAATCCCCTACTGTTGTGTTGAAAACTCGCCATATCCACTACTGTTGTGTTGAAAACTCGCCATATCCACTACTGTTGTGTTGAAAACTCGCCATATCCACTACTGTTGTGTTGAAAACTCGCCATATCCACTACTGTTGTGTTGAAAACTCGCCTTATCCAAATTTAAATTTTGATTTGCCACCATATTATTTAAGAAGGATTTTCCAGAGCATGCAGACATCTTTAAGGATCTAGAAAACATTAAGAGAGTTTTCAAATATTCTACTGTTTGTCTAATTTCAGTTTTTTAAGTTATCTGAAGTTTTGTTTTAGCCGGATTAGGCCAGCTTTGCACTTGACGGGCTCATATTCTGTTGTGTTTTGCTTCTGGTTTGTTCTATTATTCTTTTGTTTGAGCTTTCTCTTTTTGGCTTCCTCTACAGCTTCTACTGATTTTTTATATCGGCTAGTAGTCAAAACAGCAGTTTTCCCACGTTTGCCACCGCGATTTGTTGGTTCAATGTGTTCCACTTTGGGTAGCTTCACTATGTCTTAAAGTGACACTGCAATAAATAATGTAGATTGAAACAAATAATTTCCTCTAGAATTTGCAGCCTCGTCAATGCAGGAATATCGTCTTCAGACAAATCTGAAGCATTCTCTGATGGCCTCTCCGTTCTTTCAGACGGGGCAAACAGATGATTCTGAAGCATTCTCTGATGGCCTATCCGTTGTTTCAGATGGGGCAAACAGATGATTCTGAAACATTCTCTGATGGCCTATCCGTTGTTTCAGATGGGGCAAACAGATGATTCTGAAGCATTCTCTGATGGCCTCTCCGTTGTTTCAGACGGGGCAAACAGATGATTCTGAAGCATTCTCAGATGGCCTCTCCGTTCTTTCAGACGGGGCAAACAGATGATTCTGAAGCATTCTCTGATGGCCTCTCCGTTGTTTCAGACGGGGCAAACAGATGATTCTGAAGCATTCTCTGATGGCCTCTCCGTTGTTTCAGACGGGGCAAACAGATGATTCTGAAGCATTCTCTGATGGCCTATCCGTTCTTCCAGATGGGGCAAACAGATGATTCTGAAACATTCTCTGATGGCCTATCCGTTCTTCCAGATGGGGCAAACAGATGATTCTGAAGCATTCTCTGATGGCCTCTCCGTTCTTTCAGACGGGGCAAACAGATGATTCTGAAGCATTCTCTGATGGCCTCTCCATTGTTTCAGACGGGGCAAACAGATGATTCTGAAACATTCTCTGATGGCCTCTCCGTTGTTTCAGACGGGGCAAACAGATGATTCTGAAACATTCTCTGATGGCCTATCCGTTCTTCCAGATGGGGCAAACAGATGATTTTGAAACATTCTCTGATGGCCTCTCCGTTGTTTCAGATGGGGCAAACAGATGATTCTGAAACATTCTCTGATGGCCTCTCCGTTGTTTCAGACGGGGCAAACAGATGATTCTGAAACATTCTCTGATGGCCTCTCCGTTGTTTCAGACGGGGCAAACAGATGATTCTGAAACATTCTCTGATGGCCTCTCCGTTGATTCAGACGGGGCAAACAGATGATTCTGAAACATTCTCTGATGGCCTCTCCGTTGTTTCAGATGGGGCAAACAGATGATTCTGAAGCATTCTCTGATGGCCTCTCCGTTGTTTCAGATGGGGCAAACAGATGATTCTGAAGCATTCTCTGATGGCCTCTCCGTTGTTTCAGATGGGACAAACAGATGATTCTGAAGCATTCTCTGATGGCCTCTCCGTTGTTTCAGACGGGGCAAACAGATGATTCTGAAGCATTCTCTGATGGCCTCTCCGTTGTTTCAGACGGGACAAACAGATGATTCTGAAGCATTCTCTGATGGCCTCTCCGTTGTTTCAGACGGGGCAAACAGATGATTCTGAAGCATTCTCTGATGGCCTCTCCGTTGTTTCAGACGGGGCAAACAGATGATTCTGAAACATTCTCTGATGGCCTCTCCGTTGTTTCAGACGGGGCAAACAGATGATTCTGAAGCATTCTCTGATGGCCTCTCCATTGTTTCAGACGGGGCAAACAGATGATTCTGAAACATTCTCTGATGGCCTCTCCGTTGTTTCAGATAGGGCAAACAGATGATTCTGAAACATTCTCTGATGGCCTCTCCGTTGTTTCAGATGGGGCAAACAGATGATTCTGAAACATTCTCTGATGGCCTATCCGTTGTTTCAGATGGGGCAAACAGATGATTCTGAAGCATTCTCTGATGACCTCTCCGTTGTTTCAGACGAGACAAACAGATGATTCTGAAACACATGCTGATCTAGTGGAAATATTTCAGTGCTTCAGACAAATCTGAAGCATTTTCTGATGGCCTATCCGTTCTTTCAGACGGGGCAAACAGATGATTCTGAAACACATGCTGTTCTAGTGGAAATATTTCAGTGCTTCAGACAAATCTGAAGCATTCTCTGATGGCCTATCCGTTCTTTCAGACGGGGCAAACAGATGATTCTGAAACACATGCTGATCTAGAGGAAATATTTCAGTGCTTCGGAAACCTGAATCGCTGTTTGCATAGATGCATCTCTTCCATAGAGCTCTGCCACTTGAAGGTGAGTCACCGCGCGCGTCTGCTATAGTACGTGATCAGTGGATCTATGAGAACATGAAGGGGCTGCAGTCTAGGTGGACAATGGGGTGGGAGGCAGATAATGGTGGGCACGAGCGAATGTGTGTGTGTGTGAGTATGAGTGTGTGAGTGTTTGTGAGTGTGTGTGTGTGAGTGTGTGTGAGTATGAGTGTGTGTGAGTGTGTGAATATGAGTGTGTGAGTGTGTGTGAGTGTGTGTGTGAGTGTGAGTGTGTGTGAGTGTGTGTGAGTGTGTGTGTGAGTGTGTGAGTGTGTGTGTATGAGTGTGTGTGAGTACGTGTGTGTGAGTGTGTGTGAGTGTGAGTGTGTGTGAGTGTGTGTATGAGTGTGTGTGTGAGTGTGTGTGAGTGTGAGTTAGTGTGTGTGAGTGTGAGTTAGTGTGTGTGAGTGTGTGTGAGTGTGTGTGAGTGTGTGTGAGTGTGTGTGTGAGTGTGAGTGTGTGTGAGTGTGTGTGTGAGTGTGTGAGTGTGTGTGTATGAGTGTGTGTGAGTACGTGTGTGTGAGTGTGTGTGAGTGTGTGTGAGTGTGAGTGTGTGTGAGTGTGTGTATGAGTGTGTGTGTGAGTGTGTGTGAGTGTGAGTTAGTGTGTGTGAGTGTGAGTTAGTGTGTGTGAGTGTGTGTGAGTGTGTGTGAGTGTGTGTGTGTGAGTGTGTGTGAGTGTGAGTGCGTGTCTGAGTGTGAGTGTGTGTGAGTGTGAGTGTGTATGAGTGTGTGTGAGTGTGTGTGAGTGTATGTGAGTGTGTATGAGTGTGAATGTGTGTGAGTGTGTGTGAGTATGAGTGTGAATGTGTGTGAGTGTGTGTGAGTATGAGTGTGTATGAGTGTGAGTGTGAGTGTGTGTGAATATTAGTGAGTGTGTGTGAGTGAGTGTGTGAGGGTGTGTATGTGTGAGTGTTTGTGAGTGTATGTGTGAGTGTGTGTATGTGTGTGGGTGTGAGTGTGAGTGTGTGTGAGGGTGTGTGAGTGTGAGTGTGTATGAGTGTGAATGTGTGTGAGTGTGAATGTGTGTGAGTGTGAGTGTGAGTATGTGTGAGTGGGTGTGAGTGTGAGTGTGTATGAGTGTGAATGTGTGTGAGTGTGAATGTGTGTGAGGTTGTGTGAGTGTGTGTGTGTGTGTGTGTGTATGAGTGTGTGTGTGAGTGTGTGTGAATATTAGTGAGTGTGTGTGAGTGTGTGTGAGTGAGTGTGTGAGCGTGTGTATGTGTGAGTGTTTGTGAGTGTATGTGTGTGAGTGTGTGTATGTGTGTGAGTGTGTGTGAGTGTGTGTGTGAGTGTGTGTATGTGTGTGAGTGTGTGTATGAGTGTGTGTATGTGTGTGAGTGTGTGTGAGTGTGTGTGTGAGTGTGTGTATGTGTATGTGTGTGAGTGTGTGTGTGAGTGTGTGTATGTGTATGTGTGAGTGTGTGTGTGAGTGTGTGTATGTGTGTGAGTGTGAGTGTGTGTGTGAGTGTGTGTATGTGTATGTGTGTGAGTGTGTGTGAGTGTGTGTGTGAGTGTGTGTATGTGTGTGTATGTGTATGTGTGTGAGTGTGAGTGTGTGTGTGAGTGTGTGTATGTGTATGTGTGTGAGTGTGTGTGAGTGTGAGTGTGTGTGTGAGTGTGTGTATGTGTGTGAGTGTGAGTGTGTGTGTGAGTGTGTGTGTGTGAGTGTGTATGGCATGACCGTCGAGCAAGAGAAGAAGAGGGCGTTCAGGATTTGGGTTCATAAGCTTAATGAATTTTCTGAACCAAAAAACGACTCTCTTTCTGCACCAAACTACTTTCATGGAACTAGGCAAAACTCCAGGAGGCGCATGATCCAGAAATTCAAGATTTTCTCGTTTTTTTGGGGAGATAAAATCTAGGGTAAATAATTACCGACTGCGCTCATAGCAACTGTAGCAGTTTGTAATCGTTCACCTTATAATAGACAAATACACTTCAGAGAAATATACACACAATATATAGCACGCCACCGACTAGACAGTCAATCTACGACTGGTATAGACAATTCGAGACAACGGGATGTTTGTGCAAAGGGAAGAGCTCGGGAAGACCAAGAGCTTCGGAAGAAAACATTGAGCGTGTTCGTGCTGCCTACATAAGAATCCCTCAGAAATCGACATCTAGGGCAAGTATGCAATTACAAATTCCACAGCAAACTGTATGGAAAATCTTGTGGAAGCGACTGCACATGATGCCTTAAAGATTACAGATGTTGCAGTTTCTGAGTGTTTGTGAGCGCATCATTTCATTTTTGTGGTAACGCGTTCTAAAATGTCGTTGGACAACAGTTGCCGATTGCGTTCTAGCAAATTCCAACACGCAATGTCTTTTCCACAGGATTTTCCGCCATTTCAGCTTCTACAACAACAAACAAAACACTACAGCGTTACCAATAGTAACAAACGAAACTTTGACAGTTTCTCAAGGTACCTCCAAAATAATTAGGTTGCTATCTCTAATGGTTTTTTTTTACAGGCAGTTGAAATTGTCTATTTCTTTTGTAGTAACCCTGAATATGTATAATCACTTTTGTTTAGCTATTCTTATCCCCCGCCCCTCTTCACTATTGTCAGCCTTCTCAGATCTCAGGTGTCTTGCGTTAAGTATACATTTACCTAGCCCGTCCACGTTTTCCGTGCCTGCCGGTAGCGTCCAACATGCTTCTAGCTCTACATTCGCGGTGGTAAAGAATCGCGGTAAATATTTCCCCCTCAATTCCTCTGATCCCTACATCTTACCAAGATGTGGTCCACGACTCTTCCTCCTCGCAAATGGTACAGATTCTCCTACCATTTTCGTCAGCAATTTTTGTGCTTCCCCATGCTCGTAATCTAATAGATGCGAGTCCCTCCCTAATGAATTTGGTAACCCACTCCGATTTTAGCCCAGTCTGTACTTCTCATGAAAGCTTCTCTGTGCATTGCGCAATTATTTGCTGTCTGTCAATATCA
The DNA here is from genome assembly GCA_030762935.1 of Hymenopus coronatus. Classification (NCBI taxonomy): domain Eukaryota; kingdom Metazoa; phylum Arthropoda; class Insecta; order Mantodea; family Hymenopodidae; genus Hymenopus; species Hymenopus coronatus. Next base: position 5,372,008 of record CM060886.1, on the reverse strand, counting down.
CAGAGGCGGTTCTTAATATTTTTCCAAATACTTCGTCAGTTTGCCTGCCACGCCATCCAAATGCATGCCATCCTAATTGTTTCCAACCATTTCTTTAATTTTGATGCCCACATCGAATTACTTTCTATTCGTTTGGTACTGCCCTGATTAGAGTTTGGTGTCCGTGAACGATTCTCATCCAATATTTAACTGCTCGGATTTTGCAGTCTATCGTTCCCTATGCGCCCAAATTCCCTCATTATTCCGCAGAATCCCTACACCCAGAATTCCTTCAAAAAATTGGGTCCTCACTTGGTCCAGATTCCCTGTTTGTTCCCACCCCCATATGTCATCGTGGATCTAACTGTCGCTCCGTATACAGTTTCCATTAAGGTTTTGGAAATATTCGGAATTCTTCAGCGTATGCGGAGAGCTTCCGCCGCTTTCACCCTTGCCTTGTGTTTCGTGATATCAATATGTTTTGTCCATTTTTCGCTCATTGTAAATGTGAGTTTTAAGTACACAAAAGATTTAACACTGTCCTCCAGCATCTGTCCCGCATATGTCCAGGTCATTGAAAGTAATATGAAAATCATTGCTTTAGTTTTATTCACATTAACTACTATCGCAGTAATTCTTAAGTTTGTCCAGTCCTCGTTGCAATCCGTTAACTGTCGTAGAGCACAATACTAAATCGTCTGCGTATTAACTTGCTGGGATCTGCAATTGCACTGCTACTGGTGCTTCGAAATTCTCTGCTATCATTGCATCAGTAATGTCATCCACAAAGAGATTAAATAGAAAGGGAGATAAATACAATCCGGTCTCACTCCCCTATAGCTTAGGCAGCTCTCCGACACCCTGTTTTTGTCGAACTTTACACAGAATTCAACATTGTAATACCTCGCCTGCAACGCTCTAATCATTTTACTTGATAGTTCCTTTCTGCCATAATGCATTTCGATTGATAGAGCCAAATGCCTTCTATAAGTCCACAAATTAGCTTTTCCCGCTTAATTAACATTTGTTTTGCCCTTAGAGTGTCTAACATAAAAGCAGTGTCTATGGTACTGTGCCCTTTTCTGAAACCCATTTGAAATTTTGAAAGTTTGCCAAATTTAGATTCCCAGTCTTTTATCCAGTTATGTAACACTCTGCAGTAAATTTTCTCCATAATTGACAAGAGTAAACCCCCTATAGTTATCGGGAACCCCAATAGCTCCCTTCCCTTTATAAATGGGATGAATAATGCCCTTTCCCCAACAGGTAAGGTAATTCCCCTCAAGAAACAGTATGTTACTTATCTGGAGCACACTCCTACCAAACTCACTAGCATTGCTGCGGCTTTAAAAACTTCTGGAGGCAACCCGTCCAGCCTCCCTTCAGGCTCTTCAGCGCCTGTGCTATTTCTCGTGCTGAAATGTTCGCGTCCAGTTTTGCGATATCAAGATTTACCAAAATTTGTATTTCCCTTATAAAAATCCCTTCCCTTCTCCTTTCCCAAATATTCCCTTAAAATACATTACCCATTTTCTGGGAGAAATTTCGTTGGGCGCCTGACGGTTGCCACTTAAACACTTTAGTACTTGTCAAATCTCAGCGTTATATCTCCGTGTTAAAACATTACTAATTTTCTCATTGATTTTGTCTTGCCACGTAGTTCTCTTTTCCCGTATGAGCTGTTTATAGTCCCTTTGTTTTTTGTAAACATTCTCCTAATGTCTTCCCTCCCCTCTCTTCTAAATTTTGGCAGAGCCTCCTCTGCGACTCTGCATTGCTGGTCATACCAACCATTGAATCGTTTTATCTCACCATGTGTTCCGACAATCATTGGCCTCGCAGCAGTTGCTATTACATCTGCTAGTTCCTCCGCTGATTCTGCGTTCCTTTTCCATAAGCTTCTTTCCAATGTATCAACAATACCTAGGTTTCTACCGGTTTCCACATAAATGTAGTTACTAGTCTCCCTTCTTTCCTTCCTTTCTTTGGATGCATGCGCCATCAAGACCTTCTCTATATTCAGCTCCGTGGCAAACGGATAGTGATGCGATAATACCCCACCCAAAAATGTATAATTCTGCCAATTAAACCATGACTTATCAAAATAAAATCTAATACACTACCACCATTTTCATTTATGAAAGTGAGTTCCCTTCTAGATCCTTACCGTACTTGCCATTCAATATTTTTCTAAAGAGAAGACATCACAGAAAGCAAATAATTGTCTCCTCTTCCCCCCCCCCATTAAAAAAGCTATCCTTGCTGTTTCGTTGACCTCCGCGGAATTCCTCCCCCTATTCATGGCCTCCTGTTAGACAAATATTTTCCCCTCCTAACCTTGCATTAAAATCTTCCAAGAGAATTAATTCAGTGCCTGGAAAACTTTCATGTAACTGCACTAACATTTCGGTTAGGTGACTGAAAAAATTCCTGTATGTATATTTGGACGTTGCTGGCTGGTTGTGTAATCCTATAACTATTATATGTACTGCCCCTGAGCCAAAGATACAGCACTCATCCCTTTCAAACTGATTTCTAATTTAATTATCTCAACCTCCAGCATAGATCTGAATGAAACTGATACCCCTGGCCACCTTCCTCATGTTACACTTCCCCTACTAAAACTATGAAAGTTAGTAACATTTTTCCCGTTTTTCATCCAAGTTTCTGTCAAACATGCAATGTCAAAATCACCAAGCAAGACAAGAAATTCTCGCTAACCAACTTTTTTTTGTCTTTTTTTTTTTTTAAGCCTTCAATGTTCCATGTGACAATCCCCAGAGAAAGCGTTGGGTCCTATTGTTTTGTACGACTTAGCTGAACCTTAGTCGAGCTGTGGTGAGGCTAAATGCAAGGAGGGAGGATGCTGCTGGCTTCTCCGGTGAAGGCTGTCTCACCCTTCTCCCCCCCCCCCACCCTGTTACCGTAGCTTGATGCACCTTTTGTTACTCTGCTGAATGATCTACTACTTGCTGGGCAGATGGGCTGGCTACATGCTCCTGCTGCCCTGTCCTGGGTTCGGTTTCCGCGCTGATTCTAGGCTGCTCCATACGCTGCAACTCCTATCGGTTCCAGAGTTGCCCGTTAATGATGTGCCTGTCATCTCGCAATGCAGCGTCTGAAACATGTGTCGCTTTAAGAACTCTGTTACTAAGTCCTCGCTAATATGTATGTCCGTTGCCAGTAATAAACGAGCATCTCGCCGGATGGGTCAGTTCACAGACTTAAGTTGCCACGTCGAGCTCTCTCCACATTAAACAAGTCCTCTTTGTGAGATGACAGCTTTTACTACTTTCTCCGACATCTCCCGTCTCTTCTGTCACACCGTATAGCACAACATTGCTCCCTGATATGTAAAACGCATATCAATGGTCTTACTAGAAACGCTGCGTAATATATCTGAGCAAAGTTTCATCTCAATTTTACTCTGGTTTTAATTTCGCGATCGATCGGATCCTGAAAAAAATAGCCCTGGGATATATATTCTGTACAGACCATCATTTTAGCCTAATAAAATGCTAAGGTCTTCTGCCATTATTCATTGTTTTATTTTCTGGGTTCTTCGATGAAGATATTTGTCGTACCTGTACGCAATTAAACGTGTTATACTGCAGGTATGTACAAGAGAATAGTTTCCAGTAATACGTGTTCTTCCTGCATTCATAATATTCTATAACCATTTTATAATAAGCTGACTGATTCGCCAAAATGTCAAAGTGTTCACCAAACTAGCTTGGGGGGTTATCCTCTGAATCTGTTTTCTTCACAAAGACTCTTGATTGAGCACCTTCTACCAGAATGATATCCAGTCTTTTTAGTTTCCATTTATAGTCCAACTTAGTCTGAGCATAGATGCAAAGAAATCCCAAACTTACCATTTCAAAACATGTAAAACTTTCAAACAGCAAAAGAGTGAAGAACAGAAATGTTGCAAACTCAATAAGCAAGCAGAGCGGAATGAAAAGTTTGAAAAGCAGGAAGTGCATTAACCTACTTAGCTTGCCATTCCTGTTCAGGAAGTCAAACACGTAACATCTCTCAGTGGCATAAAGAAAACCCTTACAAGCGCGCACTTGGACTATTGTAGTCTTGAGATTTCCATTACGCAGCATGAACTCGTATTTCATGGAGCATAAATACACCGGGCGCTTACGCAGTAACCTAAATGTTTAAGAAAATCTTGATGTATGCCATTCGCATGACTTTCTCTAGCTCTTCCGCCTACAAACTATTCTCACAAAAAGAACATTATTTTATCCACAGCATGCTAATTAAGATAAGTAGTAGCGCAAATGGTGTCACTATTTGCTTTCATGTAAGTAGAAGGGATAGGCTAAAGTGATAGTCAGAACTTTTAAAAAATTTTCTCTCTGTGAAACAATTGAGGTTCGGTTCGTTTTGTACAGCCAGCTGTAAAACAACAAAATGAAAGAAATGGTGTATACCATTTGAGAAAAGTTACGGAGTTTAAACGTGAAACCGTTAAAAAGTAACATATCGAAAACAGTCAACTGTACAATACAAACATACCTGTGTGACATAAATTATATGTTTTAACGAGATCCACATTTTGTTTTTGGTCAACTCTTACGCTTTATACAAATTCATTCGGAATAAAGAGGTTCTCAGAGGCTATTGCCAGAAACGTTAAAGAATATCAATATTCTATTTGTCATGTAAATCTTTTATGTAGGGTGTATTAATAAAAATTTAAAGTCTTTTTTGAGAAAACCAAACTCAAAAATAAATCATATAAAGGGCAGTAATTGTTGAAAATCTTCGTGAGGCATCCTTCAAAGATATTAAAGACAAATACTAGTTCGGAATTTAACGGTCTTTTACTTTTTAAGCCATGCTGTCCAGAGACACAGACACACAGACACACATACAGACACATACAGACACACACATACACACACAGACAAGCATACAGACACACACAGACAAAAACACACACAGAAACACACACACGCAGACACACACAGATACAGATACACACAGATACAGAAACACACAGACAAATACACAGACAGACACAGACACACACAGACACACACAGACATGCATACAGACACACACAGACAAAAACACACACAGAAACACACACACGCAGACACACACAGATACAGATACACACAGATACAGAAACACACAGACAAATACACAGACAGACACAGACACACACAGACACACACAGACATGCATACAGACACACACAGACAAAAACACACACAGAAACACACACACAGACACACATGCAGACACACACAGATACAGAAACACACAGATACAGATACACACAGATACAGAAACACACAGACAAATACACAGACAGACACACACAGACACACACAGACATGCATACAGACACACACAGACAAAAACACACACAGAAACACAAACACGCAGACACACATGCAGACACACACAGATACAGACACACACAGATACAGAAACACACAGACAAATACACAGACAGACACACACAGACACAGACAGACACACAGATACACGCAGACACCAACAGACACATACACTCACACACAGACACATACAGACTCACACACAAAGACACAGACACACACAGACACAGACAAACACAGCCACCCAGAGAGACACACAGACACATACAGACACACACAGACACACACGCAGACACAAACTGACAAAAACACACACGGACACATACGGACACACATACAGACACACACAGCCACATACAGAGAGACACACACAGACAGACACACAGATAGACACACAGACACACACAGAGATACACACAGACTCACACAGACTCACACAGGCACACAGAGACAAACACAGACACACACAGACACACACAGACACACACAGACAGACACACAGACACACATAGACACACAGACACACAGAGACACATAAGAAACACACCCAGAGACACATACAGACACACATGAAGACATACACAGACACAGCAGACACTCAAACAGACACATACAGACACACGAATACGCACAGACACTCACACAGCAACACACTCAGACACAATAGACACTCACACAGACACACAGACACACACAGAGACACACACAGACACACACAGAAAGATACACACAGACACACACAGACAAACACAGACACAAACAGACACACAGAGACAAACACAGACACATACAGACACACACAGATACACTTAGAAACACAGGCACACACAGAGAGACATACAGAGACACACAGACACACACAGACACACACACAGACACAAACAGACAAACACAGACACAAACAGACACACAGAGACAAACACAGACACACACAGACACACACAGATACACACAGAAACACAGGCACACAGAGAAACATACAGAGACACACAGACACAGACACACAGACACACACGAAGACACACACAGACACTCACAGACACACACAGCCACACACGAAGACACACACAGACACTCACAGACACACAGACACACACGAAGACACACACAGACACTCACAGACACACACAGACACACACGAAGACACTCACAGACACACACAGCCACTCACAGACACACACAGACACACACAGACACACACAGACTTAACAGACACATACAGACACACACAGACACACATAGACACACAGACACACACATACACACAAAGAGACACACACGCAGACGCACCCAGACAGACACCCAGACAGACGCACAGATAGACACACAGACACAGTGAGATACACACAGACACACACAGGCACACAGTGACAAAAACCAACACACAGAGAGACACACAGACACAGTTAGACAGACACACAGACACACACAGAGACACATACAGACACAGACACACACAGACACAGACACATTCAGACACACACAGAGTCACACGCAAACACACACAGACAGACACAGAAAGACACACAGAGAGAAAGACAGACACACACAGACACACACAGACAAACATAGACACACACAGACACACAGACATACACACAGACACACACAGAGACTGAGAAGACACACACAGACATACCCAGACACACAGACACACAAAGAGATTAACACAGACACACACAGAGACACACACAGACAGACACACAAACAGACACACAGATAGACACACAGAACCACACAGAGAGATACACACAGACACACAAAGACAAACACAGACACAGACACACACAGGCAGACACACACAGACAGACACACAGACACACACTGTCACACACACAAACAAACACACACAGACTCACATAGACAAACACCCACAGACAAACACACATATACGCACACAGACACACAACGACACACAGGCACAGACACACACTGACACACATATACACACATACACACAGATACACAGACACACAAACATACAGATACACACAGACACACACAGACATACACAGACACACACAGACACACACACTCAGTCACACACAGAGAGACACACAGGCACACACAGATACACACACTCAGTCACACACAGAGATACACACAGACACACACAGAGAGACACACATAGACACACACATACACACACTTACACACAGACACACACTCACACACGCAGACACACATTCACACACAGACACACAAAGACACACACAGACACAGAAAGACACACACAGAGAGACACACATATTCACACACAGACACACACAGACACATATACACACACAGAGACTCACACAGACACACGGAGACAGACACAGACTCGCACAGATACCCACAGGCGCACACAGACAAACACAGAGACAAACACTGACACACACAGAGACACACACAGAGACACACACAGACAGACACACAGACACCCACAGAGTGATATACACCGACGCAAACAGACACACACAGACCAACACATACACACACAGACACACACAGACACACTTAGGCATACCCAGACACAAACAGACACACACCGACTCACACATAGACACACACAGACACACACAGTCACACACACATATAGACAGACACACACAGACACACACAGATACACAGACACACACAGATACACAGACACACACAGATACACACAGACACACACAGATACACAGACACACACAGATACACAGACACACACAGATACACAGACACACACAGATACACAGACACACACAGATACACACAGACACACACAGACAAAGACACACACTGAGACACAAACGCAGACACACACAGACAAAGACAGACACTGAGACACAAATGCAGACACACACAGACACACACAGACACACAGACACACACACACATATTCACCCACAGACACACACAGACACACACAGACACACACAGACATACACAGAGACACACACATATAGACAGACACACACAGACACAATGACACACACAGACACACACTGACAGACACATAGACACACATACAGACGCACACAGACACACACATATTCACCCACAGACACACACAGACACACACAGACACACACATATAGACAGACACACACAGACATTATGACACACACTGACAGACACATAGACACACATACAGACGCACACAGAGACACACAGACACAAACAGAAACACAGAGACACACACATAGACAGACACACTGACACACACACGGACACACACAGGAAAACAAGAATTTGTTCCATTTAAAAAAAATCTGATGTATTCCATTCTTATGACTTTGTCCACTTCTCTGCAACCAATTATTCTCAAAAAGCTTATGTTTTATTTATTTCGTGCTAATCGAGAAATAAATAGTCTTATTACATGCTTCTTTGTTAGTAGAAGCGAAGTAAGAGAATAGCATAGGTTAAAGTGATAGTCAAAAGCTGGTTGCTAAGTGCCTGAAGTTCCTTGGTTAGTATGGACAGGTGTTGACAAGTTTTTGTATGAGAAAAGTATAAGTTTTTTAAGCTGAAACCAAAAATAAGAAATATTTCAAAAACGATCAAGTGCTCCATGTTTTTTGTGTGGTAAGCTTTTGTCCATGTCTTATGGTTTAGCAGTTATTCAAAATTCCGTAAAGTTCATCCAGAATATAGTACTCTTTAGAGGCTATTCCTAGAAAATGCAACAAATACATTTTATTTGTCAGGTAAACATCTTTAATATACGAAATGTTAATCAAAATCGTTAGAGCCATTTTTGAGAAAAGCAAAATTTTCCAAAAAATTCCATGTAAAGGGTAGTTTGGGGTGGGGGGATTTTTCTAAAAATGTTCTTGTCCCATCCCTGGAAGATACTAAACTTAAATACCAACTTTGGTATTTTACCGACTTTTCGTTTTTGAGTTATCGTGTCCACAGACACACGGACACACACACGGACCTTTTTCTGAAAATGCTTTTTTTTTTGATACAGGGGGCCCTAAAACCCATATTGCCAGTGAAATCTCGGTATCGAATTTTTTGGTGGAGTGCAATATCTTCTCTATGCACTATGTACATTGTACGCGTAGAGAAAGTAATAAGCATGACGTTTAATATTATTCATATATCATATTTTAATTATGGTAAAGTTATAAGTTTCGATTGGACCACTATGGTTTCCCTTATATAAGGGCAGCTATTGTTTGTGAACTTTCTCTCTGAATGATAACAATCTTGTTGTACACAGGCTGAACAAAACTGTGGCATATTGACCATAACTTTTAAATGGAGTGATAAAGTTAGTTGCTAGCTTTTTTTATTCTCCTAGGAAATAGAGAACCTCCAGACAGAATAAGGGGCAACACTCCTGATGGGCTGAAAAAAACTGTGGCATATTGACCATAACTTTTAAATGGAGAGATAAAGTTAATTGCTGACTTTTTTACTCTCCTAGGAAATAGAGAACCTCCAGACAGAATAAGGGGCAACACTCCTGTGTTACCCCAAGAGGGGTGATGGGGTGAACTTCGGAGTTTTAAATAGAACGATGATAATAATTAGATATGTTTCCTCAGTCCTCGATAAATTAAGAGGCTTTTCGTGTCCGAAAAAAAATTTCTTTACACAAAACCTGAATATTTATACGATATTGATATTGTATATAACATATTTAAGAACGTTTAGGGATGTTATATGAGTATACATTCTTATTACCTTCTGAAAATCGTAGGTACGGAGTGTATTTCTCCTACAAATTTGAAGTGGAGGTTTCACTGGGAATGTATGTTTTTAGGCCCCCGATTCCAAAAAAGCATTCTACAAAAAGATCCGTAATGTGTGTGTGTGTGTGTGTGTGTGTGTGTGTGTTTCTGAGTGTGTGGGTTTGTGTGCGTCTATTTACAATATAACTCAAAAACGAAAAGTTGAAATTATACTATTTTAACTCCGCATCTTTCAACGATTTGACTCGAAGATGTTCAAAAAGTACTTCAGTACAACTACCCTTTACATAACATTGTTAGGAAATTTTAATTTTCTCAAAAATGGCACCAATACTTTTAATTAAAATAATTGCTTGAAAAATTAAAAGTATATCTGAAATATTCTGGTTATAGTCTGTGAAGTCCTTTTCATTTTGGATCTATTTTGCAAGACTGGTAAACCATTATAGATAGACAAAAATGTATACCCTAAAATTGTAGATCTCGTCAAAACACATAATTTAGGTTAAATACTTTTTAGTGGAGTAAACCTTTTCCATAATATTTATTTTTACTGTACAGTTCCCATTACTTATATATTTCCTGAAGTGGAAGTTTGTATTTGTTTTTTCTTTCTGTAGAATTTAAAAAACATCACAGAGCCACTACTCTTTGAAAAATTGACTATCGCTTCAGCTTCTGTACTCCCTTAATGCAGTTGTATCTACAATGAAATACATAAAATAGTATTTCTGCACCTGAAGGGTGGCGCACGAAAACCAGCACACCTTTTTCCTAGCAATTACACACTAATGTCGCCCGCTACAATAGCATATAGATAAACGTGTACTAAATGAGCTAATGCAAGGCATACATTTACTGAACTCATCTTGTCTTTTACATTAAATTTCTCTAGGTGCTGAAAATGACCTTCACGGCACTTTTCCGTGCGTACTAGCAGATTAACATACAGACTGTTTCAAAACGACACCGAACGAAGATATAAGTCGCTTAGCTTACACTTCCCATGTGGTTAGGTCTGGCGAACGCGGCGGCCACAATTCTTCTCTGACAGTTTTTTCTGTGAATCATTCGTGCAACTGACTCTGTAGCACGCCCGCAACTTTGGCACCAAATCTCTTTGGTGGTATGGAATAACAGCAAACTTCTTTGCAAAAATGTCCCGCGTTTCCATGATCCTGTAGGTAAGTACATCTCCAATGTTGCAATTCTTTCTTGAGGAGGATACATTTCGCTGAAATATTTACTTCACACATGTTAACTATGTCGCGATGATTTTCGTAATGAGAACCTAACAACAGATGACAATGGGCAGTGGAGTATTCGGAGCGGGTTTCTCTTGCGCCACCCTGCAGAACAATAATATTTTTAAAATAAGTTTGCTGAAGAACAAGTACAGAAATTTATGTTAATGTACCACATAAAGGTATTAAAAATAATTGTGGCAACTATCCTTTTGTTGTATTGGTAATATTCCTCGTATATTCAAGTCACATTGAGTAGTGGTTTTTACTATTAGAATCAGCTGAAACATTCAACCACAGCCGGGATTTGAACACGATTCTACAAGTCTCCCTCCGGTTGCTTTAACCATTGAGATAAACTGTCGGTATCACATTAAACCCTCTGACTATCCGTGTTCAAATCTCGGCTGTGGTACTCACTTTTTTGCCGGTTCTAATAATAATATTTCTTTGGTTTATTTAATATTTTGCACATGTGATTTTATACTAATATTTTTGACATGTACCAACGATTATAAATTAGTCACTTATTGATATCCTTAATTTCACAAGAAATGTTTAAAATGAACACAATTCACTACCAAACAACGACCAAACTGTCACGGAAATTGCCTAATACAAATAGAAGTATTTGAACTAACAGGATGCGGCTCGTCTCTGATCTTTCGTTTTAAATCCAATAAACTGCTTAGTGCATTGCAGTACATAAGTAACCTCACAAATAAAAATCTAATGATTTGGGACATGGAGATGTAGGGGGCTGCTCAACCTGTCCTCTTCTTCCAAACGCATTCGGCCAGTCAGTCACTTGTCTTCCAAAATGTGCTGAGGAACCATCTTCTTTATGCTATACTTCCTAATTTGGCGTTCATCTTGCCTGAAAACCTATCTTGACAAACTGGAATCAAGTTGTTTTGCTACAGGTGGAGGTAAATAGCGAAATTTAAGTTTGCGTCTACGAAAATGGTGCAGCAATGTTATTACCAACCAAAGCTACCCATATATGTATTTACTTGTTATCGATGCTGGTATAGGAGTTTCCAGACACGAACACTGCCAATCACTGTACTAGTAAGACACAATTCTTACATTACAGTGTAAGTCAAATATCTTTGTGTGATTTAAAGAAATCAGCGAAACGCGAACTCTATCTGCTACAGCTATGGCAGGCGTTAAGAGAACAAGATTCCGAATGAACATGTGAACTTTCTGAAATTGTAATGGACCTTTCAAACAAGCTTTTGGAATTTCTAACACACATGAAGCCGAATTCTGTCCATGGTCCTTACAAAAGTGTTGTTGTAGCTATTATTATTATTATTATTATTATTATCCGTATTATTATTATTATTATCAGTATTATTATTATTTTCATTATTATTATTATTATTATTATTATTATTATTATTATTATTATTATAGTTATAATAATGTGGCTATTACTTCGTCAGAAACCAAAAGAACAATCGGCTCTTATAAGTCAAAGTGAGTTTATATTCAGGCTTCGAGAGCACTTTGAGAAGGAGCGGCACAATGGTGAACCCCTTCAACCTCTGACCAAAGCGATAACGGCTAGAAGATAAGCCACTCCCCATTTACCAGTGTCTGTTAACTGTAAAGAAAATTATTGCAGTCATATCAACTACATTTAAAAAAAACTGATGTGTTCCATTCACATGACTTTCTCTACATCTCTGCAACAAATTACTGTTAAAAAGCTTCTCATTCTATTTACTTCATGCTAACCGAGAAAAAATTAGCAGAAATAGTCTTATTACTTGCTTCCTTGTATGTAGAAGCGAAATAAGGGAGTACCACAGGTTAAAGTGATAGTCAAAAGCTGGCTGCTATGTGACTTAAGTTCCTTTGTTTGTATGGACAGGAATTGACAAATGCATGAGAAAAATACAAGTTTTTCAGAGCTGAAATCAAAAACAAGGAATATCTAAAAAACGATCAACTCCACGAAAAAATATATATATGTATATAACATAAATTGTGTGTTTTAATGCGCTCTACGTTTTTTATGTGCTAAGTTTTTGTCCATTTCTTACGGTTTAGCAGTTATGCAAAATTCCGTAAAATTGATCCAGAATAAAGTAGTCTTCAGAGGCTATTCCCAGAAATTTCAAGATATACATATTATTTTTCAGGTAAATAATTTTCTTTAATATACGATATTTTAATCAGAATCGTTAGAGCTATTTTTAAGAAAATCGAATTTTTTGAGAAAAGTTCCATGTAATGGTTAATTAGAGGTGGGGGATTTTCTTGAAAATCTTCGTGTCGCATCCTTGGCACATACCAAAATTAAATACCAACGGTCTTTTCGATTTTCAGCCATGCTGTCCACAAACACTCACACGCACACACACATGGACCTTTTTCCAAAAATGCTTTTTTTTTTTTTTTTTATTCAGGGGGACCCAAAACATGTATTTTCGGTGAAATCTCGGTGTAGAATTTTTGGGTGCAATACAGTACCTTCTCTATACACTATGTACATAGTACGTGTAGAGAAAGCAATAATTGGTATGGAGAATCTGAGTGGCTGTGCGCAGCGCCATTCTGCAAAATATCTTCTGTTACGCTTGTAGTTTAGTAGAAATAAGAAAATTATGTTGCGGTACTGCAGGATTTGGAGATTTTGTGAAATCAAGAGACTGTTCATAAACGTGGAGATTCGAGAGAACACACATGTATTATAATGGAAGCATCTCTTAGAAACTTGAGTTCAACTGGCGATGGAATCAGCTATTTGATGAAATTGTGTCTTTAAGTAGATTCTTTCTGACAATTATTACTAAGGATACTCTATTTTAGGAAAGCAAGAGCAAGCATTTCGAGGACATGATGAGAGTGTTTTATCAAATAGTTTCGGTAATTTCAAAGAACAATTTAACAGCTGCTCTCTGTAAGCCATGAAGGGGTTAAGAATCATTAAGACAAAATTAAATTGTTATTTCACGGCGTCTCAAAGATAATTAGGCATTAAATAATTGACTGTATTTAAGCTTGTGTATAAATATGAACAAATATAGAAGGAGCTAAATGAAACTGGTTTTTACTTTCTCTACATGTACTATTTCTATAGTGTATTGAGAAGGTATTGCACTCCACCCAAAAATTCGATACCGAGATTTCACCGGAAACATATGTTTTAGGGTCCCCTGTATCCAAAAAAAGCATTTTCCCAAAAAGGTCCATGTGTGTGTTTGTGTGTTCGTGTGTCTGTGAACACGATAACTCAAAAACGAAAAGCTGATAAAATACCAAGTTTTAGTATCTTTCAGGGACGCGACACGAAGATTTTCAGAAATATCCCCCCACCCCAAACTACCTTTTATATGCAACTTTTTTCAAACATTTTGATTTTCTCTAAAATGGCTCTAACAATTTTGATTAAAATATCATATTAAAGATATTTGCCTCACAAATAAAATGTATATCTTGAATTTTCTAGGGATAGCCTCTGAAGACTTCTTTAGTCTGGACGAATTTTAGGAATTTAGCATAACTGCTAAACCGTAAGAAATGAAAAAGAACTTACCACACAAAAAATGTAGAGCACTTTAAAACACACAATTTATGTCATATGCATTTTTTCATGGAATTAGTTGTTTTTGCGATATTCCTTGATTTTGGTTTCAGCTTAAAAAATTATACTTTTCTCACACAGGACTTTGTGAACTCCTGTCCATACAAACAAAGGAACTTCAGTCACATAGCAACCAGCTTTTGACTATCACTTTAAACTATAATACTCCCTTATTTTGCTTCTATTATAAGAAAGCAAGTATATAGAGACTATTTCTGCTAATTTTTTCTCGATTGTCATGAAGTAAATAGAAGCATAAGCTTTTTAACAATAATTTGTTGCAGAGACGTAGAGAAAGTGATGTGAATGCAACACATCAGATTTTTTCTATACAACTTGATCATCAAAACTGTGAGCCTTCTATTGTTGTGAGGTTGTAAGTTCAAAGGCACATTTAGTGGAGTATTTTTAGTCTTTTGAGGGAGCCCCAATCGTACGTTAAAACAATTAAATTCTCATAGTAAACTAACGGGTGAGAGTTTGATGGTGCCTGCAGGCTTACAGGCTCCTCAGGCACTTTCAGGCGATCATTTGAATAGAGTTTTATCTCAGTGATGTAAAAATATTTCCAAAGGGAACGTGAGTGGCATTCCACATTTCTTTCAAAATTCAGGTAAACTCAGCTATCTGCTCAAATCGATTACTGGAAGGCAAATTCCTGGAGTTGCAGAAGCAAGATGGACAGCAAATTCAAAAGCTGTTACAAAAGTATTAGAAAATAGATGGGTTTGAAGGAGGTTTCTGAGAAAATAATAAACGACCCTGCATCCGAAAACTCTCAATTTTCAATTTATTTTTTACTATTGTTTTTTTTATTAAGTTTATCTGATGTTCTATGTGGTGTGCTACAAAATAAATCGTTGGACACAATAAATACAAATTCTGTTTGTTAAACAGAAAAAGAAATGAGAAGTTTTTAAGATATTTCGTGATCCAAAATAGAAAACTAATTCCGACCATATAATACAGATTGCCCAATTAATTGATGCCTATTTCTTCTGAAACTCAAATATTTGTTTTATTAATTAAGTGATATGTATTGCAAATAAGTACTAGGTTTCAAAATTTCTACACAGCAATTTTAATTCTGTCCCAGTACAAAATGCAAGGAATATGTAGGTTTCTTGGGATTTCTATATATGATTGGGGGCTAATACTCTAGCTGTTGAGAAGCCCTGAACTCCTCTCACCACCTCCACCTTTATCTGCACTAAGCAGTGTGATGCAATGCTACCCAGCTACCTGAATTAGAGGAGCCCTAATGTCTACAAAATATACCAGAACTGTTTTATGTGGTGATGTTAGTGTTTAGATGCAAGGAAATGATGCAGCAGAATGGTTATCAAGGTGTATTGTAGGAAGTGCTTGTGGTATCCCTGGGAAAGAACTTTCACATGCCTGAGAAGAATAGAAGCCTACTTGTGGAGCAAATTTTACAACGGTTGCCATTGCAGCCCAAATATTCTATTCATAGAGATGGCTCTGCAAGTTGCAAGAAAACGCTACTTTTAGATGATATCATTGACAGCTTTAAAGGGCCAGGAGAATCAATCTGCTCTACAAAACATAAGGTACATTCAAATATTTCGTTTTTCTATTGTCACTACAAATGACAAGACAAGTTAGTTTTGAGAATTCAGATGTTTTCATCACAATTTTGTTTCGAAGTCAAGAGTTAATTTTTTGCGTTTCATATCACCGTATAGTCACTTTCTACTGTAATATGATATTGTTACATGTCATTTTTACATAACTTTAGTGGATCATCCTGTAGCAATTTAAAATTCAATGTTTCTTAAGTAATTACATTGATGTTTTTACTATATACCTCTATGGTTATGTGTAACTAATTCTGAAATTTAGAGACAAATGCATCTAGTAGCTTTTGAGAAGAACATATTTTTTTAACCTCTCCACCAAAAAACTCCGTGTCCTTCACTTGTCAACATTTTGTAATAAACTTCATATGTGCATTACAAAAATGTCGCTTTTAAAACTTATCGGAAGAGTTTCGAATTAATTAAACATCGCATTCAGGAAAAGGTCTGACGAGTTATTGTTCATTGTTTTTGTGTACTAATTTATTTTATCAATACACTTTACTTACTTAGAAACTTAATTCAATAACTTTGGTTTATTGAGATATTAAGGTTCTGTTGTAGAAAAATCAAAATGACTGATTGAAATGAGCACCACAAGGAGCATTTGAAACGTTGGAAAATGTATTTAGAGAAACACGTGTTTTAATATTTTAAGGGCCATTTGTTAACATTAAACTAAATTTAAATGGTTTAAATTGCAATAAGCTGAAAATAAGTTCCGCATATTAATCTACAAGAACCACGTTACATTAATGTGCTAACATCCAAAAATCATCATTTTCAAGATATTTGGTCAATTTACACAGGTATAATTGCATTCGGACTGAGAAAAATTAACTTTGCATAGTTTTGAAACTTTTCCCTAGGAGTGTCGAGCAGCCCTGGTGGACGAAAGAGCAGGACCACCACCTCCAGCAGACCACGGTACATCCCGCAAATGATTTACAAATTAAATAACATTCCAACCCCCTATAATATCCCAAGGGATTTTTCCCCCGCTGGGAGACCTTGCCCGGGGTGCACTCAGACTCGTGAGGTCTCGGGGGAGGGTGGCCAATTGAGGAGCTACTTGATGGAGAAGTAGCGGCTCCAGGTCATGAGGACCGCATTAACCGGCCGGGAGGGATTCCAGGCACTGACCACGTCTCACCCTCCAATACTGCACCCCATCCATGACGTCAGGCAAGGACCGAGATGGGGGACGCAGCGGTCGGGCGGTAGACCAAGGTTCCTTCTGAGCTGTCGTGCCATGGAGTTGTTATTATTATTAATATTATAATATCTCAAGTTTTCGTTTTAGAACAAAAATGTTTTGAATAAAGGTTTTTAATATTTTAAGCACTAACAAAACATTTAAAATTGATAGAATGGCTCCCTTTGAAATTGTGAAGCTCACTCGCCTCGTGCCCCACATGTCCGGCTGGAGCGCGGCCCTTATGCTGTCTTGAGCGCTCTCATGAAAATAAAAAAGGTCAGCGCTTAACTTTATTTAAGTGATATAGCGTTATTCACACTTTTTCAATCTGTATATTGTATTGTGTAGAATATATAATACTATTTAACGTTATTCTTTATGCAATTCCTTTCAAACATGCAATTATATTTTAAAATCTAGAACACTAAATGTTAAATTATTTAACTGACAATTGAAAGCCATTGTGACGAGTGAATGTCACATTTCTGGCAGGAATATTTCATCAAATGAAAGAAACCATTGTGACGAGTGAATGCCACATTTCTGGCAGGAATATTTCATCAAATGAAAGAAACCATTGTGACGAGTAAATGTCACATTTCTGGCAGGAATATTTCATCAAATGAAAGAAACCATTTAAAGAGAGCTGCTGGCAGAAAGAGTAAATGTAATTTCCAGATGGAAATGTTGCAGTGACTTGAAACGCCGCGTCCACATGAACAAGAATTAGTTGTTAAACAGAGGATAAGCGGTTTAATGTTGGGAGATGAAAAAATGCTGAATGTTATTACAGCACGGAAAATACATTGACTTTCTCAAAGGAGGGAAATAAACTGTTTTCTAAGCAACGCTCTGGAACGAATGGGGCTGCATCAATTCGTCCAAAGGTAAAAGTCTTAGAAAAATGCTACAACTCGTCCAATACAGTTTTACGAATCCTTAAATTCGATAATGGGCTGCTAATGAGCATCATTGCGTGCTGCCGAGAACGGGAGTTGGGTCAAGTACCTGACCTAAGTCATGAAAACGAGTTTTAAGAAACGTCTCTTGCTTTATCCAAATTGACTAGAAAGTTGGAATAATGCTCTGATTTTATAATATACCATTTAAGATTATAGTTCTTATTAATGTTAGGTATATGAACTGAAACATTATTGGCATATTAAGTATAATATTTACGACTACATCAAGCAACATCTGATAAATGACAAAGTGCAAGCTACAATTTAGTTTTGGTGCCGAACTTCTCTTTTTGCAGCACTTCTGTGGAGCCGTTAATCATTTTAGAACTCTATAAAACGGAAGTTTCTAAGATTGCTTTTGCTATACAGTTGTCACAATCTACTGTTGCGTGAGGACATTTTGGAATGAAACTACTGCTATTGGTAAAGCTCACAAATGTTATGTAATATAAGTGCATTAACAAAAGTGTGGAAACGTGCCGAGAAATATAACAGTTCGTTCTTATATAAATGTCATTATTGTAAAAAATCCCAGGCTCATTAACATAGTAATTCACGTGTATATAAAAGAAAATCGTGTTAGTTACACTATTTATGACTCAAGAACGGCTGAACCGATTTGGCTGAAAATCGGTGGGGAGGTAGCTGAGAACCAGGAGACGGACAAAGGATACTTTTTATCCCGTTTCCGTGGGACGTGGTATAACAAAACGCAACAGACAGCTAAACGCATTGCTGTCTATGGTGTTTGTTTCGAGTTTCTGTTAGCTTGTTGTGCCGATATTATCATTAACAATGCCGCGACCAAGACAATCGAATCTTTCCCGACAAAACCATAATGCAACTAGGATTCGAAACATTGCGAATGAAATTGCACGTGAAGAGAAATTAAATTTTTAAACTCCTTGGATGTGCCTGGCTTATCACCGCACAATTTACGACTAAAGGTTGGCTTCGTAATAATCATGCTTTGAAACATAAACCAACCAAAACTGTGCAACGGAAGGCGTTTGGTGGTAAGTAAATTGATGAACTATGTAATTTACTCGACGATACTCAAAGGAAAATTCGAAGGTGAGGAAGTTCTCATTCCGAGGATCCCAACTGATTTGCCGTTTGAGTTTAAACGACTTCAATTTCCGGTCCGTCTTGCATTCGCCATGACCATTAACAAATCACAAGGCCAATCCTTGAAAATGTGTGGTCTAAATCTAGAAAATCCAGGTTTTCCCCATGGTCAATTATATGTGGCATGTTTATGGGTCGGAAGACCATCTGCATTATTTGTTCTTGCGCCTGATAATAAAACAAGAAATGTCGTCTATCACAAAATGCTTCACTGAAGATTGCAACCCATGCACCAAAATAAATGGCCAATAAAGAATCATTAAACTACTTGATTTTTTTTATACTTATATTTATTATCCTAATAAAAATTTGAACTTAATAAAATCCAAAATCTGCTCATTTATTGCTTCTAAGGTGGATGAAAGTTCGCCGGGTCAGCTAGTAATTTACATAAAAATATACATCTATTATATATAATTTCGTAACGACAGCAGAAATAAAAATAATTATTAGTCATAATAAAGAATGCCAAACACGAACAGAAATAAAACTGCTTCGAAAGACAAGTTTAGAACGAAGGGTTTTTCCGACCCATGAGCCTGACAAAAGGGCAGGACATTATCCACTGGTCAGGTACCCTGGGCTATTTACTCTTACTTAATGTAAGGGACAGGAGTTGAAAACACCTACGCATATAGGCAGTGAATTCTCTTAACGAAAATATATGTAAAAGCCGGCCAAGGCGAATGAAGTCCTGCACGAGAGCGGAAAGTCAGTGCACTACAGGGAGGACGCAATACGGCACAGTCTTGTATACCTTATGTTCACGTCGTTAATGATGCAACGTAAAGAAAATAGAGCTCACTAGCAAGCTGGAGCTGTTACGTTTTGTGACGAAGTGAAGAAAGAAGGTTAACATTACTTATTACGATACCACTGCATGTGTCTGTTGCTTCTATTGGCTTTAATAAGACAACGAACCAGTTTCAAAATTAGTATTGTGAGCCTCACAAGATTGCATAATGTGGACAACTACATTAATACAAGACAATTCCAGAAGTATTATGAGATTAAAAAATCTGATGTTACGTTCATATGACTTTTCATGTGAAGTATATCTTGGGGTGGGGAGGTTATTTTGAAAATCTTCGTGTTGAATACTCGGAAGATGCTGAACATAAATGTCAAGCTTAGTGTTTAAGGATTTTCCGATTTTGAGTTATGCTCAGGCTCAATACGGACCTTTTTCTGAAAATGTTTTTGTATTCATCCAGATGTCCTCAAATTATGTATTTTCTGTGATCTCTCGATAATATATGTGGTAGAAAAATAAAAATAAATCCCTACTATCAACATTTTGCCAGAAAGATTTATTTCATATAAGTAGAAAATCGTGAAATTGATTAGATTTCGATTTAAAATGTATAAAAGTAAAAGGAGTTTACCGAGGGAGCATTCTGACATTGTGGCTGAAAAAGAGCCATTTCTTAAAACTCTTAGAAAAACTGAACGCGGTGAATATAAACCAGCAATATACAAAACATACCTGGATCCACACTGACATACAGTTTCCAAAGGTATGGGAATATTCAGGAATAAGATATGGGGAGTGCAGCACATTTAGCTATCCGAGAGGGAGAGAGAGAGTTTTAAATGTATCATTGCATTTTAAATTGTATATATAAAACCAAAATACATAATGACACGCGCATACAAGTAGACATAATTCGCACAGTGGTACATACAAGGGTCGGCTGATAAGTCCCGGGCCTCACACAGATATGGCGCCATTAGGCCAGTTAGACGGTAGCATTCTATAGACTAGCTTGTATCCATAGTTACAGATCAATATCTTGTTTACTTTGCGAATGACCGCATTTTAAACAATACAATTTTAGAGTTTTCACGAAAATGGAGGATTTGAAAAAACGAGCAGTGATTAAACATTTCGATTTGAAAGGCTTAACGCCTAAAGAAATCAAGGAGGAAATGGACAGTACATTGAAAGACTCTGCCCCTTCATATTCAATGATTAAAATGTGGGTTGCAGAGTTTAAAATGGGACGTACGAGCACTAGTGATGAGCCTCGCTCTGGACGCTCTGTAGAAGTGACAACTCCAGAGATCATTGAAAAAAAGTCATCGTTTAGTACTGGAAGACCGCAGATTAAAGTTGTTTGAGATAGCAGAGGCTGTAAACATATCAATAGAACGTGCAGCTAATATTTTAAGTAACGTTTTGGTCTTTCACAAGGTCTGTGCAAGATAGGTGCCACGTTTGTTGACACCTGATCAAAAGTTGCAAAGAAAAACTGTTTCTGTTAAGAACGTGGAGCTTTACCGTAAAAATCCCAGTGAATTTTTCAGACCGCTTATTACCATGGATGCAACTTGGATGCATCACTACACTACAGCAAGTAAATCACAGTCAAAACAGTGGATTGCGCCAGGAGAACCAACTCCAAAAAAGGCAGTCAATTTTGTCAGCTAGCAAGGTTATGGCGAGTATTTTCTGGGATGCACAGGGAATTATTTTTATTGATTACTTGGAAAAGGGTAAAAGTATCACTGTTGAATACTACGCAAGCTTACCGCAACAGTTGAGTGATGAAGTGAAAAGAAAAGAACCTCATTTGCAAAAAAAAAAAAAAAAAAAAAAAAAAAAAAAAAAAAAAAAAAAAAGAATCTTGTTTCATCACAACAATGCTCCGGCACATCATTCAGTTATTGCAATGGGATAAATGTGCGAATTAAAGCTGGAATTGCTTGAACATCCCCTCTATTCACCAGATCTAGCACTTAGTGACTACCACCTGTTCCCAAACCTCAAAAAGTTTCTTGAAGGACTAATATTTCACAGCAACGAGTTTATCATAGTTGCGGTAAACAGCTATTTTCAGGACCTTGATAAATCGCACTACAGAGATGGTTTAATTAAATTAGAACACTGATATGACAAATGTATTAGCTTTTAAGGAAATTATGTTGAGAAATAAAGCAACAACAAAAAAGATTCAATTGACGTTTTCATTGAGAAGATTACAATAACGCATGGATTTTCTCAGCTCATTGGGTGCATTTAGAATAGCCTTGTGTCAGTACAACTCACAGAACTCATAGTAATTCAAAGTGATCTCCTTTTGATACCTCACACACATAATATGGAACATGGCCTAAACGTATTGGGAGTTTTGCGCCGACCGACCGAGCAGTTAGAGGGAGAAACAGACGCGGTAGCGCTCTCGACAAATAACCAGAATCCTTCGCTTCTCGAACATTTTAGTACTCTGAGGAAACTTTTAACAACAATATAAAAACGGGCTCTGTCGCGAGTTATTAATTGAGTTTGTGGGTTCTTTTTGTGATGTGAGATCAATTGGCGTTCTTCAAGTGAACTTCTGGTAATGTATGTGCCGCGAGAAGTTAGAGATGTCTTGTGGTCGATTCCCTAGCATTAAATCATCCAAAGATAAAGCTACTTCTCGAGTATTTCATTATGTGACACACAAAAAAGTGAAGTGACAAGGAAAATTGAACTACACCACATTAGTGAAGTAAAACTGGACAAAGTCGTTATATTTGGATAGGTAGGGCCAATGCCATAGCCGGTATTTCAACCATGGATCTCCCGATCTCCAGCCGGTCGCTCTGCCACTGAGCTACCACGGCAACATGCCAGTATAGCATTGTGTTTCTCAACTGACTCGCATGTTTCCTGGTAAACCACAAGGTGATTTCAAATTATTTTGAGATGACAACACCAATGGCGACTTACAATGCTGTTAGTACTTTTAAGTCCCAGGATTCATAGTATAGTCAACTATTATGGTCAATTGGTATTGGATTAATTGCTTTTTCACACAAGCCGTGTGTAGGACAGTTGGATAGGTAGAGTCTGACTGAAAAATTCAATGCCATAGCCGGGATTTGAACCACGTTCTATGGTGCACTTTCTTAACGTAATCAAACTTGGGATGCAACCACCTGGACATGAATTTCCGCTCGTATAAATCGTTCTTTTGTTTTATAAATAAAACTGCATTTGGTGCACTGCGTCCTTTTATATGTTTGAGTTCTCTACAAAACCTCTAAAATACGATGATAAAAATTAGTATTGCGGTCTGTAATGATGGTTTTACAGGCAGTGATGCTTTTATTGTTTCATTTGTATAGCCCCCTTTAACTTCAATGGTCATATCGGGGGCTTTGACTTGTGAAACAACTCGTTTTACTGTAGGTTAGAACATTAGGTTAATCATTATTAGATTACTAATACACACGCACATTCACTCTCACGTTCATACTTCCAGACTCTGTGGGGGATAGGGAATAAATCTGGTTAAAGAAAAATTCCCCGGCCCCAGCCCCAGCCGGGAATTGAACCCGGGACCTCCGGGTGAGGCAGTGTTTTGTTCCAGTTGTGCCGTGTGGCAAGTATTATAAGCTACCAATCTTTATGTTTTGTATTGTTTTTCTTTGCTTTGCAGAGAAAAATACATTATTGCTTTGTTGGACCCGCGCCGATGATTATCATGAGCTGAATGCAATAGTCTGTAAGGAGAATGGACAGAAAACGTCAAGTAAACGTAACACATCATACATTTTATGCCGAGGCTCGACAGCCTTGCATGGTGATAAAGCTATGTGTTGGGCTGTTGGATATTGATTTTAATCAGCATGCGGTAAATTTTACTAAAATCTTTTCAACACTAGGCAGTGATACTTGAGGTTTGGTCTATCCTGCGCCATCAGATTAAAATTATTGAACTGTAATGGCTTTTCACAAATCAATTAAGCAAATTCCTGAATGCAGACGCATACACTTTGACTTAAATCAAATGCACATTTTCCCAAAATTAAAAATGCCCTAAAATATCTCCGTGTGTGCCTAACAAATATAAGAACAAAAGTGCATATTATATCTGGAATGAAACTCAGCTAATTAGCAAGGCAGGAGATTTTTTTTTACTATTACTGATTTGTAAAGAAGATCAGGTTTTCCACACTTGTAATATTTCTATGTTTTTTCGGGTAGCTATTTATTTTGTGCAGAATAAAATCAGCATTATTCTTTATGCTATTCTTTTCTAGTTACTCTGTCACAAATTAACACTTACAGTTATAATATATAATGAAAAACCACACGACAGCAATTTTAGTGTAGTTATTTAGGTACACTTGTAATGAGTGATGAAACCAAACCGTTGTGGAGCCCTCCAGTGTAAAGGGCCGAAGAAAAGAAACAGAACCACCAACTTCGTGTTTATAACATTCGCACAGGCAGGTGCACCAGCTATACTGTCCTGCAAGTAGTGTTCCGGACTCTGAAGCAAGCAATCCATCCCGCCAACCAGCAGCACAGTTGTCTGGTACTCACGCTCATATCGCCACTCTTTCTCTCCTCATCAATGATGTCATTAACTGCAGCATGTACTACCACTTTCCAGTCATTAACACCGAGTCCGGAGCAAGGACTGGGTAACCTTCCGGGTATTTAAGCTGCGCTCAAGAGGTACACTTGTTTTCTTTCAAGAAGAGTTTGTATAACTGGTGCTTGGTTGATAGCAACAAATGTATGAAATTCACAGTGCTGACTGGCGGACTGGGACCCCTGCCATTGCTATAGAATCTACAAAAAACCGCTGAAATTAGTAAAGTTATACACTTCGGTCCAATGGCTGCTCTTGTAACTGAAATTCACAGCATACTCCCCTGAACAGTACATTAGAAAACAGTACTTTTTTTTCCAAATTGCTGAGCTTGGCTCGTAATTATAGCGGATACACTCGAGCAACATATTGCCGGAGCAAAACTTCTGGAATCGTGAACCTGACCGCCAACCAAGCTTATCGGAGTTTGTATTTTGATACTTTGCTTACTTAAAGTCACAGCGAGCAAACTTTGTTCAGTCTGTATCGAAAGTGATCCGCATATGTTTGTATTCAAAGCGGGCAGTAAATAGTATTAATCTTTTTACTCCATTTTTTTTAACCATGGCTCCTACGTTTTCAAAGTTCAGTGGCAAGGTATTACTTAGTCAGATCAGAGAAATAATTGCAAATGTCCTTGACTTCTTGAAGCAGGAGGCAGAGATGAAGGAAGAAAATGTATGTTCCCGAGTTCTTCAAAAGCCTGTAGAAAGTGAATGAAAGAATAACCAAGGCAACTGATATTTCACTGAGTTCCGTTTCCAGGGATCTCAAAGATATGAAAGAAAGAAAAAAAAAACTTAATATATCACCTTTAAATTAAAGATGTGGAACAGCGAATTGCAGAAATTGGCAGGCCTGAATGGGAAAACATATCTCGACATGTTGAGAACATTGAAAATCATTAAAAAGAATTGTAGAAAATCAAATAGAAAGAATTCTTATCCAGGATAATGGTGCAGAAAGTAGCGATAACGTTGATGATGACAATGACGTGAGCGAAGACGAAGGACTGTCAGGTGTGGAAGAATTGGAGGCAGACGATTGACATTGTTTATATAGTAGGCCATTTGTATAGATGTTTTGTAGATATGAATATAACACATGTTTACCAGAGCAGCGCCGTATAGTGCAGGTGGCAGATATTTGACAGGCATGAATCGACTTATGAACTGCTTATCTGAAAGTACAACTCGCTTCCTAGCTCTCATTAAAATTTTCACATGTCCAGATCTGTTGTGCCAGTTATAATACCTTTTGAGAACACGGACATTTCCGTGCCATACTTTCTGAAAATTGTAATCTCCCTGTTTAACACTGTTCGCTTAATTTGTGCTAAAATGAGTTTGATGGTCCACGTACGTAAAATAGTTTCCTGGATATGGTAGATAATCTAAATAAAGTACAATGTAACTTCTGGAAACGTATTCTGGGATTGGGGAGGGGTACTTCTAACTACTGTGTTCTTCGTGAGGTAGCATGCTGGGAAGATGCTAAATTAAGTGTAGTTAGATACTGGCACAATTCCTAAAATATTTATACTGAAAACAATTTGAAGTAGTACACATGGCCATTGGTACAAGTTCTGATTTTGTTTTTGTGACTTTATTGTTAGTAATCTTGTTGTCATTTCTCCGTTGGCTGGTTTTAACTTGAAATAGCTCCGTTGGGTTCCGCAACTCTTTTAACCATGAGGGGATATCTGTGACGTCAAATACGGGGCTGTTTGGCCACCTGGTGTATACACTTTAATTTTGTAGACATACAATTACCAGTCCCTTAGTATGAGAAGTTTAAAACATGATATTTCAGATCCACGACTGCAAACCTTTCTTGATTTTACTTTCCATCTTAACTAAGTTTAAAGCGATTATAATGGATATCGCTAGAAATTTGGGTTTATCACCACAAACATACATACGTATCGTTCACTCTGCTAGACTTTTGTTCTCAGTTAAAGTTGAAGTGGTGATGGTGTGCCTGAGGTGATACTGGAGACTCCCTCAGGGACGCTATCGCGGAAAAAAGCTAATTCCCATCTATTATTAGATTCTCCAGATATGTGCCATTCGTCACACTTATCAGATAATTGGCCTGTCAAAATTTAAATGGGAACAGTTATGATCTTTTGCCTTCTCACCATGCCATTTATAAGCAGCTTATGTCCAAACTCTAAGTCTATTCTGTCATAAAAATAGGTACACAGAACACAGAACACTAATTGGAAGCTATTTGTGCCAAGCTTTTAATTTCCCAAATTAATGGTAGGGTTATTTATGGAGAGTTGCTGCTGTTAATTACTTTCCGGTTTCACTTATTTTAAGCAATTTATTACAAGATTACTTTTATTGTTGATATCTACGTACTAACATTAACACTCCTTTAAATTAGGAGCAATTTCCAACAAGACATTAATTGTATACGGAAAATATATCAGACACAATTTTCTCCGACCATTATCATTATTTTGAATTCCTAACAACACCATACATAAATCCCAATTAACTGTATTACTTTCTCTACACGTATTATGTACTTAGTGCATAGAGAAGGTATTGTAAAGCAGCCTAAAATTCGATACCGAGATTTTACCGGAAATACATGTTTTGTGTCCCCCTGAATCCAAAACAAGCATTTTTGGAAAAAGGTCCGTGTATGTGTGTCCGTGGACAGCATAGCTCAAAAACAAAAATATTGTTGAATACCAAACTTGGTACTAAGTTTAGTATCTTCCAAGGATGCAATACGAAGATTTTCAAGAAAATCCCCTCCACCACACTACCCTTTATATGGAAATTTTTTCGAAAATTTTAATTTTCTCTAAAATCCCTCTAACAATTTTGATTAAAATATCGTATATTAAATATACTTACCTGACAAATAAAACGCATATCTTGAATTTTCTGGGAATAGTCCCTAAAGACTACTTTATTCTGCATGAATTTTACGGAATTTTGCATAACTGCTAAACCGTAAGAGATGGACAAAAACTTACCATACAAAATATGTAGATCACGTTAAAACACACAATTTATCCGATGTACATTTTTTTTTTCGTAGATTTGGTCGTTTTTGAGATATTCTTTGATTTTGGTTTCAGCTTTGAAAAACTTATACTTTTCTCATACAAGAATCTGTCCATACAAACAACGGAACTTCAGTCACATAGCAACCAGCTTTTGACTATCACTTTAACCTATGGTACTCCCTTATTTCGCTTCTACTTACAAGGAAGCAAGTAATAATATTATTTCTCGATTAGCTTGAAGTAAATATCAGCATAAGCTTTTTAACAATACTTTGTTGCAGAAATGTAGAGAAATCATGTGAATGAAACACATTAGATATTGTAATAAACTCTTCATAGATGCTATTAGGCAGTTGTTAAAGAAAATAGTGCACACTTAACACTCGAAAGTCAGCTGTTTAAAATATAGTGAAGAAAAACACCAAGAAAAATGGTTTAAACAATAACTGTATAGAAAATAGGAGGATGTGAGTTCAGAACCTTGGAAATAGGGTGTTTGCGGAGGGTACCGGCTAAGTGCAGATTTTGTGTCTATGGCCCTAGAGGGGTCAACCACGTCAGGGAGGGAGAGATGGGGTAACATGAGAAACGGGCGGTCGGAACCAGGGATGACGACACAGCAATGGCAGGTCACACAGGCACATCAAGGACGCCTCTCCTAGAGGACTCGACGTCTCTCCAAGGAAATTTTGGTATAGCTCGGAAACAGCCGAAGGCCGAGAGCCGTAGAACGTTCCACAAAAGGCATAATTATTGTTCCCTTTCTCGCTGCTCTAAACACCATTCTCTGCACTGAAACGCTCCCAACCCTAAAACATAAAATGTAGTGAAGTATTAATGAAAAGTAATGGAACTACATGAAGGGAAACACATTATACATTTGACGAAAATTGTGTCAGTATGTTTTTGTTTAGAAGTTATGCAGAAGACATCCAGAATGAAGAGAGCTTCCGAGGATATTCCAAATATATGAAGACAATGCATTCCAATTGTCACAAACATATGTTAATTAAAATGTTTAGAAACCTTTTTTGAGAAACGCAATTTAAAGAAATGTTGGAGTATGGGGATTTTCTTGAAAGTGTTTGTTTAGTATCCTTCGGTAATGTAGAAATTCAATATCAAGTTTGGTATTTAACTTTTAGTTTTTGAATTATCTGTTAACAGATGTACATGACCATTTCTCTAAAAGGTGGTTTTTTTGGTTCAGGGGTCTTCAATATATGTATTTTAGATGACATTGTTGTATAAAATTTGTGGGTGGAATATATAGATACGTTTTATACCTGCCATAAATTTTGTACATTGATAGAAAAAATAAAAAGCCATTTATACGAAACCATTGTCGCGAAAGGTTCTATCTGCTTCTTCTTGTACAAACGTTTGTCTAGGTTTACGTGTTGTAACTAGAAGAATGACATTTAGAATAGTTTCTAGAAGAATAGCCCGAGAAAGTCATGTGAATGTTAATATTTTAATTTTTTTTAATGTTTGGCAGTGTATATAAGCCATCACACATTTAATATCCGTCATTTTCTGTTACCAACTAAAAGGTGCTTTCGGTGGGTTACATAGAAGTTTATCATACTCGTATTATTGGTCGTGTGTGAAGCTTTTAATTTAGTATCTGCTGAGAAAGGTGCTCTAATGCCAACAAACTACTAGTTATGAGAAAAATAACAAGCTATTTAAATATATTAGTAATCTGAAAATTGAGTTAACAAGCCATATTTGAGAGCAAACAATAGCTTCCATATTTGAGAACAAACAACAGCTTCCATATTTGAGAGCAAACAATAGCTTCCATATTTGAGAGTAAACAACAGCTTCCATATTTGAGAGCAAGCAACAGCTTCCATATTTGAGAGCAAACAGCAGCTTCCATATTTGAGAGCAAACAACAGCTTCCATATTTGAGAGCAAACAATAGCTTCCATATTTGAGAGCAAACAACAGCTTCCATATTTGAGAGCAAACAACAGCTTCCATATTTGAGAGCAAACAACAGCTTCCATATTTCAGAGCAAACAACAGCTTCCATATTTGAGAGCAAACAATAGCTTCCATATTTGAGAGCAATCAACAGCTTCCATATTTGAGAGCAAAGAATAGCTTCCATATTTGAGAGCAAACAATAGCTTCCATATTTGAGAGCAAACAACAGCTTCCATATTTGAGAGCAAACAACAGCTTCCATATTTGAGAGCAAACAATAGCTTCCATATTTGAGAGCAAACAACAGCTTCCATATTTGAGAGCAAACAACAGCTTCCATATTTGAGAGCAAACAATAGCTTCCATATTTGAGAGCAAACAACAGCTTCCATATTTGAGAGCAAACAACAGCTTCCATATTTGAGAGCAAACAACAGCTTCCATATTTGAGAGCAAACAATAGCTTCCATATTTGAGAGCAAACAATAGCTTCCATATTTGAGAGCAAACAATAGCTTCCATATTTGAGAGCAAACAACAGCTTCCATATTTGGGTGAAAGTAACAGAAAGGTCTTACTCATAGCCTCAACGGTTCTTAAGAAATCTCTACCGGGGATTAGACGTTTAGTAGCGGAGAAGTATTTCGTTAGACAGCGCCTATTCTTCTTACTAATCCTCTGGGAGGAAAGGATGAGGCTGAGTGTACTATGAGCGGTAATCGCAGAGTAGTGGAATCTTTAACGTTTCCAGGTAGAGCATGCTCCGTTTATGTCCTCTCCTTCGAGGATTGGACAACTTTCTGAAATATTGAAGCTATTGACCCGGATACCAGATATGCCAGTAAAAACATTACAAACCATGTATGAGGCAATGGTTAGGTCTTCAGTACTGTATGGAAGTGAGGTGTGGGGATGGGATAGGATAGGTAATCTAAGTAAAATACAATGTCGTTTCTGGAAACGTGTTCTGGGATTGGGGAGGGGAACTTCTAATCAGGGTGTTCTTCGTGAAGCAGGATGCTGGGAAGATACTGTATATGCTAAATTAAGTGTAGTCAGATACTGACTGCGAATAATTAAAGGTGATCAAACAACCCTAAGAGCAATATGTTATCGGCATCAGATAAATAACATAGAGCATCCAAAATGGTGGGGCTACAACGGGGATTATCCAAGATTGGCTTAAACGATATTTGGCAAAGCGGAAGCGAAAATAGATATAACGTCGTGAATAAAGTAAAAAGAGGACTATGCGACATAAACAGGCAAAAATATAATATGAATGTAGAAACAAATTTGTCATTGGAGTTACAAAATGAAATGAAAATTGGGTGGGATAAAGAAACATATATGTTAACATTGGGTATGAAACAAAGGTCGGGAATAGCGTGGCTCTCAGGTTGGGAGGGTGGAAAACATGTAAGGTAGTTGAAGCTGGTAGGCGGATTTGCCCATTATGTGGGTATCAGGAAAACTGGACAGATATTTTGGCAGATTGCGTGCAGATGGAGGATATTAGGAAAAAATTACTGCCGGAAGTATTTTTAGCTTCAAACAGACGAAGGACAGCATTCTGGGATTTGATTCTAAACAGACAAAACTGGCCAAGTCTGGGCACATACTTAATGGAAGTTCGTGTACTAAGAGATAAAATATTTGTGTAAATATTGTATAGACTTATTTGGTGTTTGAGTAATCTATATGTGTGAATACGTGGTGTAGTTGTGAGTGCAAGTGTGTATTTCTAATGTTGTTAAGATATATAAAATAGGTAATGTTATAAATTCAAGTAGTTTTAGACAGCATGTACGGTCACCCGACTGTGTGACGCGAATATTGTAACAGACTACAGCTACAATTGTATCGACTGGCCGGTCCCGAATGTATATCACTTCTTAAGCCACCCTGCTACCAAATATATAAGATTGCTAGAATGAAAACAAAACAATTACAAAAATCTCATGTGTTCCATTCACATGACTTTCTCTACATCTCTGCAACAAATTATTGTTAAAAAACTCATTTTTCTATCCATTTCATGCTAATCGAGATAAACATTAGCAGAAATAGTCTTATTACTTGCTTCCTTGTAAGTAGAAGGGAAATAAGGGGGTACCATAGGTTAAAGTGATAGTCAAAAGCTGGTTGCTATGTCACTGAAGTTCCTTTGTAGGACACGAGTTGACACATTCCTATAGGAGAAATGTATAGCTTTTTAAAGCTGAAACCAAAATCAAGGAACATCTAAAAACCGATCAATTACACGAATAAAATGTATATTTTATGAATTGTGTGTTTTAACGTGCTCTAATTTTTTGTGTGGTAAGTTTTTTCCATCTCTTACAGTTTAGCAGTTATGTAAAATTCCGTAAAATTCATCCAGAATAAAGTAGTCTTTGGAGGTTATTCCCAGAAAATTCAAGATACACATTTTAAATGTCAGGTAAATATTTTAATATACGATATTTTAATCAAAATCTTTAGAGACATTTTTTAGAAAATCAAATTTTTCGAAAAAAGCTCTATGTAAAAGATAGTTGGGGTGGTGGGATTTTTCTTGATCTTCGTGTCGCATCCTTGGAATATACCAAACCTAAATACCAAGTTTGGTTTTAAACGGTCTTTTCGTTTTTGAGCTATGCTGTCCAAAGACACACAGACAGATAGTCACACAGACAGACAGACACACACACGGACCTTTTTCCAAAATTGTTTTTTTTTATTCAGGGTGACCCAAAACCTGTATTACCGGTGAAATCTCGGTATCGAATTTTTTGGTGCATTACAATATCTTCTCTATGCACTATGTACATAGTACGTATAGAGAAAGTAAAAATATTATTTTGAAAGTCTACGCCCGATTTCGATGTATACAAATTTAAGTGCACACTAAACCGAAATATGGATTAGTGCAAAGTGAAAGTGTAGCTGTTGTCAACTGTATATATGGTAAGATGTCTCCCACGGATTAAATTAATAAGAATTTTGCCCTACGTGACACTGAAAGCAGAAAAGTCTTGAAAGCAATATGGAAGGTGAAATTCATAAACTGGACGGGAAATGTGACAAAGAAAAAGTGAGATCAGAAAATTTAATATGGGAGAATAGCCTTTGTGCTGAGAAGCTTTCGATAGAGGTCCTTTCCTTGAACACAAAGACAGGAATATTAAAGTCTGTTTTTATTTACCTTCGTAAAGCGAGACTCCGAACACATATGCCTTCCTTCGTATAGAACTATAGAGAGAGGATTCTAAGGCGACATAATAGATATCTATAAAGAGGATTTTAGTTTTAGAGTGTAACCCTCGCTATGTACAGATATTTACATTTACTGTATTACCCAGCATTCCATAGTCCACATTTTTACGTTGAAATTTACACTCGAGGAAAGTTGAGCCAGACGAAAAATGCATTGGAACAATATTTCTTGGATTCCTCTATATAGATGGAGTTTCAGCTGGGATAGCTCGCACAAGCTCGCCAGTATTGCATGCTATGCTACTCTGGGTCCGTTTATTCATACACGATACAGTCTTTGATCAGATGCTTTTGAGGCAGTGAAAACATTAATTTCTCTGATATTACTGAAACATTTTGGTTTGTAGGAAAAAAGGATATTAATACAACAAAAATTAAATAAAATAGAAAAATATTGGATGAAGATGAAGAATGGCAATATCAGAAAGCAAAATATCTGATGAAAGAAATGAAAGGGAATTATTCATAAAATGTGTCAAACAAAGCTAGCGTTCAAAAAAAGAAAAAGAAAAAAAGTAATTTGCCTCCTTTTATATTAGCGGAGAACTTAGTTGAAACCATGTGTTGGCAGAACATTAACTGGATGTGTAACATGTTCAACAATAACATCAGAGAGAAAAGGAACACATTAATTTTTAAATAGTCCTACAGTAAATTTCTGAAAATTAGCTGGACTGATTAATTGCCAGGGAAGAAATTTATGAGTAAGTAAAAGTAAAGGCTAAAACATAAATTCAGAACCAAACTAGAAAATGAAAAATAAAATGCATTGTACATTAATTAATACACCATATTTTGCAAAAGATATTCGAAGGTACAACTGAAGTCAAGAATAGCAAAGAAGGTGAGAAAACAGGGAAGAAATTAAAACGACTTGAACTGCAGAACGTACGAAGAATAAAGAAAGAAGACAGAGAGAAAATCAGAATGCAGAATTGCTGCAAACGAAGAGAGTGAAAAAAGACAAACTGTATTGACACTTTGTTATAGTCGGTGCAGCCACGTGACGTCTTTATCTCCCTGTCTGAAGAAAGGAATGACTAAAGTGTTGCAGAGGAAATGAATGTATTCTTGCAGTTTTCTATTCGAATGACATGACAATTTGTCAATAACAATACAAGATCCTTCTTACTAAATAAGGTAACACAGGCGACTAGGGAGACTGAAATCGACGCAAGCAACACGAAACGGTCGTGAGCGGTATACAATAAGTAATATAAGTAAGGACTCTTGATCCTGTAACAGATTCCACTAAATATAATGTTTATTCAACTCTATTTGATTTAGCCTTTTCTGGAGTAGTATTTGTCGTATAATGTTTCTTGATTCTGACTTAAATTCATTTATATTTTGGATAGAATAGTTGCTCAGTTGTAGATCAACCGGCTAGAGACCGGGAGATCCGTAATTCAAATCGCGGCTCTGGCATGAACTTTTTCAGTCTGACTCGAACTATCCAAACGCAGGTTATGTGAAAAAAAAAGTAGCATTTATATTTTATTTTAAATTAGTTTCTAGGACAGTTAATACACCACCACCGTCCCTATCTCTGACGTCATCAATTCTCGTAGAGCTGTTGATTTCCCTCAAACGATATTCCTTCTGTGCGTTCTAGAAAAAGTGAAATGAAATAAAATTTGAAAAATAAATTTTCCAGGCTCAAGTTTTGAGTATTTCCCCTGCAGTTTCCAGATATAAACATAGAGAAGAAAACCTGGAAACACAATCCAGTCAGGCAAGGTCATGCTGTTTGATTTTACATATTGCGATATTTAATTTACGTTGCTAATATGTTTTATCCATCTAATTAAGTAGAACATGATCAATTATTTAAATTATTAAAAAAGGTTGTCTTGATTTGTGTTATGTAATTAATCGTTTTTATAAATAGATGACGGGGAAATAAATAATTTCCATATGTTAAAACCAACGCATAATATTACATCGAGCAGACGTACTGATCCCGAAAAAAACCGAAATGTGGACAGTAAAAATCGGATGTGCATGATTCACATGACTTTCTCTACCTGTTCCACAAGCAAACTTTTCTTACAAAGGATAATTCTTTTATCTACACCCTGCTAATCGAGGTAAACATTATTACTTGTTTATTTGTAAGTAGAAGAGAAAGAAGAGAATACACTACGCTGAATTTATAGACAAGTCTTTTAAAAGCCGGTCGCTTTGTGAAACAATTGAAATCCGTTCTCTTTACTTGCCAGCAGTAAACAAAAGATAGACGAAAAAAAGATCACCTCCCGTTTGAGAGATGTTTAAGTAGCTAAAAAGTGAAACCAAATAACACTGAATATCTCGAAAACGGTTAACTCTACAAGACAAATTGAAAATGGCATAAATTGTGTGTTTTAAGAGATCTACATTTTGTGTAGTAAGCTTTTGTCTATTTGTTACGGTCTACCAGTTATACAGAAGTCATCCAAAATGAAAAGGTCAGAAAATTCTGGAGTACATTTCGTTTGCCATGAAAATGTATAAACATATGCTATTTTAATCAACATTGTT
This sequence comes from Hymenopus coronatus, assembly GCA_030762935.1. NCBI lineage: Eukaryota > Metazoa > Arthropoda > Insecta > Mantodea > Hymenopodidae > Hymenopus > Hymenopus coronatus. The sequence goes on along the minus strand of CM060886.1, from coordinate 5,336,152 downwards.
AGTGATTTTTGAGAAAATCAAACTTTTTGTAAAAAGTTCCATGTAAAGGGTTTTTGAGGGTAGGGAGACCTTCCTGCTAATCCTCTTCTTGCACACTTGGAGGATACTCAACTTTAATACAAGGTAGGTTTGGTATTTAACCGTCTTTTCGTTTCATACACACACCACGTTATAAAAAGGATTTTGTTTTCAGAGGACTCTAAAACATTTATTTCCGTTATATCCGTATGAAATTTTTGGGTGGAATACAATATCTTCTCTACATTCTATGTACGTTGTACATACATGCTAGAGAAAGTAATATAAGAAACATACATTTTGGGAGTGCAAGCAAGAGCCAAGATTCCGAAAGTCTTGTATATTTTTACACCACTAGAAAAACTCAATGGTTTTGGTGCAATGCTGTAATTATAAGCGCACTATGCCAGTTCTCTTCCACTATCACTAATTCACTTACACAATGCTTTACACATTTCTTTATACCCATATGTTACGATCAACTCGCTACTTTTATTCCACGCAGCGAAGTAACATCAAGCTTTACATTATTCAGGGAATTTACATCATATCGCCTCGCATTATAATATTGCTATACTGAGTGATTTATGTAAAACTGACACATTTCTTTCTTTAATTATTCCGTTGGAAATGCATTCAATGACCCAATTTTAGCACCAAATTAATCAAATGTACTGGAGTTTCGATTCCTTGCCACTAGATGCGCAGATGTGTATGTTTTATTCCTAATTGCATTGTTGGCAGCTGTTTCGATATTTTGTTCTTGTAGTCAACGTGAAGATTCAGTATGTAATGGTTACCATCCTAACTTCATATACCCAAGGTTGCGTGTTCAAACCCGGCGGAGGACGATGGATTTTTTCGGGTGTAAAAATCCTTAGCATGACTTCCTTCGGAAGGGAAGTTAAGCCGTTGGTCCCGTGTCGTAGATTTACGGCACGTAAAAGAACCTCAAGCCTGATAGAGAGACCTCTGAGCAAATAAGCCGTCTTTCTCACCCTATTTAGAATGGGACGCTGAGAACCATAGTAGTTAAAGAGCGTCCATAAATAACACGCCATTTTTTTTTTGAAAATGCAGTACGATGTAGAGCTGAGTCAAGGATATTTTCAGCAAGATGGCGCTACATGCCATACATCAAATAAATCCATGAACATAATTGCAAGTTTCTTTGACGACCGGATAATTTCCAGTAAACTGTGGCCACCGAGATCTCCGGATTTGACATTGCCGGACTTCTTTCTATGGGTTACTTAAAAAGCAGGGTTTACGCCACACGTCCCCAGATATTGGACGATCTGAAGCACCACATCACAAAGGAGATTCAAGCTATTGACAACAGAGTCCTCCAACGAGTGGGCAGTACGACGTTTTGAGTTGTGTCTTATGCAGGATGGAGGACATTTTCAACATTTGCTATAGAGGTAAATAGTCTCCCAAAATTCCTCTACAATTTAGGTATAATAACTTGTCGCTGGCATAACACGTTTTGAAACAATTAATGAAATAAAAGTGTCAGCTCTATATAAATCACCCTGTATTTTGCTGGTTTTTCAGATACTGCGTACAGTTTATAGCAACTGTTAATGAAACGGAAGGATATTCTTTGATGTGTATAAAATATCATATTTGTTATCCTCCATATTATTATTATTCTTATTTTCTGTACTTAGTACATAGTACACTCCACTCAAAAATTCTGATACATAGATTTCACTGGATATACAGGTTTTATATTACTCTATACCCCCAAAACAATTAATTTCTCTGGCACGTATGTAGAACGCACATAGTGCATAGAGTAGTTATTGTATTGCCGAGAATTCACCGGTAATATCGTTTTACGTTTCTCTGAATAAAAAAAAAACATTTTTGTTTTCTCTATACGTACTAAGTACATAGTTTATAGAGAAGATATTGTACTCCACCCAAAAATTCGATACCGAGACTTCACCGGAAATATATGTTTTAGAGTCCCCTGTATCCAAAAAAAGCATTTACAGCAAAACGGTCCGTGTGTATGTGTGTGTGTGTGTGTGTGTGTGTGTGTGTGTGTGTGTCCGTGAGCACGATAACTCAATAACGAAAAGTTGGTAAAATACCAAACTTGGTATTTAAGTTTAGTATCCTCCAGGGATGCGACACGAAGATTTTCAGAAACATCCCCCTATACCAAACTAGCCTTTACATGGAACTTTTTTTTTCGAAAATTTTGATTTTCTTAAAAATGGGTCTAACGATTTTGATTAAAATATCGTATATTAAAGATATTTACCTGACAAACAAAATGTATATCTTAAATTTTCCGGGAATAGCTTTTGAAGTTTACTTTATACTGGATGAGATTTACGGAATTTTGCATAACCGCTAAACAGTAAGAGATAGATAGAAACTTACTACACAAAAAATGTAGAACACCTTAAAACACACAACTTATGTTATATACATTTTTATCGTGGAGGTGATCGTTTCTTAGATATTCCTAATTTTTGGTTTCAGCTGTGAAAAACAACTTTAACCAATGGTACTCCCTTATTTCGCTTCTAGTTTCAAGGAAGCAAGGAATAAGACTATTTCTGCTAATTTGTTCTCGATTAGCATGAAGTAAAAACAAGCATAAGCTTTCTAACAATATTTGTTCCAGAAATGTAGAGAAAGTCATGTGAATGGATCACATCAGCTTTTTGGAAACAGACCCACGTGTGAGTGCATAACTCAAAAACCAAATTTGATATTTAAGTTCTGTATTTTTCAAGAATATGACTAAGATTGTAAGGGAAATCTTTATATTATTCTTCTTTTCACTACATGGAATTTTTTTCTCGAAAATTTCTATTTTTTCAAAAATAGCTCTAATGATTTTGATTAAAATATCATATATAAAACATATTTATACGACAAATAAGATGTATGTCTTGAATTTTCTGGGAATATCCTCTGAAGACTACCTTATTCTGCATGAATTTTACGAAATTCTGCATAACAGCTAAACGTAAGAGATGGGCAAAAACTTACCACACAAAAAAGGTAGAGCACGTTAAAACACAGAATTTATGTAATACACTTGTTTCCTTGTTATTGGTTTCAGCTTTGAAAAACTTATACTTTTCGCATACAGGAATTTGTCAACTCCTGTCCATACAAACAAAGGAACTTCAGTCACATAGCAACCAGCTTTTGACTATCACTTTAACCTATGGTACTCCCTTATTTCGCTTCTACTTACAAGGAAGCAAGTAATAAAACTATTTCTGGTTATTTTTCTCAATTATCATGAAGTAAATAGAAGCATAAACTTTTTAACAATATTTGTTGCAGCGATATAGAGAAAGTATTGTTAATGGAACACATCAGGTTTTTTAGGCAGGTTGGTATTAGTATGAGAAAGATGGTGACTTTCATAGAGGAGTTTCTTTGTGTGTGGCGACTTTCAGCGAACTACTGCATATGGAAATTATTAAGTTCCTCTAAACTCTGAAATAGCTAAGCTAATAATTTCTAAATGCAAAGCCGATAAATATAAAGGATGCTTTGCTCCAATCCTGAGTTGTTCAATCACAGCTGACTTAGAGAGGGAGGGGACGTGGCGCTCTCATGTTTCCAACGGTTCGAAAATCTTATAGAGACGTCAGTA